>VWZZ01007577.1:11321-24053 GCA_013399095.1 Psophia crepitans
GCAAAGCAGCTTGTGCAAGTGGAAGCTGCAGCCGGCCTGTGTGAGTGAGACTTGTGCGGCCACTGAACAGGATCCGTTTTATTTCTCATGGGATTTCCCTCCATACAGAGAATAACTGTCTCCAATGGTTTCTTGCAGAGCCGCATAGATGTCTATCTGTCCCGCTACCCTGATTCAACATCCCTAAAAAACATGTTACATTGGCGCCAGGTAACATTTCCTGCTGCAGAATAAGATCGTGTGAAACCAGGGCCCATGCTCTCCTCTCCTCTCCTCTCCTCTCCTCCTTCCCCAGGGAACCCCCTGGTCTCAGATAGTGCAACATGAGCTGTGATGCTTAGACCTCCTTTTTGCTCGTCTGCTGTCCAGTTCTGCCTGTGAAATACCCCAGGCTCCCCACCAGGATGGGACAGCCCTTGCACGCCCCCAGCTCGGGTCATGGAGGCTGATTCTTCCCCAGGTTTCAGCAGGCATCGCTGTGCCAAGCAAGGGCATTTTGGGGCGCAAAAGGAGACCCAACAGATGAACAGGAGTAAATACTTCCCTCCCTGTGCCATTGATGCTTACAGAGAGCGCCTTGCTGAGTCCACCAGCCAGCTGATCCCCAGTCCCCTCCTGTGAACACAATGCACTTAAATAGGAAACTGGAGCATGGGCTGCCATGAGGATGAGGCAGATGCCACCGGGATGGATGTCTGGGCATGGAATCAAAACCCAGGTGTCTCCAAAAAAGGAAAGAGAGACCAAGCTTTGGAACCCAGTGGCTGCCTTCATACCCACAGAGACAGCCGAGCAGGGAGGACAGGGACACGGCAGCTTCCCCAAATTGGGAAGCGTTGACTCGGAAGAGGCTGCAGGGCAATAGGGAGGGAAGGGGGAGCTGGTAGAAAGTGCCATTTCGATCAGCTGCTATTGCAGATCATCCCCATGACCAGGAGCCCAGGCCTGGCCAGATTCGCCCAAAGTACCTGCAGATGGGCATGATGGAAATCTCACTCCTCAGAGCTGCTGCACTGGTAAAAGGAGCCGTCACGCAAGCTGGGGGACATGTCTGGAAGCTGGTGTTGAGTTACTGCGTGTCTCATAAGCCCCAAGCTCTGGCTGAAAGTTTTCCCATCACCAGAGTATCCAAAATAGCTTTTCTAATGTGGAATATTTGTTGTCTAGCAATACGGTTGAGCTCAGGTCTTTCCTTTGCTGCAGGAACTGGGGGATTCTCTCCCTTCTATCAGTTTTTGCAGAATTTGCACAAACTTCATCTCTCTGACCTCTCTTTTGCTCTGCCAGCACCGGGCCAAATGACCAGGCATTTCAAAGCTCTGCAGGGGGACACAAGTATCCCCATACATTGCATTATCAAACAAACATCATTTCCTTTGGAAATCAGACTGAAAAATAAATCCTGAGCATGCTTAGTGCTGCTGCACTTCACAGAATCACAGAATCACAGAGGTTGGAAGGGACCTCGAAAGATCATCTAGTCCAACCCCCCCTGCCAAGGCAGGGCCACCTAGAGCACATCACTCAGGAACGTGTCCAGTCGGGTTTTGAATGTCTCCAGAGAAGGAGACTCCACAACCTCTCTGGGCAGCCTGTTCCAGTGCTCTGTCACCCTCACGGCGAAAAAGTTTTTCCTTACGTTAACCCAGAACCTCCTATGCTCCAATTTGCACCCGTTGCCCGTTGTCCTATCACTTAATGACACTGAGAAGAGCCTGGCTCCATCTTCCTGGCACTGACACTTCACTTTCCTTCTTTCAATGCATATTTCTGAAAGTAATAGTTTCTAATAAAGTCCATCTTTAATCAATCTGGTTACAATTGTCTATGTGGAAGCTGAGTCTCTGGCTGAAATAGTCTTATATCAGCTTAAGCCTCATGATGAGAAATAGAATTATAAAATTGGGAATGTTCATACTGGCACTTTGTAGATCTTGACTTTACAGCTGCGAAGTTCCTTAGGTGTGGTGTTATTTGTAACAAACACCGATGAGAATAAGAATGCAGGATGACCTTACTGGGACAGATCAAAGGGGCCATCTGTCCCACTAACTCACTTCTGACATCGGCCCATGCTGAGGAAAAGGGTATTGGAAGTCAGGCGTCCTTCCCCCAGCTATACTTACAGACTTTCTCAGCTTGACGTTGCATCCAGAGTGCTGTCTCTAATACCTACCCGTGGACCAGCTCTCCACGGGGTCTTCTCGGCCCTTCACACAGGCACAGCAAAAACCTGAGGTTGTTTGGAGACCCCAGACCCAAAAGCGGTTGGTTCAAGACGTAATAAATCGGTGAGGTTAGACAGCTGCTGTTGAGATTACAAATTACCTGAGGCAAACTTACAAGGTTTTACTTCTCACTCTGCTTTCAGGTTTCAAAGACGATTTCCTTCGACCTACGACATACGTGCACATTCAGTTTTATTGGGAATGGCTTGGAGTAAATCTCTTTATTATTAAGGAGAGAGTGGGATTCAGGGCTTTGGACGGGGAGATTTATTTCGGTTCCCACCCACCTCTGGGATGCCCCTGCCGTTGCAGCATGAGGAAGAGCAGCTTCATCTCCCATTTCTTCTTGCAAATAGCAAATTGTTCCAAGGGCTGAGAAGGTGGAAGAGATGATAAAAGTCTGTGTCTGAAATAAGAGGGGAACTATGTGATAAATTATTATTATTAATAATACCAGCTCACATATTTAAGGTGCCTTCAATCCTACAGAGCTTTAGCAACTTAAACTGACACAGACAGAAAATCATCTCATCTGCTGGTGAAATATAGCCAATTCTAGCAAAGCTTATTACTCTGGATGAGAACATATGGAGGAAGGATGGGGAAATGTCTCCCTTGGCTCCCTGCTTACCCAAAGGCTGCATTTGGGACCAGCCCCCTCAGGTCCTTGCTTTCTAAAGCCTCTCTGGTGTCCTCTGCCATCCTGGCTCGCTCTGGCTTGTGTCAAAGGAGGCTTCTTCTCACCTGGAAGGGATCACGGGCAGCAATGCAGAAGACCACTGGGGAGAGTATTGCCCTCCTGTACTGCTCAGGACATGCAAACTCAACCAGACCTCCCCACCTGCACTCTTCAGAGATCATCCTAAGGGTTCCCCAAGTCATGGAACACAAATTTTGGAAGGTTATCATGAAATTAACCTGCAATTCATAAGCTTTACGGGTTTTTTTTTTCCTAAGTCACCACAGTGACTTGGTCAAATGATGAAGCTATGAATATACTCGTAACTTCCCTGTGCCCTTCTCTTGAAAGGGAGATACATCACTGTCCTGCCTCACAAGGCTTTAGGGAGACATACTAAAGATGATGAGACATTCATAGCTCGTCACTGCAGACATCAGGCCACGCAAAGGTAAGCAACGCCATCCCAACCCTGCATGGAGGTCATACTCAGGAGCCTGTCTCCAACTAGGGTCAGCACAAGCCTTTTCAGGGGAAGACATGGAATAGCCAGCCCGTAATGTCTTGATAAACACCAGTTTATTTCTAGCTTCTAATATCCAAATATTAGTAAGAGCAAATAAATATTATTTCAGCCACACATCGCGGAATCAGTTATGACTATTAACAGCTTCCAGAAAAAGATGGGCCAGGCTGCAAAGCCAGCCCTCAAAAAATAGGAAACATCATCTCTGTCCGTTTTCTTTCTCCAGGAACATCAACAGCAGGTTTCAGGCACTGAGGGAGCACTGGCCCAGCAGACCCCTGTGGTTCCTTCTCAAAAACCTTTTCACAGCTCTCTGCTTATCCTTCACACTTCAAAGGCACCCACCACCCGGATGATCTCGTCTTGGTTTTCCCGGCAGAAGCAACTCTGCCTGCAGCTCCAGCTCTGCCACAGACTTCACACATGACCTGAAGCAAGACATTGAGCTGATGAGTTCTCAGAAACGAATAACTCTGCCTTCTTGGGCTATTCAGTCCAACACAAACTGTATTTGTTTGCACAGAAATATAAATGGGGTTGTATCTGCTTTTCCTGAGGCTTAACATAATACAAATAATTTCCTCTTTTTTCAGTGGTTTAAAACATGAGGAGTGATGCAGTAATGCATTCTGTAAAAACCAGGCAGACTTTTTTGTTGTTTTGCTTTTTCAAAAGCGTAACAAGCCATGTTAGACATGAAATCCCAGCACATAAATGGGAACACCCTTGCCTGAACTCTGCTGTTGGGTCTACTTTACATTCATCATAAACAGACACTCTGAGCAAATGCAGTAAGAAGGTATGCTCTCAGTACATTAAACTTGCTCGCTTTTATCATCCACATGCGACTGTATTCCCCTGGAAAATCTTTTTTAATATCTTTGATTCAGATCTACAAACCAAGCCCTCAATCTGCAGGAATCCATGCTCCATGACTGTGAATTTTCACCACTCTGAGGTGAGAGGTAAGGTCGCTTGTGAACAACTCAATTTTCACAGTCTAAATAAAAGTCAGAGGCTTAATTTGCAGAGTCTTCCATCAGGCTGAAAGGTTTATACAAATGGAGCAACAGTTTGGACAAAGTCTCAATCCCAGCCATAAATCATCGAGATATTAAAGCTCCACATGGGCTTTTAGATCTTGCATCACATTGGATGACGTCTTGAAACTGCATGGAGTCCTACATACCATTAAGGTTGAGTAGCCCAGCTGATCAAGTAGGAGGTGGTGAACACTTCCAAAGGCTGTCGTCATTCAGCTCAACTGGTTCGTAGGCAACAGGACAGGCAGCCCTCTCAACAAGCCTGCAGAGGAAACCCAGCTGGGGGGACGGCTGATGCACTGGAGAATAAGGATGTTTTTCAAAGAAATAAGCTGATTAAATGGATGAGCAGGAACTTCATGAAGTTCAATGTAGAGAAATGTGAAGTTCAGTATCTGGGGTGGAATAATCCCACACAGCAACACAGCCTGGGGCCAGCTGAATAGATCCAGGGGTTCTGGTGGAGTGTGAGGTGCTCAGGAGCCAGCGTTGTGCCCTTGCAGCACAGGATGATCACATCCAGGGCTGGATTAGCACGGAGGGAACCAGCAGGCTGAGGAATGTGATTCTTCCCCTCTACTCAGGCACTGGGTCCAGTCTGGGTTCCTCAGTACCAGGCAGATGGTGATAAACAGGAGGGAGTCCAGCCTCAAGCAGCCTGATGTGTTGGAAGAGCTCTGAGTAGATCTTAGACCAGAGACATACAACCCCACGAGGTTCCCTCCAGCCTGTTTATTCTGTGATTCTCCAAATCTGGATTTTTTCCTTCTTCCCACTGTGCACCAAGACTCAGCCGCAAAGCTTTTTCTTGGCAAATTGTAAACCTAATAGAGCTAAAGCTCACATTTAAACCCAGGTCTCCCACTTGCCAAGCAATGGCCCTCCATCTTACAGAATCGGGCAGCTTGCAGCCTCATGAAAAAATGCAAACCAAAGCATGTAAACCATCAGACATACATATTTTTATATATATATATATGTATATATCTGTTCTTCTATTCCCCTGCATGGAAGGATGTCTTGGGACACACAGGCACCACAGAGACCTGCGGGGCCAAATCTGACCTTTTCCAAAGGCTGAGTGTGGACAGGGTTGAACCAGAGCAATATTTTCTCACTTCTGTGGAACAAGCTAGAGCTGCCTGTTGACTAAGAGGACGTGAGGTGGCTATAGCAGTTCTTGGATTTAAAAGGACACACCAGGCACTTACAAGAAACAAAGGAACGGATATCTTGAAAAAGAAGTGTCAAAGAAGCTTGAGTCTGATGAAAGGATGAGACCACCAAACAGGATACAGCTGGTATCTTGCCTAATTAGGACCAAAAGGTAGGACATCCATTTAATAGATATGTGTGTTGGGTTTTTTTCTTGGTTACAGAGCATTTCAGCAGCGACAGGCAGCAGTTCACGTGGGTTAGAGTGCAAAGGGGACAAGTACCTCCTGTGTTTGATGGTGCAAATGCCCATCAGCCCTGGTCCAACAGAAGCACTAGTTACCTAACAACTATGACGAGCATTTTGCAGCAAAACACATCTCTTGTAGGTACAGACAGGGACAACATTGCCCAACTCAAATGATGGCTCACAAGTCCTGTAAATATGTGAAGTTGCTGTGGACAAGGTGAGGAGAGTTACCTGTTTGGCTTTCTCCTGCACTTTTCTTGATGTGCATGGACAAAATGAAATTCTACCTCGGCTGAGAAGCACGTGATATATTCCTGCATTAAGGAAAAGAATGGAAACACACAGATAATAACTCTTCCAACATAAAGGAAATGAATAACTCCAGAAATGATATACAGCCTTTTAATGCAACAGCCCTTGGATAAATGTAGGTTTTGGAATGGTTTCTCCCCTTGAACGTTGTTTTTCCTCCGATCCTCTAATCCCTGCTCTCTCCACCCCCTCCACTCTCACTTCCTTTGCCTTGACTCATCCATGCCTGCTGCCGTTTAGATGAGCAATGGGATCCCACCACGCGCGACGGCAAGGCTCTGGCCAGCACGCAGCTCCCTGTGACTTGCACCAGGACGCTGTAGTCGGCTCCCAATCTGCTCCAGCTTTCCCAAGCTCCAGCATGTCTAACAGGCATGCTTTTATTAACTGTTGTCCATTTTGGTGCCAATCTCAAGTTTGATCCAAAGCCCCTCAAGTCAACAGGAGTCTCTCCCTGTCAAAACCTCTTTTGATCCCTCAGCACTGCTTACAGAGTTTTCTTTCTCTCAAAAAACTTCCTGACGTTTATTATTTTAATTTAATGCATTGTAAAAATGAATTATGAATTCCGATACACTTTGGAAAAACTCTGCAAAACATATGAAGTCACCTACCGAGATATAAATCACGTGTCCTTTTTTGCTGCTTTCAAAATAAGATTTTATCTGCATGCTTATTAGCTCCTTCCAGGCCAAACTGTGTTTTTGCAGTTCTTACTCATGTGAGTGATTGTAGAGAAGTCAGTCCAGCTCTTTCTGGGAGTAGCAGCTTGCCAGCACAAACCAGTCGTTTCCAATTGGGCCGTAATTAGTAAAGCTTTCCTCTTTTGGGGAGGGAATTTATTTATTTTTTTTAAACCCTTAACCACGAGAGTAAAACCTGCTTTTCCAAACTCTGTCTTTGTCTTCAACACCTGCTCTGAAAAGTGAGATGTAGAACCACGAGGGTCCTTTATATCTAGTTTTCAACCAACTTGGACAATGGCATGTTGAGCGGTTAGATGTTGCCTCCCCTTTCCCAGCACTGCCCTGCTGATCCATAAACAAGCAAACCAGAGCGAGTGATAATGGTCAGGCACTGTTGGGCCATCTTCCAAGCACCAATGGCCTCCACTACCTTTCCCCAGCCATGAGTGACAGGAGAAGACCTTGAGCAGCATCTGACCCACAAGCAATGGGTTAAGACCACTCAACAGCAAAGACATTTGACTACGAGTAATGAGATCCCAACATCTGTTATGGACAGAATGGCTCTGAGCCATTCTTGGTTGTTTTCAAGAGAATTTCACATGAAATTAATTTGACTCAAGGACTCCAAATCAGTTGCACTTATTTATTTTCTCAAGTCAGGTTTGCTTCTGCGTTTCCACCGCAGTCACGGCTCTGACATTGCATCCAAGCTTCTGTGCAAGGGGAAGTCCGTGTTTTCCCCTGAACTTTACTGACCTGCTTACGAACGGGAGTTTCAGGCATTCCTAGTGGGATGTGGGAAATGACAAGGTTTATCTCCAGCCGCACATATGCACGAACACATATGCATGTCTGGAGATCATCCATTTGCTAAAACCTCTGTTACTTCTTCATATCAGAACCACATCTGCACATCATGGTGCATTCACCTCATTGGCATCTTGTTTACATCAAAGATAGGTGCATACGTGTCTACGTACGCATGCTGCGCCCATGACCGATGGTATCTTGTGGTATGAGCATCGAGCGCCTGAGTTCCAACCCCTTTGCTAAAAATAGTGACAACCTCTGTGGCCATTCTCAGAGGTAAAAAGATAATTCTCAGTATTTACCACTTAATTAAGCTTTTCTGGAGTGCTGAGGATTGAGTGATTAACATTTAGAAGCGTCATAGATAAGTGTTAAAATTCTGGTTTATGAATGCACACCTACTTTATATTGTTCCTTAAATATTAAGCTTTAACATAAACATTGGCTGCAGGTAATGCAAGATAATTGTTATTATTTCCTCTGGGGGTGATGTTTTACTACCTTGGAGACAGTCAGCATTTGCATTAGATATAGATCATAAAGCTACACGCATAGTAATTTATATTGTTTACGATTACAGCTCAGGCATTCCCTTCAGCGCTGTCTTGCAAAGGAACCCACCACTTTCTCAGCGAGGTGCCTGAGGAATTGTAGCTTCACCCAACCGACGCTAATGTGAATGATGTCACTGCTCACCAACCTCAGCGGACCAGAACATCTTCCCTGGGTGATAGCAACCCGCTCCCATTTATTCCTGGTGTCTCCTCTTACCCACCCAGTCAGGCTGTACCTGCCCTGAGACGGGGGATGCAAGAGTGGGGGGGCAGCCCTGGCTGTACAGACAGCCTGGGGGGGGAGACGCTGGAGAGCAGCCGGGCTGGGAGGGACTGGGGGGGCTGGGTCGGCAGCAAGGCGGCCATGAGCCAGCAGTGNGCTGGGGTCAGGTTTGGGCACCACAGCACAAAAAGGGCATAAAACTGTTGGGGAGTGTCCAGAGGAGGGAACAAAGGTGGGGAAGGGTCTGGAGGGGCAGGTGTGTGAGGAGAGGCTGAAGGCCCTGGGCTGGTTCAGCCTGGAGAAGAGGAGGCTGAGGGCAGAGCTCATGGCGGCCTCCAGCTTCCTCCCGAGCGGGAGCCAAGGGGCAGGCGCTGATCTCCTCCCTCTGGGGCCCAGCGACAGAACCCCAGGGAACGGCCTGGAGCTGCCCCAGGGGAGGGTCAGGTTGGTGATCAAGAAAAGTGATGCAAGCGAGGGGGACATCTTGTCTCTCCATTTAAGAGGTCACCTTTTCCCCACTGTGATGCTGTCCCCTCACACTCCCATTCATCTGGGCTGGGAGAACCTGGAGGATGAACCTGGAGCTTATACAACCTTCTCATTACCGACCTGGCAAGGTGGAGATGTCCAGCACAGGACTTTAATTGCCTTTTGAGGTGTTGCTAAACCCAGAGGTGTTACAAACCCAGGGTAAAAGCACACTGTTATTACAGAGGTTGGTACAACAAGCAGGAAAACAGCAGAAGTTTCTGCAAACTGGACAAAGACATCAGCAAAGACCAGAAGACGCTCCCTGCATGCCTTGTGTGGGGAGATGGGGTTTTGGTGCAGAAAGGGTGAGAGGACACGGATGCAGCCTGTGGTTTAGGATTTGCCATCCATCACTGGCAGGTGAAGTCAATGCTTTGTCTTTGACAACAGCAGCCACTCTCAACATGAATGTGCTTCCACTTGGATAGGTTGCCTTTACTTCTACCCTAGAAACATCCCATCAACACAGTCCCAGGCAATCCCAGCGATGGGACAGCCTCCTGCAGTAGCTGTGCTGGCGGAAGAAGATGCTCTTCCAGAACACCCACCACTGCTCTCCCTCCACCTATCCAGTTCTGCCAGTAGAGCAGCTTATCTGTCTGATCACCAGCTCTTTTCCAAATCAAAGGTTGCATCTCTGAAAGGCATACCTTTGCCATCTAAAGGTTGTAGCATAGACATAGCCTCTGGGAGTGGAGGGTCTTGGTGAACCTCTGACCTGCAGCTTTAGATGCCCAGGTCCAACACCCAAGGTCTGTGACACAGAAAAGCAATTAACTTTTCTTTCTGCAGGACATGCCAACCTTCACCCTCCTTCTCCTCCCCTCACACACAACTCACACTGAAGATCACATCCAAAGCGTAAGAAGTGGGATATAATCTAGGGAAGCCTCACCAGAGATGAAGTTGACTCTCCACCCCAAGACCACCAGGCGAAGCAGCACCAGGGAGCACAGCCACAGCAGGGGCAAACAGCTCCCCACAACCATTAACTGATCTGCCCTTTGGAAAGGACAACTGGTACACGCATTTAAATGTGTTACAAGCTTTCTACAGAGCCATGCCTTCAAGGGATGATTTACACCCGTACAGATGGCACATTTATCAGCTGTGCAGGCAGCCTTTCCCCTCAGGCTGAAGTTTTCAGGAAAATTCCATCTACAGAACCTGCTGATTTCCAGTTATGAAATCTGCTGCTTCAGGACTTCTGTAGGACACAAGAAAGCCACCAGCAAACCTTTAATTAAAGGTTTCGTCTGCATCACATGAGGCTATTTCTTACAGCCGAGAGCGAAGGGGATCTAGACTTGGTGGTGCTGGGAGGATTCCTGATTTATGCAATGCCTTTCACACACCCATCCCAGCTGAACAGGTAATGAGACATCAAGAGCAAAGCACAAAGTCTAGCCCACCTCTGGTCCTGGTTTTGTATGACTTCCCAGCACAGAGGAGAGCTGTGTGCCTCAGCTGCCCTTCAACCCGCAAATAGCTTGGGGCACAACTTGGCCCAAGAGGGCTATGGAGTAGAAGATATGAGAAACCATTTTATTGAAAGTATAAGAGAAAGATTTGGCCATGTCACAGGTGATGACAAAGTGGTGGAGGCTCATGTCACATCTGTAGGGCCATTTCTTCCTCCCAGCAGTGCCCTTTCCATCAGCGGCCCCACTGATGGCCTTGGGAAGGGTGTGGACCACCAGACCACAGGTACAGCAGGTCACTAAGAGCCTGTGAGCTGGATTTCTGCTGCATGGAGTGGCTGGAGAGAGTTGGGCTGGGTCTTGTGGTTTCCTAATGCCTCGGTCTAAACACGGAAGGGGCCTCTGAGGGTACAGTGGGGCTGTCTCAGTGCTGTGTCTGAGCTGGCACATCCAGCCCCAGCCGCTCAGCTCTGCAGCTCCTCGCAGTGCAGCGCTCCACGCTCGCTGTCACCGTTGTGACTTTAAAAACTCTTAGCTAGCCCTGCATGATCCGTACTGCAGGATGAGAACATGCATTTCTCCGAGTCTTCTCCCTTTCAGTCACAGCAAATTTTCAGCTCAAACTCTCGGCAGAAAGCTCAAGAACTGCAGATTTGGGTTTTTTCTGTTAAAATTTCACAGAGCCTTTTGTCCAAATCAGCTGGCAGCGTGTGAATAGGATAGCTTGGGAGAGCCGGTTCCTCAAATATTTGGGCTGGGAGTGGGGGGTGGGCTTCATGGGCTGCGGTGCTCCGCGCAGGCTAATCTGAGGGATGCCTTAGATCTTCAGACCATCGAGTGCGGGGGAAGCCGTGTCAATGCCGCTTTCATTTCTGTCCTGATGCACTTTGCATATTTGTTTTTGTCTCGCTTGGGGGTGATCCAGGCACACATCCTTGAAACGAGACAAACTCACACTGTCTGAGCATCCCCCTGTGCTCTCGGGAGCCGGGAGCCTGCTCTGCTCCGCGCGTCAGCCCAGATAGAGCGCCCAAAGATTTTTAACTTCTTTAGAGCTCAAAGCGGGTATTAAGAAAAGGCTGGAGTGAGCGGAATCTGTTTGAAGGAGATGCCAGCATCTCTCCCCTCCGCAAACAGGCTGCCCTCAGCCACAAAGCCCAGCCTGGCCCCCAGCTCCCGCCGAGCTGGGTGGGCCAAGCTCCCCGTCTCTGTCTGCATGCTCCAGCAGATCTTTCATCTGCCTCCGGGTGAGAAGCAAAGTGTCACCTCATCTGCGGGGAATTTGCATTCAAATTATACAGGGCTCCTAGGAGCAGAGAGGCTGCAACGGCAGCTGGCAGCCCGTTCCTCTCTCTGCGGGGACTTCTGTGCTGCAACTACGTACCTGCCGTGCCAGGCACTGGGAATCGTGGCTTCCCACTGCTGGAGCGATTCAGGCTCCACGCGTCCATCCGTGTCACGTAAATATTGCGGCTGGCATAACGGCCGACACATATATATATATATAAGGGTATAGCAGGTCATGGGTGCAGAGCACCCTCCCCAGCCCCTGGGTGGGTCAAGCAGGACACCTTCCTGTTGCACGTTTGCATGTCTGTGCACAAGAACCTTCCTCCTCTCCCAGATGCCAGAGCACCTCAGCTCAGGTCCCATTCCTTCTGAATACACTTCAAAAACTTGAAACTGCAATATCTAGGTATTTCCTGGGGTTTCTTCCAGCAGCAAAAGCCCCTGGAAAGGAGCTAACTTCCTCTTTGCAGTGCTGGACCCTCCAGCATCACGGAATCATAGAATCACAGACTGCTTTGGGTTGGCAGGGACCTCAAAGCCCATTTAGTTCCACCTACACCAGCCCAGGCTGCCCAAAGCCCCATCCAGCCTGGCCTTGGGCACTGCCAGGGAGCCAGGGGCAGCCACAGCTTCTCGGGGCACCCTGTGCCAGGGCCTCAGCACCCTCCCAGGGAAGGATTGCTGCCTCCCAGCTCAGCTCCAGCTCCCCTCCTGCAGCTTCAGGCCCTTCCCCTTGGCCTGGCCCCCCCTGCCCTGCAACCAGCCCCTCTCCAGCTTTCCTGCAGCCCCTGCAGGCACTGCCAGGGGCTCCAAGGGCTCCCCGCAGCCTTCTCTGCTCCAGGCTGGACAAGCCCAGCTCCCTCAGCCTGGCTCCAGAGCAGAGGGGCTCCAGCCCTCGCAGCACCTCTGGGGCCTCCTCTGGACTCGCTCCAGCAGCTCCGTGTCCTTCCTGCCCTGGGGCCCCCCGAGCTGGAGGCAGCACTGCAGGGGGGTCTCAGCAGAGCGGGGCAGAGGGGCAGAA
>VWZZ01007577.1:24952-63425 GCA_013399095.1 Psophia crepitans
TTTTATCGCTGACATACCTATAGAAACTCCTATTGTTGTCTTTAACATCCCTGGCCAGATTTAATTCTGTCAGGGCTTTTGCTTTCCTCACCTGATCCCTGGCTGCTCGGACAGTTTCCCTGTATTCCTCCCAGGCTATGTGCCCTTGCTTCCACCCTCTGTAGGCTTCTTTTTTTTGTTTGACTTTTCCCAGGAGCTCCTTGTTTATCCAACGAGGCCTCCTGGTGTTTTTGCTCAACTTCCTCTTTGTTGGGATGCTCCTGAGCTTGGAGGAGGTGGCTCTTGAATACTAGCCAGCTGTGTTGGGCCCCTCTTCCCACCAGGGCTTTGTCCCATTGTATTCTAGCAAGTAGGTCCCTGAAGAGACCAAATTCTGCTCTCAACTCTCCCAGCTTGTCCTCCAGAGGTGGAGGCAGAAGGCTCTCAGGAGCTGGCAGCAGTCCTCTCACCTCAGCCTGTGTCAACAGGACATCAAGGACCCTTTTCACACCCCCCATTAAAACCACAATGGTTACCTTGCACATAGAGTATTCCTCTGGCCCCCTTCCTGCTCCTCTTCCTCTGCGGCACAGGGGAACAGAGGGGTGAAAGGGGATTTCAGTCTGGGTAAGTGAACAACCAAGCAGAGAGCCCGGGGACTGACTTGCTGGTAGGACTGCGGACCACAGATGCAAGCCCAGATTTCTGGACCCTGTCCAGCAGAATATCCCAAAACGCTGTCTGCTGGTAAAGGTGTATATCTGCATTGCTGAGGCTGTGCTTCAAGCTGCTGGAGGAGCCTCCTGACTGCAGAGGGAGCTTGAGTAGACCATATTAGGTCTTCAGATGTTGGATGAGACCACAGTGGATCTTTGAACACTGAATGCTGACGGAGCTGTTTACAGCAGCCAGAATGGGCTTGTTCCTTCACCTTCTTTCTCCCACTCCTCCTCAGTGTTTTGATTAGACGATTACCCATGAAGCCTGGAGGAGACACTTCTGAGCCTTCTTGGCAGAAAACAAGTTGTAAACGGTGAAGGAGAAGCAGAACATAGTAACACCCTCTTTAAAAATGAAAAAAAAAAAAGTGCAAGCTGACACCACTCGTTATTCAAGGTGATTAAGAGAAATTGTGGAGAAAATGAGTATCCTTGTATACTCCTGGTTTATCAATCAGATCACAACATGGAGGGGAAGGCAGTGGGAGGGGAGAAAGATTTCTCATCTCGGCTTCTCCGGCAGCCACCGGCTGCTGTTTATGAAGCCCTGGAAATGTACAACATGCTTTACAAGACACATGTGCTGAAGGCTCTGCTGGGCCAGGGGAGGGTCTATGGATGGGGATCCTACTGCTCCTACACCACTTTATCTGCAGGACACCTGGAAATTGTTCCCACGAGCTGCTAAGTGTGCGGGCTGCGGATTGCAGACGCATCCCTACAGTTGAGAGGAAAAGAGTAAAAATGTCAAGAGCTCATTAAAAATATGGAAGCAGAGGGAGTGTGAATGCAAAGAGCCTGCAGGAAGCATGTTAGTTCAAGTTACTGACTCCTAGAGCTGTTCTGTAAGCAAACAACTGCTCCATAACATGAGTTTCAGCGGAGAGCGGTGGAAACCTTCGCACCCTCAAGTCTAGCAGCTCTGAGACCTCACCTGGGGCTGGGCTGCTAACCCAGGCTGAGCATCTGAAAGAGGAGATGCCAGAGAGAGTTGAATTTAAAAACCCCAGCCAAGTTTGTGAACGGGCTGATTTTCACCTTCAACCACCAACTTCAGGCTGGAGAAAGCCCACGGGATGTATGTGACACCCCAGCTAGGAGAAATAGCGCAAAGGTTCAGGTTGCAAAACTAGATGCACCTCAAGAGAAGGCGGATGCAGTAGGGGGGAGGAGCTGTTTGGTTTCAGGACTTTATTTAGATGCCTGATGGTGAAGCATAATACTTAAATCCATTTTTTTCCGGGCCACTTGGGTCTGAGGTTTTCATTCAGGACCCTCGTCTCAGAGCAGGATTTATCCTTTCCGGCCCTTCCCTCTGCAGAAGACATTTTGTTTTGCGGCTGGCACCACATCAAACACTTCCAGCACCTGAAGTAAAACATTAAGAATCGGATACTGCCGGACTTGAAACAACACCAGCATTATTACAGCAGAAAACCTCCCCGGTGACATTAATGAGCCTTTCGAAGGGGGCTACCAGCAGGATAATCTCCCCGTGCCCTGCAGACGGTGAGCTGAGTGAAGATGCTTCAGTTTCTCCAAAACAACTGCTGCAAAGCGAGCAATGATCCGCTGATGAAATGTGACCGTGGCTGAGAATGGGGGGGGCTGGGGGGAGCCCTCGTGCGATATTTCACATTTCCTCAGGCGATGATTTCCACACAGCACATTTTTGTTGCTGCTGGGATTCAAGAGCCTCCAGAAGAGGGGATTACGGGGTGGGATAAGGCTTGCCTGCCTGTCTGATAAAGCCTAGCTGGAGATAAGGGCTCCTTACAGGTCTAATTTTAAAACTGGTCCCATCGCCCTTTGTTTCTCTTGATTCAGAGCCGATCGGTGCTGCTTGGGTAAGAGAGCTAAGAGACTGGCAAAGGGGCTGGGGAGGGCTGGGAGTCCACCTCCCCCTTTCCACTCCAGCCATGAAATGAGTCCCCATGCCATGCTTTTCCACTTGAACAGCCACAGACCCCAGAAAACTCTCCTCCCAGCATGGATGCCAGGTACGTGGGGCTCTGGACCTGTTCCCTCCACCACGACACTAATTTTTGGAAAGCTGAAGGAGATGTGTGGCACACATGCAAAACACACTGGTGGATGGAGCCCTACCCACCTTCTCTCCCACCCCAGCATCAGATTATCCATGCCTCAAGGCTTCCCCATTACTTTATTTGGCTTTATATAGCTCATAATGAGGCTGGAGCATCCCCAGCCAGGGCTCATGCTAAGATATGTGTGAGGTGTCCAGCCTGGCCCTGGAGCACATAGAGGCTTCTTCCAAGCAGAGCAGTACTTCCATCCAGAGGCTGAGGTTAAGGACAGCCTGTCTGTCCGAGCCTCAAGAATCACCATTTATTTATCTACCCTTGCTTTAAGTGTCCTGAACAGGAACCCCAGTGTGTCCTCCCCAGGAAAAGCCACCTCCCTGCCCCGGCCAGCTTCAGAGACAAAAAGGTTCATCTCACCATCTCCGTCCTCACACTTGCAATACTCAGAGACATCACACCATGCGTTATTGCATTGAAATGGGGAAGATGGTCAGCTGCTGCAAACCTGTACAGCCCCAGCAATGGCCATGGAAGAGCCTGATCTACCCACAGGTGACAACGGTCATCTGCTTTAGACCGTGGTTTTGAGAACAAAGCCCTGCCTTTGCTCCATGGCTCCCTTTCGCCTTGCATTTTTTGTGGGAAAGGAGAGGGAGAGGGGAGAAGAGGGGAGAGAGGGGAAGAGAGGAAGAGGAAAGGGAAGGGGAAGGGGAAAGGAAAGGTGGAAGGCAGTAACGCTCAGTATGGCATAGTTTGGAGAATTCAGCAATGAACCTCTTGTGTGAACCCGCCATGCCTGCCTCCTCATGCTTCTATCATCAAATACGATTGCTAAAACATTCAAGCCACATGCACTGACCCCCTGGCTACTTCATGCACCACATTAAAACCATGTCCTGAAAACAAGTTAATCCTTCAGTTGGAAGCAAAGAGAATGGAGGAAAATGTTTAACCATCAGAAGGTGCCAGGAAAGCTCCAGGGGATGTGCCATGCGTGGCACTCACTGCCTGGTGAAGCCTGCCCAGGCTTTGAGGTGGATAACGAGTGATCTGAAGAGATGATGCAGCATGGAGGGGATTAGGGCAGTGAAGAGGAGCTGGGTGACTCAAGCCTGGGAAGGGGATGGAATAGATCACCTTTCCCAATTTCTGGATAAATCAATAAATGAGCAGGCTGGGCCCAACCAGGCATGATGAGCTGCTGGTGGGACACCAACCACAGCCCCAACAGCCTGGCACATACTCTGTGCAGGAGATCATTTGGTACGTTGCTGGCACATATTTGTACATCGGGGCTTGGAAAACCACAGCTGCTCCGGTAGGATGCAGCCGTGCTGCATCCTCCATCAGCTTGGGCCCAGGCTCCGGCTGGGAATGCAGGAGCGATATTTTATGGCTCACAAAATTCTCATTACCCAGTTTTGGATTTCAGCAGGACTCCTCTACGGTCCCTGGCAGCAGCCATGAATTCAGCTCTGAATCATGACAAGAGGCCAGTGTTTAGCCGACGCAGCGAAGACCCTAGGCTGGAAATGAGCGTGCCCATGTGCTCTGCGCTCGATCTCCAGCACGACTGCTTGCTGTTCCTTGCAGGGAGGGCTCCTAGCCACAGATTTTCGAGCCCAGAAAGATCTTTTCAGACACTCTCACATAATTTCAGCAGAAAGTGGTTCCAAAGCTACATATAAAAAGCAGTCATATATCCATATGAGTAGAGGACACACAAAGTAATATATTCACATGAGCAGCAGAAACTCATTGATCTAGAATTACGCCTTCCGTTATAACTGCCCAGTGCAAGCCTTTGAAAGAAAACTGGGCTGCAAAGAACTGTCATAAGCTGACAAGTATCCAAAAATGTGTCTGCTTCTCCACATGATCCACCCTGCTTGGTCTGAAAAAACACCCAGGGTATTTCAGCAACAGTTGTGCCACGATTTCCCACCTCCATTCCAGCACAAACGCAAGACTTGCCTTCTGACGGTTTCGAAGGCTTCTCTTGTAACGTTTGAAAAGCAGCCCCAAAGCAGCCTGTCAGCTCATGTGGCCCTTTGAAAAGTCGGTCTCAGACTTGTCCTTCAGACCACTTCCAGGGGGAGATATGTTTTTGCCTCCTCCAATTCCTGCTGTCAAACTTTCTTTGTTTTGTATTTCAATCTGCTCTCCAGATTTGCTGTGCACTACACAATGGGGTCACAAGAAAGTTGCCTTTGACTGCTGAATAAAGTGACGTTTGTGCATGCAGAAGAAACACTTTGAGTTGTTTCACAGTCAAGGAGGCTAAAGGAGGCCAAAACTGACTGTTGATTAATGTGATGGAGCCAAACCCAGGGTCCTTTCATATCCCTCTGGTTTTCCATTAAAGTCCTTGGCATGCCCAGAGGATGGTCCCTTTTTCCCCATCACGTTTTCATTTGCAGACCTCCTAAGACAATTTTGGGGCTGTTAGGGTTTGTTGTGGTGTTTTTTGTGAGGTTTTTTGGTTGACGTCCCCGTATCTCTTCTGGCCCAATGCTGTTTCAGTCTATGTGAACCACCACAAGATCCCCCTCCTCCACCCCAGTAAAAGCTGGATCCAGCTGCCCAGGGTTTAACACAGCACAAACAACAAGGACTGAAGGCTGAAAACCCCATTTCCCCAAAGCCAAACTAGCTTGGCACCAATTTTGACAGGAATGCCATAGATCTGTGGCATAGATTTTCACACAGAGAAGAAAAGAAGGTTTCTTTCCCCATTGACTACAGAGGCTTTTCATGGCCACCACTGCATGCCCTGAGCAGGGTTAGCAGTAGTGGGTGGAACCATGTTGATGGGCACATTTATCTTTATAATGCTACAAAACAATAAAGTCTGTCTTTCCTTCTGCAGCCTTGACCCTGGAGCACTCAATGCCAAGTTGTAACAGGAGGAAACAGAGCAGGGGACATGGGACAGCTGGACCATGCCCAAAAAACTAGGGAAAATCATTAGTTTCAAACTCAGCAGGGCTGTGGGGAGGCAATGGGATTTGCTTCTCGGGCAAAATGCTGCTCCCTGAAACGACCCATTCACAGGAGGTCCGACCTTGTGTTTCCACACCTAAGGAGCTTGATTGGTTTCCCGGCCACTGACTCCACCACGCTTGTTTCAAAAGCCTTGACAATGCAAGCTGAAAAGAATCACCCTCAAAAGCACCTTGGGGAACATCCCGTTGCTTTTAAAATAAGACAGTGTAAAGCAAGAGAAAATACAGTGTGAGGAGCAACTCTGCCTCAGCAAGACAAATGGATCAAAATTCTCTGACTTTTTTTCCAGCTCTCGCTGCTGGGAAACTTGAGCCTAGACCCCAGATGCTTTATAGCTCTCAATGTCTTCTGTGCCATGGTGTCACACAGATTTACCCTGTCTGAAGATCTGGCCCTCACGTTGGAGCCAGAGAGGAGAAAGTTTTCCTGCTGAAGCAACTCACAAATTGTTGGTGTCACCACAAGTGAGTGGGACAGTCATGGGGTCAGTCGTTGCCTTTGGGAGTGTGGGGTCCCTCCATTTTACAATCCTCCGTAAAATCTTTCTGAGTCTTTCTGAGTCTTATTTTCTTCCTGAGTTAAGTGTTGATGATGCCTATATCAGCCTCACAACACACAAGAGCAGGAAAAATATTGCACCTTGCATGGTTGCCTGCAGTGGGAATTTCCTTGGCTATTCCCAAAGCAGGAGAGATGGGCAAGCTGCATGTGAAAAGCAACATGTACGGAGACAGTCTCAACACCTTAGCCATCCCACAATTTTGTGATATGAGCTGTGAAAATTTATGGCATAAATGTGTGCTGTAACCCACCTTTTTACAAAGAAATTGAACAAAGTGGAGTTTCTGAGATCCTCACCGACTTCTAAAAAAGCTGCATGTGGTACAGGCACCACACAAGCAAACGTGGTGCGTGTGTTCCTTGCTCTTCCTACCTGCGCTCCCAATTTGTTCTATGGCCAGGCATTCCCCCCTAAACATTCCTCTGGTCCTGCGAATGTGACTCTGTCTGCTTGTAGAACCAGGTCGACACTGCCAGCCACTACCATCCCAAAATCATTCATCCCATGAGCAAACCCTACCTGTTGTCTCCAAAGGCAGTCATCAAAGCAAGATTCAAGAAATGCTTCAAGACAGTGATAACAATGAAGGAGGTTCCCCCAGGCTTACCAAACTGGACATATTTCAGGGGTGCATCCTCAGACAAGGTGCTCCTTTCCCTTAACTCCTTGTTACTTTTCTTCACATGCATCTTTGCTTGGATTTCCCCCCTGTTTTTTGTCTCAGGCCAGCATCTTTGCATGAGGGCTCGTCACCTCTTCCTCCATTTCGGAAATCTCAAAGGAGACAAGTCCTGCTTTATACTGGGGATGTGGAGAGGCACAGAAATGAAGATCATGACCTGGGTCTTCTGAGACAGTTCAGAGCCTGACATCCTAAGTCCATCACAAATTTACAGTGATTGTACCAAACAGGACACTTGGCCTGATCTGGATGCCACTGAGCTGTCCTGAATGCAACCAGAGAAGGAAGAGAAGCTTGTCATGTGCTTACACTTTTTCTACCCCAACCTGAGTTGCTCTCCCATTTCTGCACTACATTCATCTGCCTCTACCCATCCAGAGTGAGCTGACATTTCTTATCAAGGTCCCCATGCCCAAGGTCTTCTCTGGGTCACCAGATTCAACGGTGTATTTCATTACCACATGGCATCAGGATGCTAAATCTACAGTCATTGAACCGTAGGACCCTAAGTAATTCTGTATATCTCAATGGGGTGCACAAAATGCTTCATATTCCTGGGCTCAAAACTTGGTCTAAGTTCATCTCTCCATACCAAGGCCAGATTCCACCTCCCACAGCTGCTTCTCACCAATTATCTGTCTTCTTGGTTTGAGGAGCAGGGGCTTTCTCTTGGGTCCCATCAGAGGAAACAAAAGAGCCCCATGGACATGTTTCAGTGTGGGTCTGTCCATATTCACCACACGCAAACAGAGAAACAAGCTGCAGCCCACAGCTCAGCACAGTCCAACAAGCACACAAATCATGGGAAGTAAATCTCTCCTATGTGTGTGACATATTATTTCCTCACAGAGAAATTAATTTTGACCTTCTGCTAAACTGCTAAATACATTTTTGTGTTTGGGAGAGGGTTGGGATTTCTTTAACCTTCTCCAGATGAAGAGCATTAAACCAGGGGCATAGGCAGTGGATACTTCTCTCAGAAGACTTTCCAGGCAGGTGTCTCAAGCCCGTCCTCTGCAGTGAGCTCAGCAAAGGGGCTCAATCTGTTTTCCAACTCTTGCGATTGCACTTGTGTTTCTGCTCTGGAGCCCCTAAGCACCAACGAGATGGAGAAGGATGGTGCCGAAAGACGTGGCAGGTGAAAGAAATAGTCCATGGACCAAGGTGTTAGGAATGCTGAACCCCTTCCTGACAAGGAATTATAAATTATTGCCTTAATGTTATGGTTTGTAGACCTGAGAGCACACAGATGGGGTGATGCGGTGCCCAGTCCAGCCATTGGGACCCAACAGGAGGTCTGCCATGAAGCAAGTGGGGGCAAGACTTGACCCTCCACCCAAGAGCTGCATGGACTCAGCTCTGCTCTCAGCTGAGCACAACCAGAGCTCTCCTTCGCATTTCAATCCACCTCACCCCAGTAAAACCCCGTTTTGGCCTCCTGTTTGTGCCATGCAAAGTGTGCTTAAGCGAGGGGAGCTGTCAAGTTTGAACCAGACCCCTGAGCAATCCCATGTCCTCTCTCAGACTCTGGCAATGAGCAAATGTGTCAGGAAAAGTGCAAGAAAATCCAGAATAAGCAAACGTGGATCAATAGCAGGAATCTCTTTCTAACTTCCAGCAAATATTGACTTAAACCCCCAGAGCAGACATGGACAAATATTGCCTCATCAGACCTTTTGGGGGGATTAAAAACGTCTTTTCAATGGAAAAAGAAAATCTATGCTTTTTTTGTTTGCTTCTATTCGAATGTTCTGTTCTTTTTTTCTTCTGAAAAGAAAGCTCAAGTATTTTAATTTTTAGTCTCTGTGTTTAGAAATCCTCCTGCCATCCTCAAAGGAAAAACACCATCACGCATTAAAAAGAAATCAACATTCCCTGTAAAAAAGCAACTGGAGTTTTACATCAGATTTGTACCGCAGAATGAAGATTTACCTCCTTTCAGAAACTGATTTATTTTTTTTTTTTGTAACATGAAAACTAATTATTTTAATTTCTGATGCTCTTGTTATCTGCATAAACTTCCACTACTATGGCAAGAATGTGCCAGGGTCAAGGTACATCATTACGGCATGTTTAATTTCTTCCCGAGACTGATAATCTCCTAAATAGTCGGTCTTGACATTTAAACAGGCAGGCATTTGTGGCAAGAAACTCAAATACATCCAACACTGAAGCTGGCTGAATAAACAGAACAAGACAAAAAAAAATACTTGAAGTGCCGCAAGGAAAAGGTTGAAATAGAGGAAGAAGTTGAGGGGTTTCAGCCGATAACTTTTACATCTGTGTCAACTACCTGTAACACCAGAATGTTCGAGGGCAGAAGAGTTACAAGGATGTAAACCTGTGGCTGGCAAAGCCATCATCTCACGGCTATTCGGTTCTCCTGCCCCTGAGCTGCTAGGAAATGAGTTTAGGTTCTTCCTTAACTTCCCTGCATCCATCGCTGGCTTTCAATGCCACGCAGATCTGCTGTCCTCTCCCCCGTCCTCTGCTCTGCAATATGCTGCTTCTCCCCTTTAAATAGATGACCCTCTGCAGGATGTTCTGACGTGAGTGTTCGTCTTGCAGCATAAATTAAAGATTATCAACCTGCATGTCTGCACCCAAAAGGGCTATAGGATCACAGTGGTGCTTGATGGGAAACACATCTCCAATCCACTCTCTGGTGGGTCAGAAAACCACTGCCACCACCAGTCTTCCTTTAGCACTGTTCCCTGCAGAGACACTGGCATCCCAGGGAGATGGTGACAGCATCGCTCCCTTTCCCTGCAGTGCATCCTTCCAGCTCCAACAGCCAGGAGGTCCCTGGGTGCCTGGTGGGTTACTGGGTAGATGAAGTTACTGGGTTACCGGGTGCTGCTGGTCCTGGGTGAAGAAAGGCTCCAGGACTACTGGTACGAAATGCATAGAAGCAGGTCATAGAATCATAGAATCCCAGACTGGTTTGGGTTGGAAGGGACCTCAAAGATCATCCAGTTCCAACCCCCTGCCATGGGCAGGGACACCCCCCACCAGACCAGGCTGCCCAAAGCCCCATCCAACCTGGCCTTGGGCACTGCCAGGGAGCCAGGGGCAGCCACAGCTTCTCAGGGCACCCTGTGCCAGGGCCTCAGCTCCCTCCCAGGGAAGGATGTCTTCCTAATATCTAATCTAAATCTTCCCTCTTTTATTTTAAACACATTACCCCTTGTTCTATCATCTTCTAGACCACACACCTCTCATGCATGATATGCAATGGTTGTGATGCCCCATGCCATCCTCACAGCACCCTCAGGTCTGTTGGGCTGTGCTACCACCGCTGCCTGGAACCACCCATAATATTTTACAAGGCAGTGGGGGCTTTGATCCCAGATAATCCTTGTGGGGAAGTAGCTTCTGACCATGTCCTCTGCAGAGTTGACTTTCTCTTATTAAATGTCCACTGGTCACAGCTAACATGGTCCTGGGCTTTCTCAGGTACCATCGTGTCAGGACTTGGGAGCCTTTAAAGAAGCCTGTACAGGCTGCTTGTGAATCTCCAACATTTCTACCTATTCCCGTTGAGGGCAGCTGCTCCTCTTCGCTGCTGTCCTCTGCTCAGCTCCTCCTCACCCCTTTCTCAGGGTCTGCTGCCTCATCCCCTTCTTCACAGGCCACTTCTGTGGGACCCTCTTCCCCAGCCCATCTCTAAACACTAAAGGCATCCAGAGGATTTCACTTCACTAACAATATCCTTCACAATTCATGTAAAAATTTAATTGACAAGTAGTAGCAGAGACCTGTCTGAGCACCAGCCTGGGGGCAGGAATTTGCCACAGATATTTCAAACATTTAAATTCTGCCTCTTTTTTCCTTTTCAGTTGTCTAATTCCAAGATCTCAGCAAAGTTGAGAGGTGAGTGGTTGTCTCCTGAAAGAGATCACCACAGTTTTGAAACAGATAGAGCTCTCCTTGCCTGGGAGCGACAAACCATCTCAGACTTGCTGACTCTTCGTGGAGTGGGTGAGTCCCATAGCTGTGAGGTTTCTTACTCTCTTTCCTTCGGAATATTTGGTGGTGACAACTGTTGAAGACAATATATTAAATGTGGGTCAAAGTAACACAGCAGCTCCCCTGGTCCTAGATATGTTTGTTACTGGGCTTGGTTATCTCCAGGCCAACTGTGTGCTGGGCTGCATCAAAAGAGGTGTGACCAGCACGTCAAGGGAGGTGATTGTCCCCCTCTACTCTGCCCTTGTGAGATCCCACCTGGACTACTGCATCCAGCTCTGGGGCCCCCAGCACAGGAAAGATGTGGGCCTGTTGGAGAGAGTCCAGAGGAAGCCACGAAGAGGATCTGAGGGCTGGAGCACCTCTCCTATGAAGAAAGACTTAGAGAGCTGGGACTGTTCAGCCTGGAGAAGAGAAGACTCCGGGGTGACCTCATTGTGGCCTTTCAATACTTAAAGGGGTCTTATAAAAAGGATGGAGAGGGACTCTTTACTCGGGTAGATAATGATAGGACCAGGGGTAATGGGTTTAAAATAAAAGAGGGAAGATTTAGATTAGACATTAGGAAGAAATCCTTCCCTGGGAGGGTGCTGAGGCCCTGGCACAGGGTGCCCCGAGAAGCTGTGGCTGCCCCTGGATCCCTGGCAGTGTCCAAGGCCAGGTTGGATGGGGTTTGAGCAATCTGGTCTAGTGGGGGTTGTCACTGACTATGGCAGGGCGTTGGAACCAGGCTATCTTTAAGGTCCCTTCCAACCCAAGCCATTCTATGATTCTATGATTCTGCATTCTCATCTTCTCAAAGCTGTAGGTTTTCCTCTGCACTCTGCAATGATCAAAGATCCCAGTCCCAAAAAGGCCAACTGAAGATAATTTTGGACGATATGACCGAAGCATCAGCTCCCGTCCTTCCTGTGGTGGACCCCATATGGGTTAGCTGCCAGCTCTCAGATAAATCCTCCTTCGGTAGCTCATGGGCTATCGAATTGCAGCTGAAGAGCTGGCAGGATTACAGGGCTTCCCTTTGGCAGGATGGACAGGGTGATGGGGCAGAGGGCGTAATCATGACACCCAGACATGGGCAGTCATGATAACCCTGTAGGTGGCATCTCTGCAGTGATGGACCACAGATGCTCTCTACAACTGCTACTACATTTGAGGCACAAAGAGGGACAGAACTCTTCCTACCCAGCTCTGCTGTAAGGATGTCTGCTGCTAGGAAAGGACTGTGGTAGGGACAACATGCCTTATTACACCAATCTGCTACTGATTAGTAGAAAAGGAGTCCATCACACTAGGCCTACTGCAGGTCTGAAATAGAAGCAGCAAAATTCTGTGGTGATTACACTTAGCTAGGAAGCGCCCAGAGTTGAACTAGATGTGTTAAGTGACTGAAAGGAAAAAGAAAAGTTAAGTGCAAGCCGTTCAGTAATTAAAGGAAGAGGGTGGTAAGATGGTTGTTCCCCATGGGAGAAAGAGGGAGTTTATCATCTGTGGGACATAAAGAGTGTGATGGCTTGATGGGGAAAGGGAGAGAGTTGTGGTTTCTCTGACACTTTCATTTCTTAGTGAAAAGGCATTGTAAAGAAGGGAGAGAGCAGAAAAGAGAAACCCACCGCATACCTTCTGCCCCCCCAGACCCACGCCATACGCTGGGTTTCCTCTATGGAAGAAGCCTCCTGTCCAAACTCAAACTGGCACTGAACAAAGCAGCAGCCAAAACACAGAAATTCTAATACATTTTAATTGGGCTTTAAATTACCTTTAAGCATCACTGTCTCAACCGTGTCTTCTGATATCCACCAAGCTAGTTACTTAATTTAATTATTCTAGTCAGAAGGGTTTTTTTCCAACACCATTTGAAGACTCTCTCACAAGGGTCCCAACTAGCTGCCAAGGGTCTGGGGAAGCGATGCCGTCCACCTGCTGCTTCCCTACGCCGCTCTGTCTTTATTTATGGTAAACTTCCACAAGCTGGGCTGAAACCAAGCACCAGGCTGATAGCTGACACCAGCACCGAGCCAGACGCTGGGTGATTTACACTGGGGAACAAAGTCAAAGGGAAACACAACTGCACAGGGGAAGGAGTTGGCACTGCAGGCTGTGGATGTGTGCGATGAGCCAGCACTTTAACGGAGGCACTCCATTTTGGAGCAATAATTTTGCTCCTCCTGTGTCGTTTTTATTTTCCATGTGTTAACACAGAAACCTCCAGCGGCTGCTATCCACTGTTACTTCACATTTCTCAAGGTCATTGACACCCAAAATGCGAAAGATTAGTTCCCTGCCTCCAGGTTTGCATTTCGATTACCCAATTGCAAACCTTGAGCAACGCCAGTCCTCTCGCAGCAGACTCTGGGCTGTGAAGTCATTAAATAGGCCTTTGTGTGGCCAGGCAAGATGTGGAGCCCAAATATGGGTAAGTTTTCAGATTTCACTGTATTCCCACAAAAGCCTGTGCCCTGCATCTGTGCCATTAACCTCTGAACTCTCCATGACCAGAAGACCCATGTTTGGGACAAATACAGCTCAAGAGTTAAGCCACCAGGCCAACCTGGATACCTTGGTATCATCACCACAATACTGAGGGCTGGGAACATCTTAAACCATGATGAAATGGTACCACTTGTCTTGATTAGCTTCCCAATATTTGTCTTTCATAACAGCTGTAGGCTGTAAAAGATTTTGACCTTTGTGTATGGAAAGTGTTTAAAAAATTTGCAACTCCTGTCCCTGTTTTTAAAGGATGATAATGTAGCGCTTTATAGTTCTGAGAGGGTTTTTTTAACACTGGTTTTTCATCAAGGATGCCCTTTGCTTTGTGCTGCTCGTTGTTGGGGGTGGGAGGTCAGTTTTGAGGAGCTGATGCTGCTGGCACGGAAGGCTGTAGCTGCTTGGTCTGGGGCTGGAAAGGCTGAATCACTCTTTGGGTTGAAGTCCAAAACTTCCCATGAACTGGTCCCACCCTGACAGGGGATGGAGCTTGACATTGTATGAAAAATCTCAAAGATGAGCAGGAGGATAACTGAAGTGGGTTTATTACAGCTTTTTCCTTCCACAAACTCTAGGCAATGAAATAACAAGATGGTGCCCAAACCTGTCGGCCATTTGGACAAAGCCCTTAACAATGTGCTTTAACTTTTGGTCAGCACTGAATTGGCCGGGCAGTTGGAATAGATGATCATTGTAGGTCCTTCCCAACTGAAACAAGTCTAGTCCATTCCATTCCATTTCATTCATATCACCAACCAAACGAGTCATCTATGTCAGTCTATCCGCTCCTTGTAGGGACCATGCAAAAAGAAAGGAAGGATTTAACCTGGTGGCATTGACCCTAAATAGTGCAGACGCACAGCAAGGACAGAAAACACCTTCAACTGCTGAGGGACATGCTGGTGTCACGTGTTCTGCCCATGGGTTGGCTAAAGCCAAGCAGGCAACAGCAAGAAGTCTAGCAGGAGTTGTGGACAGAGTTATAGAAGACCTCTTGAGGTTCCTTGGAGCTCTGTTGGTCATGATGGGCTCCACCAGAACCTGCATTGTCAATAAGGCATTTTCAGAACCATCAACGGTGGAGGAGGTCTGGGTGCTGGGTGCATTGGCATGAAATGTCAGACTGCATTCAGGTTCAGATGGCCAAAGCATGGCATTGCAGTACTGTCAGGAACACGAGGTGTATTGATTTGATCTCCAGATTAATTAATGTGCTGTGAAATGCACGGTGGCAGTGCTGAATGCTGATCCTTAGCAGATGCAACTTGATATTCAGCTGGTGAAAACACTAATTTCAGCCTGGCCGAGATTCCCCGTGCACAGTCCCTTGCCTCTGCTTCACACAACAAAAGCTAGTAGCCAGGAGGAAAAAAATCAGACCGCTTGCCCACTGCTCCTGCAGCCCATGCCTTAGCTCATCTCAAAGGGGGGTCTTTCAAATCCTGCCTTTCATTTTAAAAATGATTAATCTCCATTCTTGCCGAGAACAAAGGGACCTACAGCGAGCTTTGCATTCAGCAAGGAAAACCAAGAAAAAGAGCAAGCAACCTTTCATTTTATACACCATCAGTCACGGGCTACTGGGTTTTGGTAGAAGAGCTGACAGCAGTTGTGCCAGAACCAGAAGGGACCTAACTGCAGGCACAGCTTGTTAGAAATGACCTGGGAGCTGTGAAAACTCGCTTCCCTTGAAATGAGTATGAAACAGTTTGATTTTTTTGCTCCATTTAATGTGGGCTCAGCGGGAGCTGGAGATGGGTGCCAAAGTGAAGCCAAGCAAAAATCACTCAGCTGAGCTTTCCCAACGCCTCTGCTGCTCGCCAGGGCATTCGGTTACAGAAGCGTGAGTTCCTCTCGCTCATGCCAAACTTATTGCTGCGGGATGAGTAAATTTGCCTTTATAAATTGAGCCGTCACTGGGGGTAGGCAGACGGTAACGCAGAATTGCCCCGACTTCTCCCAGCCCTTCCCACTCTGCTAGCTGTGGAGCGGTCTGGGTTTAGTATTGCTGAAAGCACTTTCATTTTAAACATCAATGATGATTTAAAAAAAAAAAACAAACCCAAAACAACCAAACTGAGCTTTTTGGAGCTGGGGAGGTGGCCTTTCTTAAGTCCAGCTCTTCGCTCTGAGGTGGAGCAATGTGATTTTGCAGATTCAAAAAATGGTGTTCGAGGAAGTTGATTGAAGTGCTCAAGGTTTCCCATGGAGAGAAACTGGTTGAATAACAGCAGCTATGGTTCACTTCTTTTTCTTAACATTTTTGTAACTTGAAAAATTAGTAGGACAAGTAGGAGTCTTTTTTTCTTCCACAGTGTTAAAGCCGTTTGCATAATAACCAGCATGACTGAGGATTAATTCTGTCAGCATCTCTCGTGTATCATATCAGATCTTTTTTATATTTATTTTGTCATTTCCATCTTCCATTACATCTGAGGAAGAAGAAGACTGACAGGCCCTGATTTCTACTCTGTTCTGCTCAAACCAAATTAGGCTAGTTTATAACAACTCAGTAATTCGCATTTCTTTTCTTAATGGGAAAATTCAAATCCCTCTCTGCTTGCCTTTCTCAAAACAGTTTGAATTATTTCCTGAGCAAAATCAGTCCAGGAATACACAGTGGTAATGGAGGAGGTCATACTTCTTCCTCTTCAGCTGAGCATATATGAACAAAAATTATAAAAGCAATATTAATATTGCAAATGGTTTCACTGATCAAAGCAGGTGGGAAAGGAGAAGGACAACTGAAGACTCATGATTTGGGTCATAGCTTCAGTGGAACATCTCCCCCTGCTTTACCCCTGGGTGAGGATTTTCCTTAAAATATGTCCTTATACTAATTATCTGTAATTGGACTTTCCCCTCGTCTCTCTCATGATTATGTTATGATTATCATTTCAAAGATAGACAATATTTTGGCAAGGAAGAACTTGGCAACAGGGAGACAGAAAAGACCATTTGCTGTTATCTCATGGTGATGTGAATTTGAATGCAATAGGATGCCAGGAGTCAGCGATGGAATGGACTGTCCTACTGTACTCCATGTAAGGTTGAAAAAAAAAAAACATCTCTAGGTGATATGAAAGGATGCACTTGTCCCAAAAGACTTGGTTTCACTTCTTTGGTAACTAGCTCTATCCAAAAAACCCAGAGCGCGATGCCTCAATGGAGTGCGTGCCTGTCCCCTGATGATCCAGGACTTCAGGCTGCTCCTGATGACAAACCATTCCTCATCCTGCCAATATTCCCACTGAAATCCAATAAGATGAGTAAAACGGGAGTCAAAAATCTGTATCTCAAGTAGTACTCCCCTGCTCTGTTTTCACAGTGCTATTGCTGTTATTTTTGGACACAGCAACCCACGTTTCCTCCTAAGACTCGTTTCCACTGTAATTTATAGTCCTATTTCTACAAGGGGTTGAAGGTTCTTTGGATCGCAATAGCAAACAAGTTGCTTATCTTGCTGGTGTAGGTCCAGTGGTCGTCTGCCTGGGATGTGGTAGGCTCATCCAGCCGGGAGAGCACCTTGGTCAGCGTAGGAGTTGTACACAAACCACCTGCCATGCTCCTCGCTGATGGATGATTATTTTTATGCAAGAGGCACCACAACCTTCTCCTGTCTGAGGGCTGCTCCATAAGAAGTCAGGGAAAGAGGTGCTAAAATCAGATTTCATAGGGATGAGCTGGGAAACATTTGCAACCTTTGCATGTCCTATTTTGTCTGTTACAACATTTATTTTCTAGCCTGGACCTGTGAAAACTCCAGGAAACAATTGAATTAACTATGATTCTGGCTATGATACACATTTGAACTTGTATGGAGAAGTCTAAACTTTAATTTGATTTATATTTGTAACAACATTTGTCTTTATACTAATAAATCTACCACATATATGGTAATCCCACAGAACGCAGTTATCTGCTCTGAGCTGAAAATGGCCTGGTTAACCCCAGATAAGACCATATGCACAGAGGCTGGCAGCATCATCTCCTCCTACTGTTCTGTGTCCAAAACTCTAACATAAGTGTCATATAATCATAGAGTCACAGAATCTTTAAGGCTGGGAAAGATCTCCAGGATCATCAAGTCCAACCATCTACCCAACACCACCATGTCTACTAAACCATGACCCGAAGTGCCACGTCTACACACTTTTTGAACACCTCCAGGGATAGTGACTCCACCACCTCCCCGGTCAGCCTGTTCCAATGCCTGACCACTCTTTTGGGCAAGAAATTTTTCTTAATATCCAACCAAAACTTCTCTTGGAGCAATTTGAGGCCATTTCCTCTTGTCCTATGACTATCAACACTCCCCTCCCAACACCCTTCTGTCAGGGAGTTGCAGAGAGCGATCAGGTCTACCCTCAGCCACCTCTTCTCCAGGCTCAACACCCCCAGTTCCCTCAGCCACTCCCATCAGACTGGTGCTCCAGACCCTTCACTAGCAATGAAGGAGCAACAAATGTCCTTTAGGGCTGGGATCTGTATCCAAGTGGCCCCAAGATCTGTGTGTCTCCGTTACCCTGGATTAACAAAACTTCTGTCTTATTCTTATAATGGGAGTATTGGCTTCTTTTTTGTGTAATTTATCCTTTTAGTCCAGGATACAGGATAGGATTACGTCTTCTATTGATGTAATCTTCTTGTCAGATGAAATATAGACTTGAATGCCAATACAACCCACTTCCAGGCAAGTAGTGTATCCCCAGCAATGGACTCACTAGTGTTCCAACTCCTCCAGGGCATCAGGACCAGGGCAGATCTGTGTGGAAGAGAAGCTGCAAGATGAAGCATATTGGGGCAAAGACTACTACAGCAGGGAGAAACCTGGGAGAGTGGAGGACTCTGTCCATGTCCATGTCCCAGGATCTCAGTCACACCTCTGTGGGGTTTTCCTACCTCCCTCTAAAGAAAAATTCATTTCACCAGAAACACCAGTCCAAAAGGTAGTTCCAGAAATTGAAATCTACTTTGTTAGTCCTTTTTTTTTTTTTACTTTATCGATGGCTCAGAGCTGGCGGTCAGGAAATCTGGTTTTCTTCCCAAAACTGTCATGGGTTCCCAGTATGGCTGGGAACATGTCTCTGCAGAATGACCTGGCGATACCAGGTCTGTTAGGTCGCTAATGGGCTAGAAATGGATCTGAATGCGGCATGAATGCTCTGGTCCTTGTAGGCAGAGTCCCCAATTATTTTTAATTTCCACATGGCCCTTATTTTTCAAAATGTTCAGGTAAGAGTTACAGCAAATCAGGCCCCCAGGCTGGGGTTACCAAGCTAGGCGCACTCCTCAAAATGCAGAAAGATGCTTCATGGGAGTTTCAAAGGTGTCTAGGCACCTAAATCCCGCTGGATTAAGAGGTTGAAGCCTACTCTTTTTAGGAGCTTTTGAAAATCCCAGCAGCGTCACTCTGAATCTCTAAGTTTGCATTTCTTTCTCCAGGACAATGCCTGGTTTCTGCTACATTTCTGATGGCTCGAGCGTATTTGCCATTAGCAGAAGGTTACCCTGGTAGTTAGACTTTCCTTTCCAGGCTAAGGAGGAGATTGCTTTACATGACGCCTTTCATCTTCCCTAATATGCTCCATATTATCCTCTTGATTTCTTCCATCTGGGCAAATCTTTTGTTGACCTCACCTGAAATCTAAAACCTTTCAAAATAAGCCCTTCCACTTCTCTCCTCTGATCCAGTAATGGTGAGTGTGACTGGGAGGTCAGAAGTCTGAGATTAGTCGTGACCTCACTCTTGGGCTTCGCGTTGGCAGTAGGTTAGAGGCTTTGAACTTGGCATCCTGACAAATTGTTATTACTACATACCAAAAATCAGCTCACCCTCGTGTCTGTGGGAGGGTGTGGGGGGAAGGACAGGGAGATGGATTCCTTCAAAGAGCAAAGCTATTCCACACAGCACGACACCGAGACAGGAAGGTTTAACCCAAGAACCCCAAGGTAAAATCTTGACAGACACTAACTCCTAAAATACAGCCCAGAAATGCTCTTAATTGAATCCTAACTGGCTCAGATGATGCGGACAGTGAACACCGCTTGAGCTTTTATTTTCAGAGGGTGAGCTGCCAACCTCTCATGAAAATTGAGTAGGGACCAGATTTCTGCACAGAATGACTCTCACATTTTACAAATCCAAGAACAAATAAAGTCAGGCTGACAGGAATATTTAGTCTACAATCCCAGAAGACATGACAAAATCATCAGGGTCATCTGACTCAGTCCCCTGCTATCAGAGGCGACTGCTTTGACTAAGGATGTTCTCAGATGTATCAACCTCCGCCTGAAGAGATAAATTTTCCTTTAATTTAATGTTAACCTTCATTATTCTCTATTTTTAGCCTGGAGAAATGAAGCTATTGCAATCTTCTCTCTGTCAGATTGTGAGCGTGTGTGCGTGCTCACGTCTGTCCATTCCCACTGTGACAGCATCCAGCTCCGTTGGCCAAGATCAACCACACTTGAAGGAGATTAGAGACCAAAGAGGCTTCGCTTGGTATCCCCCTGAGCACGGCTTTCTAGCCAGTCAAGCAGAGAGAGGTAGACCATAACCACACCGAAGCCAGACAAATTCAGCTTGGAAACAGAGTCTGCATTTTTAACAGCACGGCTGTTAAATGACTAAAGCTTCAATTGGATTTTGTGTCTTCTTAGGCAGCAGAGTCAGTCAGCCTCAAGACACAAATCCAAAGGAAACCTGGCTCCTTTCAATCCAGAACTACCTGTTTCTTAGATTTTAAAGTCACAGTGGGCCATAAGATCATCTATTCTGAGCTCCATATAATATGGATCATAAAATTGCATACTCCAATAAGGAACCCAATAACTTGTGCTTTGCTAAAACCTCTGTTCCAGCAGGCATCTGCTCACAATTTGAAAATATCTGAAGAGGAAGAATCTACTACTTTCATTGGTATTTTGTCTCAACACTTAATCATTCCCACTGTTAAAGCACTGGGCCTCATTCTGAAATGAAATATGTCTGCTTTTAGGTTCCGGCCTTATACTTCTGATAGACTACAAGGCTCTGTTGCCTCTGGGTGTTTTCTCCTGAGGATGAACTTCTACCCTTCTTGAGCCTCCTCTTGACCTTCCCTCGTTAAGTGAAGCAGGTGGAGATCTAGCATGAGACTTGTTTTTCCTAGGCTTTTGAAACTTTTTGTGACTTTTCACTTTTTTGGGGGGCCTTTCAAAATAGGTTGACATAGCAATAGCTTGGACAACTTACAAACCAGATTTTTATTGACGCAGTCAGTGCACATGAGGGACGTAAGCAGAGAGAAGGGTGAAGGGTGAAGAGGCAAGAATTCAAACAAACCAAGATTCCCATTTCTCAGTCTGGTGTGGGCCTTTGACAGTGCTAAAATACTCATGTTGTTTGATAACATCATATCCTCTCCTAAAATTATTAAGGCAGAAACCAGCTTTTCAGAAGGAGCCAGAGGAAGAAGCAGTGACATATTCAGGGCTCAGGAGAGGCTTCCACTAAGGATGAGGTAGGGCTGGAGAAGACACAGAAATGATAATGGGATATCTTCATGGCTTGCTGAGCTTATACGGTTTCCCTTCTGTGGTTCTTCTGGCACAGGCTGGACAAGTCTCATCCCTTGCCCTAAAGGATGTCTAAATTTAACTGCAGTAGAGAGCAGAGCACAGAGGCTGTTCTGAGTCAGTCTGATGGAGTTCACGGAGGGTGAAAAGCAGAACTTGAATATTTGTTCAGACTGACTTCAGTTCTTAAGGCCCTCACTGCCTGGCCCAGTGGTAACACAGCCCATAAATCTCTCCTCACATAGTTTTCATTTTTAAGTTCTCTTTTTAAACAGAAAACCTGCATCTGGTGGAAGAACAAGCCAAGTATAACAATGGCTCATGGGGTGTGGTGGTAAAGCAGTTAAGTGTCTCACTGTAGATGAAGAACCACGTGTTGGGGCCTTCCTCTAGCTTCAGGACACTGACCACCCGCAGCAGCTTCATCCATCGTGGGTCACTGGCAGATGGGTACTGGGATTCATGACCATGCAGATGGTTGTATTGCTGACTTCAGCTCAGGACCAACCTCTGGCTTTCAGCGATGACCCCGTCTACAGCCCATTCCCAAGGGAATGGCACAGCTAATGACACAGAGACCGTCCACGTGCAGTTCTCCATCGTAGCCATCCGCAGAAAGCAAGCTGAGCATTAAAAATGGAAAAGAGTGACTCAGAAAAGGGAAATTAGCTAAAACAGGGTTTGGGAAGTCCAGACTGCAAAGGATGCAGCATGTCCTTCATATAACACAATGTTTTTATTTCTTTGATTAATTTTTTTTTTTTTTGCACAAGAGTTGAAGGGGGACAACCAAGGTTGCCAACCTGCAGAACGCATGTCTATCTTCACAAGCATGCTGTGAAGCGGGCAACATACCTTTGCATGGGCAAAGAAAACAGGGACCTAGCCAGCACTTTGTGGTATCTTGATGTCACTGCTTTACTACGCATGGCTGTACCCATGTTTTCCTAGACATCGTCTTTTTTTTTTTTATCCTTCTCCACTGCATTGCACAGAAAACTTCTTGTTCATGGGTCTGCTGAGATGAGATAGCCACACATGTCCCAGACTTAAAGCACGGGAGATCGAAAATGAAGAGAAAATTGGATTTTATGGGACCTTGGCCAACAAACTCTTCCGAGTGCAACGGCACTGATCTGTGTGAAGCGTGTGAAAGAGCACTAACAAGGAGAGGAAGAAGGTTTAACCTTTGTTCCAGAAACCATAAATCACCATCCAGAGGGTGAAAAATGAGTAGCAACTCTACAGCTGTAAAATCCACACGCTATGCTACGCTGAGAAAACAGCAACGTTGGAAGTAGCAAATTTCCACAGCCCAAAAGGAGCTCAGCAGCTTTCCAAAGACATTAAAGTGTCCCCAAAGAGCCTTTGGCAAGTTTGGTGAGCCTTTCATCCCGCCGGGAAAGAAAAGGGGCAGGTTTTCCCCATGATGTCCCCATTCCTGCCTGCTCAGAAGAAGGCAGAGGCTTCAGCCCAGCTCTTGGGGTTAAGTGTAGACATGTAGACATGAGAGGGTCTATGAGGTCTCTCATGTCACTGTAGACAAAGTGAGGGTCCATGAGGTCCGTGTATTTCATAGAATCATAGAATCATTAAGGTTGGAAGAGACCTCCAGGATCATCTAGTCCAACCGTCCCACCACCACCTATTACCCACTAAAACATGTCCCTAAGTACCACATCTAACCTGTCCTTAAACACCCCCAGGGATGGGGACTCCACCACCTCCCTGGGCAACCCGTTCCAATGCCCGACCACCCTTTCCCAGAAGAAATTTCTCCTCATCTCCAACCTGAACCTCCCCTGGCACAACTTGCAGCCGTTCCCCCTTGTCCTGTCACTAGTTATCTGTGAGAAGAGGCCGACCCCCAGCTCACCACAACTTCCTTTCAGGGAATTGTAGAGGGCAATAAGTATTTGCTCCCATTCTGCACATATCCAGCCCACCATCATCAGTGCAGAGAAATTTCTCTCCTGATCTCTTAGCCACAGGGCCACATTGTTGTCTTGGGTGTCCCTAGCTCTGCTGCTTGTAAGGGGGTCCGTGATATGATGCCATTGGTGGAAGCCACCACAAAGACTTTACCAACTTCAGTGGAGTTTTTGTAACAAGGAACAATGTGGTTCACACTCCAATTCCCACTCTCTTGCTTGAAGCTTGTGGGAAAACTTCAGATCACCATGTCCTGCAGCAGTGGAGGGCTCTGGTAGGTCCACAGGTTTTTTTTTCCAACAGTGGTTTTGCTAGAGTTGTACTTCCTTGTCATAGACACTCAAGAGAGAAGAAAGGATAGATAGTGCCTTAAACATTTCAGAAACAGTTTCACCGGGGTGACAAGAAAGTTTTCACTTCATGAACCCTTGGAGGCTGTGGGGACAGTGCCAGAGGGGCAAAGGGGAGGGAAGAGGGGGAAAGGGGAGGGAAGAAGGACTGTCGGTGGGACGGGGAAGGCTAACAGGGATATAAACTTACAGCACCACACGTTGTGGCCCAGGTCTGGTTTTGTGGCTTTTCTGTCTCTGGCAGGCCACTCTTTAGCTGACTAGCACTACCCTTTATTAGGTAAACCCCAGGCAGCGCTACAGGCTGGGAGCGGGGTGGCTGGAAAGCTGTGTAGAGGAAAAGGACCTGGGGGTGCTGATTGATGCTCGCCTGGACATGAGCCGGCAGTGTGCCCAGGTGGCCAAGAAGGCCAACAGCATCCTGGCCTGTATCAGGAATAGTGTGGCCAGCAGGAGCAGGGAGGTGATTGTCCCCCTGTACTCAGCCCTGGTGAGGCCGCACCTCGAGTGCTGTGTCCAGTTTTGGGCCCCTCACCACAAGAAAGACATCGAAGCCCTGGAGTGTGTCCAGAGAAGGGCAACGAAACTGGTGAAGGGGCTGGAGCACAGGTCTGATGAGGAGCGGCTGCAGGAACTGGGCTTGTTCAGTCTGGAGAGAAGGAGGCTGAGGGGAGACCTTATTGCCCTCTACAACTCCCTGAAAGGAAGCTGTGGTGAGCTGGGGGTCGGCCTCTTCTCGCAGATAACCAGTGACAGGACAAGGGGGAACGGCTGCAAGTTGGGCCAGGGGAGGTTCAGGTTGGAGATGAGGAGAAATTTCTTCTGGGAAAGGGTGGTCGGGCATTGGAACGGGTTGCCCAGGGAGGTGGGGGAGTCCCCGTCCCTGGGGGTGTTTAAGGACAGGTTGGATGTGGTACTTAGGGACATGGTTTAGTGGGTAATAGGTGGTGGTGGGACGGTTGGACTAGATGATCCTGGAGGTCTCTTCCAACCTTAATGACTCTATGATTCTGTGATTCTAAGGTTTATAACAAAATATAATGGCATAAACCGGGACAATCCCATTTTAACCAGCTGCACTAACAAGGCAGCTCCCTGGCAGCAGGTGACCACAGAACGTGGCTCCCTCCCATGCAAGCCGTCTTCTGAGCCTGCCCGCGACGGCATGAAAGCTTATCTCAGTTTGAAGCTCTAGCATAGACATCTCGCCAACCACCGCCTCCAACCCAGCTCATGTTCTTCCAGCAAGACACCCTGGCACCTCCCTGCATATTTCACGGTATGTTTTTATTAGTCTGGGCACGTGCGTACATTCTTCTGCTCTTTTTTTTTTTTAACTCCATGTCCTACATGTTTTTGAACCTGAAAGGGAAGGACTTCTTGGTTTTACAGGTTTGGATTTGTTCCTCTGGATTTAGGGCCGTATCTCTTAACAAAAACAAAAACGTTAGAGTCCAATCTGTCAAATTAAAGCAAAGATTTACCAAAGGAAAATACGCTCACAAAGTAAATATAAATTAATTTAATTGGTTCCTATTATCACTTCCATTGGAGCCTGCAAGTATAATCTGGTGCTGAAGTAATTAATTGGGTGTGAAGTAGCTACTGTGCCAAAACTCACTCGTAGGGAACGAAACTCGCAGACTTCTTGGCCTGACTGTCACCTGCAGCGTCTTGGCTTTGTTATTCCACAGAGCGGAGCAAATCGCAGCGCTGAGCTGCGCAACCAAACGCTTGGATAAATAGAATAGAATAGAATAGAATAGAATAGAATAGAATAGAATAGAATAGAATCATTAAGGTTGGAAGTGACCTCAAGGATCATCTAGTCCAACCATCCCCCCACCACCTATTACCCACTAATTCCTGATGGGGTGGTTACGACTACAGGCATTTTCCCACCCGGGTCAGGTCGAGATTGGTTTCGGAGGGGAGATCAGTAGGCAGGTTTAGCGCTGCTGGGATGGCAGGCACTGATTTTTGTGGTTTTCTGTGTCTTAATATAGTCTCAGCTTTAATGTTCCTGGTTTTCCCCTCCCTGCTCTGGCCCTGCAATAAAGGAGCTTTGTCTGGTGCTTTGCGGAGGGGATGGGGAGTGGTGGGCAGCAGAGGATGCTGCGATGGCACAGGTCTGTTCAGAGCAGCAGCAGCAATGAGAGGGTCACCACTCCAGGGCTCTCTCGTTCCGTTTTCCCAGGGTGATCGCTCGAGCAAGCTGGGAGGTAGCTCGGTCAGCCCGTCTGGATCAAAAATAAACCAGGCTTGTGACACGGGCTCTCGTACCGTCCTTGTTAGCAAGCTCAGGCAGCGTGGGGTGGGTGAGGGGGCAGGGAGGTGGGCTGAGAACGGGCTGGAGGGCAGAGCCCAGAGGGGTGTGAGCAGCGGCGCAGAGTCTGTTGGGGGCCTGGAGCAAGTGGTGTGCCCCAGGGGTCAGCACTGGGTCCGGTCTGGCCCAATATATTCATCCCTGCCCTGGACAGGGGACAGGCTGTGCCCTCAGCCAGTTTGGTGACGGTGCAGAACTGGGAGGAGCGGCCGACGCACCAGGCGGCTGCGCTGCCGTTCAGCCAGACCTGGGCAGGCTGGAGAGTTGGGCGCAGAGGAACCCAGTGGGATCCACCAAGGGCGAGTGGAGGGTCCTGCCCCCAGGGAGGAACAAGCCCAGCAGCAGGGCAGGGGAGGGGGTGACCTGCTGGGAAGCAGCGCTGCGGAGAAGGACCTGGCAGTGCTGGTGGGCACCAAGCTCTCCATGGCCAGCAGGGCCCTCGGGGCCAAGGAGGCCAGTGGTGTCCTGGGGGGCATGGAGAAGAGCGTGGCCAGCAGGTCAAGGGAGGTTCTCCTGCCCCTCTGCTCTGCCCTGCTGAGGCCACAGCTGCAGTTCTGGGTCCAGCTCTGGGCTCCCCAGTTCCACACAGACTGGGAACTACTGGGGAGAGCCCAGCGGAGGGCTGCGAGGATGATGAGGGGCTGGAGCATCTCTGCTCTGAGGAAAGGCCGAGAGAGTTGGGGCTGTTCAGCCTGGAGAAGAGCAGCCTGAGAGGGGATCTGATCAATGCAGATCAATATCTGCAGGGGGGTGTCCAGAGGAAGGGGCCAGACTCTGCCCAGTGGTGCCCAGGGACAGGCCAAGGGGCAGCGGGCACAAACTGGGACACGGGAAGTTCCAGCTGAGCATGAGGAGAAACTTCTTCCCTGTGCGGGTGCCGGAGCCCTGGGCCAGGCTGCCCAGAGAGGGTGTGGGGTCTCCTTGTCTGGAGAGACCCCAGCCCCGCCTGGACGCCACCCTGTGCCCCCTGCTGGGGGTGCCCCTGCTCTGGCAGGGGGTTGGGCTGGGGGATCTCCAGGGGGCCCTGCCCACCCCTGCCAGTCTGTGAATCTGTGTAATGTGGAGATTTTGAGATCCTGACATGTCTGGAGATGGTGCTTAGCTGCTGTGACTGGAGCAAATAGGAGAGATGGCTCTTCCTGATGCTTTTCCCACTTCCTGCACTTTAGGGCCACTGGGTGCTTCTCCCCGTGCTTCTCTCCAGCCCCCTGTGGCACCTTCCAGTTGCTGTCATCTGCTGCTTCTGGAAGTCCCTCTTCCTCTGAGGCAGCATCTGCAAGTGGAGCTGGGCACCCTTCTCCCATTTATCACTCCTCTCAGCTTTTAACATCTCTAAACAAGACAATTGCCTCTTATTTCGCAATCAGGTTATGCTCCCAAACCCTGCTCTTCCCTGAACTGGGTAAAGATGGAGCCAAGTTCAGGTATTCAGCCACACTTTTGCATTTGCTTTTTCTCCGCTGTGTCCAAAGCAAGCAGGACTCTAGCTGCTGAACACGCGCGGGAAAGTGGGTGTGAGGCTGGGACGGTGCTTGGCGAGAGGTGCTGCATGGCCATCACAGGGCCCAGGCTCTGCCTGAGGCACAGGAGCTAAAGTCAGCTCCAAACACACCTTCTTCTGACCTCCTCCCCATGCACCTCCTGCCTACAGGATCTCGCAGACGTGGCTTTTGGGGGGCTGCTTGAAGACACACGCAAAGACTTTAGAAGGACAAGACAACACCAAAAATACAAGGCTTTGGGATGACTGATGCCCACCCAAAGGCTTGACAAGACGAGAAATGGGCTTTGGTGGGGACAAGCCTTTACATGCCGGGCATCAGCTCTGCTGCCTGGAGTCATCAGTGAAAACAGCCAAGACAAAAGAAGCGCTGCTATTATTAGAGCTAAAATGTCAATAAAATGCTTCAGACAGGAAAAAAAAAATATAAAGCTTTTTGAGCAAGAGCCTAACTTTAGTAGGAACCTCCTGATCACTATTTTCCAGTCTTCTCTCCCCAAGGAAAGCAGAGACCCGCCCTTATCTTATGCCCTTTTAAAGTAGCATCAGTGTTCTGGTTTTTATTAAAAGATTTGATTTGTTTAAAATTGTGCAGTTTTTTGGTTTTTGAAACTTGTTTCTTCCCACCTCTTCCTCTCCTTCTCTGTATAAATATTTATATATGTATTTAACAACAAAATACGCTTAAATGCAGATTTCAACAAGGGCCAACATCTTCTTTAAGGTGTCTGAAGACTTTTGCTCAATTCCCAGCCCCACCAAGGCCTCCTCTGTGCATCCTTGAGCCTCACCCTCAGTTTTCTTGCACCTACAGACTTGGCTAACACAATCCTGGATCACCCGTGGGAGAGAATTAACGTAATTCTTGCTCACCAGCCACATGGATTCTCCTGGACATTGTGTGATCAGGATCAAGGCATTCCTGTGGGAATCAGGATCGCAGGATCCTGTCTTATTTCAGGGAGAAAGTCCAGTAGCACGGAGGAGGGAGCAGGAACCAAGCTCACTTTGGATGGCACGGATGCACCCCAATGCAACGGCACCCCAGACACATGGGTCTGGTCCCCAGTCAAACCCCACAGATCTCAGGGGCTCACGGGGCGGGAGGCATTCACCAAGGACAGCACTCCCCTGCAAAGCCCTCCTGGACACAGGAGGGAGGAAAAACACTCGGATCGCCCCAGGTAGCCTCGCCGTGAACCGCCGGGGCTGGGAATGATCGCGGCTCATGGGCCAGCCCGGGCTGGGGAACCTCATAAATCATGTGGAAGTGCAGAGTTATGAGTTTCCTCAGACAAACACCGCTAATTGCAGCGTGGTCTGATTGCTGGTGTGAAGCCACGTAACTCACCGGTGAGCCTGAGACGGGGGGGAGGTTGCTGGATGGGGTGGTCCAGTTTGGGAGGGGGCTGGTGGACCAACATCCCCTGTGAGGTGTAGGGCTGGAGCACAGCTCAGATGAACGTCATTCCCTGCCAGCTCTGTCCCGGAGCTAGCAACCCCAGTGTGCAAAGCCAGAGCCCTGCAAATCGTCTGAATGTGCCCAATTTTGCTCCTTTTGAGGCCAGCGCTTTCCAGCGAAGCAAAAAAGCAGCTCAAACTGGGAGGAAGGGCAGGCTGCGAGGCAGGCATCACTGGGAGCTCCATCTGCGGAGGGTGGTTACTTGGTGGGGCAAATGCTCCAGGGCTGTGTCTTTGTTGTAAAGCAATCCTTGCGCTCACTCCACGCCCAAGCCAAGTGATTCAGAGTAAAAATAATTAAATATGTTAATAATTATCAGGGGCCCCTTTGATTAAAACAAATAAAGCTTGCAGTGTGTGAGCAAGGAGGAATGCATAGGTTTGCAGGGCTCGGCTCGCAACCAGGAGGCAACAGCAAAAGCAGATGCAGTGCCTGGGTTGGGCATCAGAGGAGCGTGGGGATAAAGCTTGAGTGCAACCCGACCGAAGATGCCAAGGGTGGCCAGGTCTCTGCTGTAGCAGTTGCACCTATCCTTTATCCCAAGGCGCTGCCCCAAGGCCAGAGATGAAACTGAAGGCATCACGTCTCCACTCTCAGCTCACCCAAGGGGAAGACGCAGCAGGTTTTGGGTAGCTGGTCTGGGAGCCAGCATCACGTGAACTGCTGAGGGAAGGTGGGAGGCAAAGAAAACATTAAATATAATTAATTACACCCTGAAGGGTGTTCATTCAGGAGCCCTGGGTACCCTGTGGATGGAGGAGGGCTTTTCTGGAGGGAGATACAGATCTCAAGGGGGTTTAGTTGGGCTCCAGAGGTCCCCAGAGGAAAAAGCCAGGGTCATGGCTTGGCCACTTCAGCATGACGCCCGAGGCTGAAGCCATGCCACTAAAGGGTTCTTCTGTTTTAACCCTTGCCAAAACGCTGGTCCCACTTGAGGCAGGATACGGCACTTGAGGCAGGACACTGTACTGATCTCGGAAGACAATTACAAAACCATTTCAGAAGACGCGGGCATGCCCAAACAACCAGACTCTCTGCTCCTTGCTCCACATGGAGCGCTTAGCCCCTCTCTCCTTGGAGCCAAAGGCGTCACCTGCACCCGCTGGGCTCTCTGGCCAGCCTTTTGGCCAAGGGAGGAGATGGTGCCAGTGTGGTGCTTGCACAGGAGAGTGTGGAGATCCACTCCTGCGCTGGAATGTGGTCGGGGGCAAGCGGGTGGCGGAGGCACTCGGGGTAGAGTCTGGAGAAGCCTTTCCACGGCTGTTTTGATCTCTCAAGTGTACAGGTGATAAGGATCAGGGCCTGACGTGCTGGGAGAGCATTTATAGACATAGCGAAACGCGCCTGCGGAGCAGGAGGGTGAGCTCGCACCGTATCACGCTCAGGATCAGCAACGCTCTAGGGAACAAATACCCAAACCTACTGACGGTGTGTTTCCCGTATGGGTGCTTACGCAGCGCCGCACTGCACCCGTGCGTGTAACGCCGCATGCACGCTATGGCCATGCTGCCCGCCAGGAGCTGGAGAAGTTCTGTCTGCCTCAGCTTCAACAAAGCTTTTGAGGGCAAAGCCTAGGTTGGATGAAGCTGCGGCCATTGCTTGAGCAAAACACAGTATTCCAGGAGGGAAATGCTCTTTGTATCCCAAAGCATTTTCATTCCCAGGATGTGAAACACAGGACCCTCTGCATGGGGCTGAGTGTCCCAGTTCATGAGCAGATGCAGATTTTCCACTGAAACACATCACCTCTGGGGCCATCTGTGAGCACACAGCAAGAAGACCCAACAGTTGGGAAGGGGAAGCAGGAAAAACCCCCAGATCCAGTTCAAACCGATGGTGAACCTGAGGGAGATTCAATGCAGCCCCCCTCCCTGGAAATCAGCCAGGGCACCGGAGCTACAACCCCTTCACAAGCCCAAAAAGCACCCAAAGACGGACAGCACCGGACGCTCTCTGCAAACAGGACGTAACTCTCAGATCTTCCCGCTCCTGGTGACAGGGCACACGGAGGGAGGGCAGCCACCGCCGACACCCTCTGCCATGTGGTCTGGGTCTGTTAGTTTGCATCCTGCTGCCCCGCTAATAAAACAAGCGATGTCCCTGCAGCGCTTTGCAGGGGGGGAAACATAAAATGCGTTTGCTGTTAGTTTATTTTTTTAAAGCCCTATTTAAGGAAAGGTTCCCTGCAAGGGGCACACTTGCTAACAGGAGAGCGCAGCACGCTTGATTGCTCTTTCTTGTCCCGCAGAACCCCACTGGCTCCCTGGGAAGGTGAAAAAAACCAAGGGGGTAGGTGATGTAGCTCTACAGTATGGAAAGCAGCGGCTCCTTAACACGTGGTTGTAGTTAGGCAGCTGGGGAGCGGACACGTCTTTTGGGAAGATACCTGGACCAGTGTGCAGCCCGCTGCGATGTGATATCCAGGGTAACTGCGCCACCTCACGGTCCCCAGAGCCAAAGGGTTCAGGAGCGGGGATCGGACACATGGTGAGACTTGTGTTCACCAAAAAGCATCGTCACAGCCTCCTCTGAGAAAAACTGCAGCAGCTTTACTCACTGTAGCGAAGCCACCTCCTGTCTGAAGCAGAATGGGGATTTGCTCCAGGGTTTGCTTTGACAGTAGTCCCAACAGGCCCCAAACAAATCACAGAATCCCAGACTGGTTTGGGTGGGAAGGGACCTCCCAGCCCACCCAGCGCCACCCCCTGCCATGGGCAGGGACACCCCCCACCAGCCCAGGCTGCCCAAAGCCCCATCCAACCTGGCCTTGGGCACTGCCAGGGAGCCAGGGGCAGCCACAGCTTCTCGGGGCACCCTGTGCCAGGGCCTCAGCACCCTCCCAGGGAAGGATTGCTGCCTCCCAGCTCAGCTCCAGCTCCCCTCCTGCAGCTTCAGGCCCTTCCCCTTGGCCTGGCCCCCCCTGCCCTGCAACCAGCCCCTCTACTACTCCTTCTAAACCAATGGCAAAATAAGAGCTGGAGGTGCCTTTCGATACAGACGTGCCCTGCCTGCTCTGAGACGGCTCCTTAGAGCACACACATCCCTCCCTCATCCAGCCCTGCCTTGAGACCCTGTCCCTGTGGCCCCTGCCGCTTCCCTGCAGATGAGAGCTCGCAGCCCCGCAGATCCCATCCCGGAGAAGGGCCGTCCCAGATTATCATGTCCTGCTTCCCGTTCCTTTGATCCACTCGAAATAATCTCTCCGGTTTGGCACCCCAGGCAGCCCTGCGTTTAGCCTGCTGTCCTCACCCTTCTCACACCCGCAGCTGATCGCTGGCCGTGTCTCTTACGAGCTGTCGCTTGGGCACTCGCACCTGGATTTTCCTGGGTTTTCCTCCATAAGAGGCAGGGGGGCGGGGGGAAGAGTTTTCACCGACTTAAGCCCAGCACAAGATAGTCAACCAGTGCCCTCCCACAGTGAAAAGGGACAGCGGGGTACCGTCGGGGTTAGGCAAGCGCACCCCGAGCTGGGTATCTAACGCAGCCCTACAACGGCTCTCTGAAGTCCCTCACCTTGTCCCCGGGGCCGCAGTGAGGGCCCGGTCAGCTGTGTGTGTTGGAACCCCTTAGCTGGCTAACGCTGACCTGAATCCCAACGAGCAGATGCCCTATCTGCACCCTACTGTCCCCAGCGATGAGCACCTCCACCTTTTTCCGCTCGCCGTCAGCCTTCTGCCGCTTCTGCCACCCAACGCATTGCTGAATCCTGGAGCTTAACTCCATCCTCACCGCACCAGGAGGGATTGCCTGAACACCTCGCTGGCTTCTTCCCCTTGTGTCTGATTTGTGGTGCACAGTCAATCCTGTCACAGAATCACAGTCACAGAATCTTAGAGGTTGGAAGGGACCTCGAAAGATCATCCAGTCCAACCCCCCTGCCAAGGCAGGGCCACCTAGAGCACATCACTCAGGAACGTGTCCAGTGGGGTTTTGAATGTCTCCAGAGAAGGAGACTCCACACCCTCTCTGGGCAGCCTGTCCCAGTGCTCTGTCACCCTCACAGTGAAGAAGTTTTGCCTTATATTAACATGGAAGTCCAGCACTCCTGCTGTCTCCTCCTTATCCATGCGCAGCCGCGCAGCTTGCACTTCCATGGATGGCTTCCCTTTGCCTCACCAACCCAGCACCAGCCCTTGTCTGCAGCGGGATAACGATAAGGGCCACTGTTAATTTATGACAACGTGTGGCCGCGTATCACTGGCTCTTGGCACGGGGAGTTCCTGGCACTGTAAAACGCGTGCAAAGTGCAAGCAGTGTGAGAAATACTGATGTGATAATGACAAGAGGTCCGATGCCTCCTAAATCTAGATACAGCTATAGCTTTTTAAACTTCCTCTGCCCCGAATCGGTTCATAAAAGAAGGCTTTTGGGAGAATATGCAATAAATTTACTATAATTAAATAAGTACAGTAGAAAATTATTAAAAGATGTGGGTTACTTGCAGTTTGGAAATCTCACCTCTGCTTTGACCCAAAACGTGCTGCAGGACCAGAAGAAAATGCCGACAGTACGGACGTAGCTGTCCCTCTGTACAAACAGTTTACAAGGCAGAGGAGGGATGAGTGGGGGAAACAAATGAAGCACAGCCAAGGGACCTTATTTCAAGCCATTTGAGAAGCTGCTTGTAAACTTTACTCAAAATCTTTTCTGCGTCCTTGCCTTCAGCATCCACCCTGGCTATCATCTCCCACTTTGAATTCAGTGGTTCTTACTGGAATGAAGAATTAGGGAAAGTTTCAAAGCAGAGAGGAGTGACTGATTGCTCAACTGCTGCCAAACTCCTTGACTTCACACTTCAGCAAAGCAGTGAGCTGCAAGGTGTCCTTGGAAAGCTGGAGACATCAGCCCCGAGTAAAAGTGATCCAATAAAACCCGTTCTCCTCCCGCCCCATCTCTTCCCCTGCCAGCTTTAGGATTAAGCTCCCAAATGCACTTCATATGTGGGAAGGGACGGAATGGAACAAACCCATAAAAAGCTGAAACGTTGTGACCTGTGTGGCTCATCTTACCGGAACACCTTCTAGAGCAGGCACTTATGTATCTCAGCTGTCTTTATGCCAGCAAAACGAGCGTTGCCAAGGTTCGTGCCATGGCCAATGGCCATATGGGATGGAAGGATCCATACCTTTATCATCCATCTCTATCGCTTTCAGAACAGGTTGGTCACATCCATCCTTGTCACAGAGAAGTCTTTCTGGCCTCTGCAACTACAGGACTATTTCAGACCAGGACTGCTAGGTTTTGGTTAAAACTGTTCCAAGGAACATGCTAAAGGTTGAGCTGTATGGCCAGCTGAGACCTGTGCTGGTTATGAGTATGGATGTAGTCAGAGAGTTTTATTTGCTTGGCAGAGCAATGGTGCCACAGACTCCATCAGACAGGTGGTCCAGCGAGGTCCAACCTTACCCCATGGGTGAGGATCAAGGGTTCAGATTCATCTCTGAAAGCAAAGAGAGACCAAGACTGAAATGAAAACCTTAATCAGCTATATTATTCATGACGAGGAGAAGGAATATGTTAAAAAAAACCAAAGAAAACACTCAGTCCCACCTCTTTTTCCCTTCACATTGTGTTTGTGGCCTTTTCTGTGCAACTGGAACTGTCAATAAACCAGGCATGCAACTACCCTGCCCAAAACCTACTCCACATGTGTCTGGAGTCAGCAGTAGAGATGGCAGCTGCTGGATGAATGAGCTGATAGGGACTAGGAAAAGACAGAGTCATGTCCCCATCTGGGTTCCAGCTCTTCTCTCTGCCCTAATTTAGTGAAGTAATGAGCCAATTTTGGGTCTTCATACCTGTGACTGTAACATCCTGTCTCCACCTATGATCAAAGTAGTCCAAGCACCACAGTTTTGGAGCATGTTCCAAGAACCACTGTCAATGAACGGGATGATGAATTAGATCAAACTAGGTAATTAAGGTAGACTAAGTTAGACTCATCCAGCCTTCAAATGGAGGAAAAATTCCCAATATAGCTCCTTTTAACAACTAAGGTCATTACTAGTTCTCTACAACAAATCACAGATAATGCTATTAATTTCAGCAGATGCAACCACAAGCTTATGGCACAGGTTTTTTTTCTTTTTGCATGAGGTTTGACTATTTGATTCCTAGAAATAGTTTCCACACTGAAGCACGATTTGTACATATAACCCCACTAGTTTTCCTCGCCGGTGTGCCACAGGAGCTCATGCAGTTCAGCGTCATCTCTGTCCCCCAGGACATGTCAAGAATTTAAATGTCACGACCTTTTCTGGTCAATATTGCTATATTCTCTGGTCAATAGAATATTCTCTTCTGGTCAATATTGCTTTCAGATGGTCGAACGGAGGAGTGGGGATGTTAATGTGGGAAAGCATCCCTTTGCAATTCAGAACAGCACCCAGTGCTATGCCAAGGTTTACTGCTGACCCGAATCATGACAAAGAAAGGGAACAGAATAAACAGGGAAAGGAGAAAAGGGATTTGCACTCAAACACACATCACTCTTAGGCTTAGCTTTTCCATTAGCGGGAGCAGGTAAAGAGAGGAGAGCGCCACGTGTCCTCCAGTTCTCAGGTCAGTTACCTGGACATGCCACATGAGACTTGGTGATCAGCCCAAGCTCTGGATCCCACATTCTCTTCCTGCAGTTACTGGTCTTAAACTCAGCCTGAGTGCGCTGTTAAGTGAATTCAGAAGATGACAGAATCACAGAATCACAAAGGTTGGAAGGGACCTCGAAAGATCATCTAGTCCACCCCCCCCTGCCAAGGCAGGGCCACCTAGAGCACATCACTCAGGAACGTGTCCAGTTGGGTTTTGAATGTCTCCAGAGAAGGAGACTCCACAACCTCTCTGGGCAGCCTGTCCCAGTGCTCTGTCACCCTCACGGTGAAAAAGTTTTTCCTCGATAGTCAATACCTCGACTATTTTTGCCAGCCCCAGAATTTACATCGTACAGTTGTTTGTCAAAGCCCCACCTATCCCGTGCAGCGCTTCCTTTCTGATAACTATTACCGAGATACAGAGCGAAATAATGGAAAGGGGAGAAAACTCCCTAATTCTCACCATTATCTTGAGGGCAGCCTGTTAAAACACGAACTCTCTGATATTTTCTTCCAAGCTCCTCCCTTGAGATATGCCTCTGAGCATCCCTGGAATTTCCTTGCACTTGGACACTGCCCTGAACTGTTGTGGGAACACGTTGAAATTGGGAAGGTGTCATTCAGCATTGAAAGCTTCCCAGTTCTGTCAGGAATGAAGGGAAACACAGAGTGGTGAGCTGCAAGAAGGAAAAGCGATGATTTTTTTGAAGTCTTGCTGAGTTTATCTATTCATTGTAATGGTGAAGAGATTATAACCCTGAGACTTCACAATCCCCCACAAAGCGTATCCAGGGCATGCTCCTGTCTGTCCAAGAGGGGAGAAGATCTCTTAGGGCAGAGACTAGTCTCTGTAGTGTCATCAATAGCAAAAAGCCTTTTTGGTCCAGGTTTCAACTCTCAGGCAAATGGCAGTGGCCTCCACTGCAGCTCTGGGACCGCTAAAGCCACAAGTGCAAAGCACCACCATGAATACCAGGCTTGCTTTTGCTTGGGCAATCAGAAACCTCTGGCACAGCACTGCTGTAGCATGAAGGACAACATGAGTAACCCCCCGGGGCCATAGCTTCGACCTCAGGCACATGTTGTTTAACCTCTAAGCTGGGTACCCTTTACATCTTAAGAGCTCCAGTATCAAAGTTGCTAAACTCTCCAGCACCTCTATTTCATGACTGTTCCCCAACTCTCAGTATAACCTATCAGTCATAGAATCATAGAATCATGGAATGGTTTGGGTTGGAAGGGACCTCAAAGCCCATCTAGATCCAACCCTCTGCCATGGGCAGGGACAGGCACCAGCCCAGGGTGCCCAAAGCCCCATCCAACCTGGCCTTGAACTTGCTGGGGATAATCATGCAGCCATGGCTAAACGGTGCTCTAAGCTCATCTACCTTGCTGTGAGGCAGCAGAAGACAACCAGCTCTCATCCAGAGGACACACAGCCATATTGTCATCGTTTTATCTGGTCCTGGCTCTTGGAATGCACTGCTTAGGCACCATCTGACATGGTTTCCAACCTCAAGCCACCTCAGATCTTGGGAGTACAGGAGCTTGGAGTCAACATCTGCACCTGAGGATACAGGTTGCTCCTGTGACTTCTCTCCCATCATTCTCCTGTCTGTCATCACCATCTATTGAAATGGCACATTGCTCAGACACCCTGAGCTCTACACAACGTTTCACAGCCTTTTGTGGTGGCCAGAGGGTGCTTTCAAGGCAATGCTGCTCTTAGCTCACAGCACTCATAGAGACATATGAGATCCAAGGGGAACAAAATCCCTGGAAACAAGCAAAGAGACCACCAGGGAGACGGGAAGGGTATGAGAATCAAAATGTCAGAGTAGGCAACAAGCGCTCTGCAATAGGAGCAATGACGGATGGCAGCAAGTGTCTTATTTCCACTCAGATACTTGGGAAAAAAAAAAGGCAGATAGGTAAGAAAGCTCTCACAGACTCTTATCTTCGTGTTAAACAGAAGATATTATTAATCAGAAACAAAACCCTCGGAACAGAAGTCACAAGCAGGTTTTGTCACAGCTTGATTTCCACCTTGGTCTCTCCTCTCCACCAGCGAGAGTGGCTCATCCAGCCCACTGTGAAGTCAGCAGAGACATCTAGTGGCAAATATAACAGAAAAACACGCAGAAAACCCCGCAGGGGAATAGACGACTGCTCTGCTTCATCTGACGGACAGCTCGACTATCGCTGGTGTTCTAACACACATAAAAAGGACTGCTTGGGAGTTCAAGGTTGTATTTTTAACTGATCTGTTGAAAAATGTATTGGAGTGATGCTTTCCCAAATCTCCCAAACCCCAGCTTTACGGAGATAAAACACCTCTACAACTACTGCGCTTCCTCCCTGTCCTCAGCCTCCCAGGACGTCGTTCACCCTGACCCGCTCTTCCTTCCTGAGGGTGGAGACACCGGTATCGCGTCTGGTTCTCGTTACGTTTTTTTGTCCATCCGTGAAGGTTTCTGTGTGCCATTGCTGCTGGGCTGATTGACGTGATCTTGTTATACCCTTCAGAACAACTCTTTTTCCATCTGTTCAACGCAAATGTGTTTTTTGTTAAGAGCTTTTCGGATTTTGGCTTTGATGGCACTGGGTTTTGTTTAAAGACTCGCATTACCTATTACGCTGAACATCTTCGTGCAGCTGTTCCATTTAGTCCAAGTTCTTCACTGGACACAAACCAGCCACTATTCAGTTTTGGCAGCTGTTTAAAAAAAAAAAAAAAAAGAAGAAAAACAAGCTTGAAGAATGTAACAAAGCAATGGCAAAATTCAGTTCCTTGGTGGAGCAGGTAACACTGCCAATTTACCTGCAGCGAAAATCTGGCTTATCTTTGTTACAGCCTGTAGTCCTTATTCTGCATTTATTCTACAGCCACAATGGATTAAACATGTCTACAGGCAATGGATTAAACGTAATACTGCAAATAAAAGACGTGAACATCGAGCTGCCAGTCCAGGTAGAAATTTTTACTTTCATAACGACTTTGCAGGGTTCACCTACATCTCATGAAAGATGTTTGGGCAACGACAGGAGATTGTTGCTGCGACAGCAAGACAGTCGCTCAAGCAAGAGAAGACCGTGGCCCAGATTTTAATGGGTGTTTAGCAATGTTCAGTACTGCAACACTGAAAAGACTTACAGGAACGTTGGAGTGTGAGGACGTGATCATAGAATCACTAAGGTTGGAAAGGACCTCTGAGATCAAGTCCAACCATCAACCTAACACCACCATGCCTGCTAGACCATGTCCTGGAGTGCCACGTCTATGCGTTTTTTGAATGTCTC
>VWZZ01007577.1:73950-88431 GCA_013399095.1 Psophia crepitans
GGGGGGGCATCTGCAAATAAAATAACTGTCTAAACCACGACACCTGCCTTATGCACAACGTTGACTTGAAAGTGTAGCTTGGTACAGTGCACTTGAAAAGTCTTAAAGTCAACGCTCGGTTGCATCCTCCCACTTAAATCTTTTCAGAGCGGAGTGGGAACTATCTAATGATCAGCACGCGTTCAGGATCGTGCCCCTTCCTAATTTAACAGTTGTGGGCTCGGATCGTAGGGTACGGGGTTCAGGAGGGGCTGCGTACGGTGTGGACAAAGTCTCCCAGGAATAAGCCCGTGCCTTTCACCGTGGGCGTGCTTCTACTCGGTCAAAACATCGCGCAGCGAAGCTGACATCTGCAAAGCGAACAAGTAACTTCATCTGGCTTTGCACACTTTATATCCGTGTATTTACTCACAAAAAAAAAGGAACCAAAAAGTGACTTAGAAGGGTTTATTCGTTAGGGAAAGAGTTCTCCAGGGTGCAAAGCCTCCTTTCTCAGTGAGGTTCCTGGCACTCATAGCTTGCTGTTACTTTTTGTTATTAAAAAAATGAATTAAAACCATATTTTTCTCATTTGGGTAAGTACCTTTATGATGTCCAAACAACTCCAACAATGATATCATTTGTCTCTTTCCTCCAGGGAGGAGTTTGAGCCAGACCGTGATATTCCTGCTTGTTCCTGGAGCAGAGAGCCACACACCAAGGCGAAGGCAGCAAGCCTGACTCTTTGGGGGGACATGTGTGTCACAGCACCGCCCGCTTTATACTGTACCACCTACATGAGAGCTGTTCAACGCTATGAATTAAGAGTTAAGGCCCAAATCCCGCTAAGCCTGATGTCTGCAGGCAGATACCCACGGCTGTTCTTCAGCGGGACATGTTCACCAGTAAGGATCTGCCCATATGGATCCTATTTCTCCACAAATACTCCTTCCAGGATACGTACAACATGCGCTGTAATTGGGCTGCAGTCCTTGAAGTGGCCTCTGATTTAATAAAACAGATGATTCACCTTCGTTACGTCCTCCAGTTTAGGAAGGAGGTCAAGTGTGTCTTTAGTTGGCTGCCGGCCTCTTCCATGCTTTCTGTGAGGGATACATTCTGTCAGCAGCACAAAGCCCTCCAGCCTGCGTCTGCTCAGCCTGCCATCACTGGGGATGGAGCAGAAGACCAGGACCCCCTCTGGGCTTACATAGTACATAGACTTGGAGCACCACTACCAACCAAGCCATGACCTCTCTCACCTATCTCCCCATGCCCCTCCTGCTTCCCTCATGACCCAAACCCATAAATATCTTTCCTTCACCAAGCTAGCAGGTGTTAACTGTACAGACGTGTCCTGCTGATTCACTAGGAAACAACCATGAAGCTTGAAGTTCTGGTTGGGGAGCAAGAGAGGACAAAAAACCCCAAGGTGCTGGTAATACATTCTTCCCCTCAAAAACCATGTCCTGTTCATGGTAGATGTTGAAATCTCTTGGTTGCCAGAACCTACTTGCTAGCACATCCCAATGAAGCTTGTGAGCCATGTCAGATGTGTCATCGTGCTGAACAGACCTTCTACAGATTCTTCCAGGAGCAAGGAAAGACGGTCCTTTCCCCAGATCCTCAGACATTTGCTGGCTCAAGAGGCGACACAAGGTGAATTTTCAGGCTCAAGCAGTTGTGTGTGTAGTCCCAGCTCTAAGGATAGACTGCCACAGGTAATCAGACACTCAGTAGTCACCTCCCGGTGAAAAATGCCATGAGACACCTGAAACTACTGGCAGATGCGCTGAAGTGCTTCCACCCCTAGCTTTGACGGGGATCTCGATTTTTAAATGTAAATCAGCACTGCTCACTATCCATTAATAAAGATAGAGCTGTAACAGAAACCTCTCCTCCTTCTGCATCCCTGGCAGTGCCCAAGGCCAGGTTGGATGGGGCTTTGGGCACCCTGGACTGGTGGAGGGTGCCCTGGCCCATGGCAGGGGGTTGGAACTAGATAATCTTTGAGGTTCCTTCCAACTCAAACCATTCTATAAGGGAAGCCCATGCTCCAGTCTGGATTCCATAAGCTACACTTGCACGCTCACAGCACAGCTTCCCAGCAAGAAGGAGTCCATGTGGTCCCCGCAAACGTTCTGTTACAGCATTGCTGTTGGTGGAACACGTGGTCACGATGGCGTAAGGGTCTGCGGAGAGCAGGGGTGACTTTGGGGGATGGTAAAAGCCATCCGTTAGTCTGTACCCCCAGTTCTACAACTGGGAAACTGATTTATTCCTGGAGTATTGATGTCAATTAACACGCATGGGGGGGTCGTCGGGAACCTTATGCAGAAGTTATGTGGCAGCCACTGCAACACAAGAGCGTCGTGTACCGTAAGACCACACGGGCAGTCACACTGCCGGTTTACTCAGACGTATTTAACTGCGGGACACAGGGCACTACACGGCATCTGTTCTGTCACCGCTGCTCCTCAACATCACCGAACAACCTTTACTCCTGCCTGCCTTGCCTTCAAGGTTACCTCCAGGGATAACCCATCTAAAACAGAAGACACACAGGCATGGTTTTAAGGAAGAAAGCAAGCTTGCTACACAAAAATAAATAGATAGAAACACTGGACAATTACGGCAATAATAAAATGAACAATTATTGCATTATGGAACATGCACATTGAACTCTATTTGATTAACAGTGTTAATTTTGCAAAGTAAAGAAAACTTATAATGAACACGCATGTATTTAGAAATTGCTATAGATCTGTCTACAATTTCCAACTCCTTATTTTTTGCTGATGCCTCAATACTTACACATAGGCAAAACGTTGGGGAGACTGTTTTCCGTAGGGCAATTGGGAGCATTAGAGGTCTGGAAATTATTGAATGCTAAGCCTGCTTCGGGATAACACCTATTGTTATTCTAGGTTAGCAACCAGTGCTTGAAACAGATCCAGTAAAGAGATTTATTTTCATCTTGTTAGAGTAATTGGGATGTTTCTGGCAACTCTTGAGATTTGCAGTGTTTCACAGAAAGAAAGCGCAGGGGGAACAGGATAACTGCATCCAGAATCATTAAGTGGTTCTGGTCCTCTGCTTCTTTGCAGCAGAACCTTGGCAGCCAAACAGGCAGTGACAGGACTTCTGCAGCCAGTGACAGAAATAACACCACAGGAGACAGAATGCTACATCCTACTTTTCGAAGAAGTAACAGCGATTTCTAACAGGAACTCTGCACATGGGGTAAGGAAATACAGACTGTATATTCTTAAGACATTCCTTTCACAAAACACAATCAGTTGAGCAGCTAAGAAAAATGCACTTTCGCTAAAATACATTAATTTCTCAGCAGTGATACTTAAGCAGACATTGCTTCAGAACAGAATCACATAGTATGTGCCAAAAAGCCAGGTCATAGCAAGGTAAACACCTCAGATGCACCTCAGAAATACATATTGCCCTGAATTGGCAGGATATTTAAGACAATTTCCTCTGTCTCAAGAATCTGTTAAAAAAATAAATAAATAAAAAAATATCTTCAGTGATTTATTTGTTCCATTTTCAGACACTTCTCTGTCAGCATCCGACCTGCTCTAGCAATAGTGTTCTCTTTAAAATTCTATTACTGGATTCCACTCCGGTCGCATCCTCTCTTTGCGCCCCCAGAAATAAGATGGGAGCCACTAATTTTGGTACACGGTCTCTGGAGTTAAAGGGGCACCCACCACTGCAATCTGCTATTCCTTCGCTCCTCGGCATCCTGCCGAGCCGTTGCTATTCAGACTACCTGCTACAGGTTCCCAAGTGAGGCACTGACGTGCCTAAAAAATGAGGCGTTCTGCACCAGGAGGACAATTCAAATAGGCTAAATAAGGAGCTTTTGATTGATTACAGTCTAAGCATCTCTGTGAAAGGCAGCGCAACCATTGAGCACACCAAGCAACCGAGGCTCTTGGAGCCAGCTAATTAGCAACGCTAGTCACGACTGTACGTCTCAGTTGAGCTCCAGAGGACACTTCAGGAGCTAAAGGAGTGTTTTACTGCATTTCCCTTCTTCAATTTGTCTCAGTACATCGGTCAGAAAGGATCTCATTTACACAGTCAGAGAGCAGTCTTCAGCTTTTTTTGGCCAATTATATGGTACTGGGTATCAATTTTCCTTCTCTGATGATGCCTGTAAACCTGGGCTCACCCAACCTGACTTTACTGATGGGCGGGCTCACACTCTCAGAGGTCACGACCACCCCTCGCATTGCTGCCTTTAGCAACGGAACTCACAGACATTCCTTGGATGGGAAAGATTTATTATTATTATTTTATTAAAACTATAATTGAGATCTTCTTTATAAAAGACAATTTTCCGTATGACTTCTAATTTAAAAAATGCCCCTTTTTTATACCACTAACGTAGATTTGGGCTATTTTCTTATATTCAGAGGAACAGAGCAAGATATTAGCTAAAACACTTTTTACTGACCAAGGCAACAATTGCATTAACATGAAAACATGCCAGAAAGCATACACAAATAGCTGTGGAAAAAAAAAAGATAATGCATTTTAAGAGTAATTTTTACTACTCCAATGTAAATAAGAGCTCCTGAAAACATTTCTGAAGATGTTCTTAAGATACCCACTTTAATATCTAAGCTTACTTAGTAAAGGTGTTGGGTTTTTTCACATTTATTCTTATTGACTGACTTCATTAAAACATTAAAAATGGTATTTGGCACAGCCTCTACAATAATCCACCCTTCTGTTGCTGGGGGCTTTTCCCACGGCAACTGCAACTACATAAAAGGACTGTAAATAAGTTGTAAAATTGGCATGCATCAGGATAGCAGCAAAGCTTAACTTTTCAACCATTTCAAATTTAATCTATTTCCACCTGTTTCAATGAGACAGTATTTCCGTAATTAAAAGCACTGTATTTTGTGCTATCTCAAAATACTTTAAAAAACCTTCAGTAGAACATACAGAAGTGTCATTACACAAAGTTTCCCGTGTCTTAAGATAGAATTGCAAAAACGACGGAGAAAAAAATCGCCAGAACTAAAAGGTAGCTTACAAAGGAGTACACGTTGTCAAAGGGGCACAGCTTCACTAAGAAATCCAATACTATGTAAAAAGCAATTCACATTTTATTTTAAATTGCAATAAACTGTACAAAAATGTTTTACTCTTGCCAAAAATAACAGCAGTATTTTCAATCTTACTTCTAGACAAACAAGAAACTCTGATTTTAATCTCTCCTGGGTGAGTTTGCAAATAAACAGATAATAAGATACATGGGTTTGTGTAAGAGTCAGGATGGAACGAACACATTTAAATGCTTGTGGAATAAACGTTTTTAGTGTCTTTTAGGAATTTCAGTACTCCTGCCATGTCTGTTAAAAGCCTTAAAAAAAGAAGTTGTGTCTCTCACACAAAGGAATGTAAACAGTCATCGAGAGATTAAAGAGGCTGACTCTTCCAATGAAACCATAAACGTACCTCTATACCACCACATCCACTTTACACTGACACCAGTCCACAGCACGAGGATAGTGCAACAGCTGAATCCACTCTCCAAAATGCCAATTAAATATACAAAGACTTATTTGTAGCCTTTTTTTTTTTTTTTAAAGTTTTCAAAAAGAATAAAATCTTAAGTAACAGAATTGAAATGACCATACTTTTTTTAAGATTTTGAGTTTGGATTTTTTTTTTCTTTTCCTAATTCATGAGCAAATATGTAACAGCCCCACCTGATCTACAATCACAACGTACTTTTTCCAAGATGCAATAAAGTAAATGAGCACCTAGATAAGTCAAACGGATGTACAAAGCACCTCTGCCAAGAACACGGACTTATTTTCAGGCTTGGTTTTGTTCATGTAACACATTTAATGCAGACTAACAAAACATAATTTGGGTCACTGACCACAGCTTCTTCAGTCCGAGACCTAAAATGGAAATATAATGCAGTGATTTTTTTTTTTTTTTAGATTTCACAGTTTTGGTTTTTTCCTCACTGTTGAAACTTAGCTAAGAAAAAGCTGTTTCAACAGATCGGCTAGAGCTTAAAAAAAATTAAGCATCTTCTGTTACTTCAGAGTTGTTTGAAGGAATAAAGTCTTCATGAAATTCCACTTTATCTGGATAGAGTTTAATGTAGGTGTCCACCATTAAATCTAAGTCATGTTTTATATCAAAGTTTATGTTCAGCAAAGCTAGGTTGCTTGACCTCTGCTCTGTCAAGGTGTTTTTCAGGTACGCCTTCAAGCGCTTTCGTCCTATTTCGTATTTTTCATTCTCCACCTTCATCACTGGAAGTATGCACAAGACTTTAAGCAACGCGTAAACGTTGGGGAAAAACTTTATGTCGGGCAAGTGAAGTGCTTCATAAATAGTAGCTGGAAGTTCAATATCTTTTCCTCTGTGCTTCCATTTGATTCTCCAACAATGAAGCTCAGCGGAAAGCGTGTCTGGATTAGGCAAGTCATTTTTGTACATGTCAGCGTGATGCTCCTCGGACGTATTGAATTTGAGCTGCCCCATGACTGAGGGCACCAAGGATAAACACTTCAGAGCTTTTAAATGTTGTTCTGAGAATATATCTTTTAATTCTTGAATAATATGCTCCACCGTGGGCATACTAAGGATTTCTTTGTAGTAATTTTCTGATGTTACCTCAGAGTCCAAGTTCCCCTGTTGTGCCCTGCGAACTTTTCCTGGGAGTTTAATTTGTACATCCAGTTTTGTAGCCAAATTCGTTGCTTCCTCAAACCAAAATTCATGGTAAACCTCAATATTCTCCATCACTTCATTCAGAGAATGCAACACTGCTGTTAAGCTGCTAGCGGCAAAGAACACATCCGATGTCTGTCCTTGGAGGTTTTTTCCAAACGCCCTCGTAAAAGACAGAACATTTTTCAGAATTACAATAGTGACAATGAAGTCAAAATCGGTTAACGCACTTGAAAGTACAAATGCTCGACCGGCAATAAAGTTGTTCCACCTAATGGATGAGTCGCTGCTTACTGCATCCAAGCACAGTACCAACGCTTGCATGAGGTCCACTAAAACCTCAAAAGCATCATGTCTGCCAGTCCACTGAGAACGACAGATCTCCTTCAGCTTGTTACCCTTCTCCTCATTGTTCTGAAAAAGAGCAGAAATTGTGTTGTCCAGTTCTACTAGTAATTGCGGGGACTGATTAAAAAGACAGCAAACTTCATCAATTGTTCCTAATGCAATGGAGACACCAACAACAGGAACGGATTTTGCCAGCCAAATATTTAAGGCACAAGAGGAACACAGCGTATACACAGCTTGTGGATACTTTTCCAAGAGTCTCGTAGCCACGACTTTCATTTTAGAAGCAAAGCCACTGGAGACGATGTAGGCTTGACCTCGACAGTACTCCATGTTTAGACCCCACTTTTCAGTAATAGTTGTGTGGAACTTAACAGCTAAAATTTCAGGATCAGCCTCATACGGTAAAAACCCTATGAATTCTTCTCTCAGATTATGAGATTCGTCAACAAATCTCACCAATATGGGTAAATGTTCCTCTCCTGCTATGTCTACTACTTCATCAGTGACAATAGAAAAGAAGTGCGAGTCTCTTACTTCCCTCAGTGTCTCTTCTCTAACACAGCTTTCACAGATCTCAAGCATTTGCTTCTGCTGAGTTTTTGAACAATACTCAAGATTGACTGCAGTCATTTCAAAACGTTTCCTCAGAACTTCATCTCCAGCATTTATTCTGTATTCCAGTAGAGCCTGGAAGTTGTCTGAAGTAAAAATACCTTCTGGAAGCTCATCAACATTATGGCCATCCAAAGGGATATTTTGTTTACCCATTAGGATCAAAATTTCAAACAAAGATTTAAGGTAATCCTTGTTTTCTCTTTCTTCCAGTGTTAGGGGGACAGCTTCTTCCTCTTGTTCTTCCCCGCCTTCCTCCGAGACGGCATTTTGTTCATTGCTTTCGTTCAGTTCTTGGGTTGCCTGCTCCCGGTTAAAAGCTTCCTCAACTATAAAACATAAAATACTGTGAGTGTCAAAACAACACGAATAAAACTTAACATTTGCTTTCCCTCTCTATCCCCATTAGCTTTAAGTTACTGGACTCAGAAAACAACATTTCCAGTTGAAAAGTGAACGAGCATTTTAGAAAGAGGTTAGACTAGCTGTTAGAATCAAGCAGCATACTCCTGATATATGTAAACTTGCAGTTACATCTCCTGCGTGACCTTGTCAGCTTTAGTAAACAAAGGTTTTATGAACTCAGTTATTTTGCCCACTTACTCTTTTGTTGCTTCAGTGTTTTTATTTCATCTTCACTCTTAAAAAAAAAAAAAGAACAAATATTGATAATAATGTCTAGCACATGACCTTAAAATATTAGAACACATCAAGATCAGTTACAAATATTGTACAGAATCACAGAATCATTAAGGTTGGAAGAGACCTCAAGGATCATCTAGTCCAACCATCCCCCCAACACCTATTCCCCACTAAACCATGTCCCTAAGTACCACATCCAACCTGTCCTTAAACACCCCCAGGGACGGGGACTCCACCACATCCCTGGGCAACTCGTTCCAATGCCCAACCACCCTTTCCCAGAAGAAATTTCTCCTCATCTCCAACCTGAACCTCCCCTGGCACAACTTGCAGTCATTCCCCCTTATCCTGTCGCTAGTTATTTGTGAGAAGAGGCCGACCTCCAGCTCGCCACAACTTCCTTTCAGGGGGTTGTAGAGGGCAATAAGGTCTCCCCTCAGCCTCCTCTTCTCCAGGNCACACTATTCCTGATACAGGCCAGGATGCCGTTGGCCTTCTTGGCCACCTGGGCACACTGACGGCTCATGTCCAGGAGAGCGTCAACCAACACCCTCAGGTCCTTCTCCTCCACACAGCTTTCCAGCCACCCCGTCCCCAGCCTGTAGCGCTGCCTGGGGTTGTTGTGGCAGGACCCGGCACTTTGCCACATTGAACCTCATCCTGTTGGCCTCTGCCCAGTGATACAACCTGTCCAGGTCCCTCTGCAGAGCCATCCTACCCTCCGGCAGATCGACACTTCTCCCCAGCTTGGTGTCGTCTGCAAACTTACTGAGGGTGCACTCAATTCCCTCATCCAAATCATCAAAGATGTTGAAGAGGATGGGCCCCAACACCGACCCCTGGGGAACACCACTCGCAACCAGTCACCAGTTGGATTTCACTTCATGAGTAGATGTATGAGACTAGTAAGGGTGTTAATATTTATCAAAAAATGCTGGAAGGTCCAAGAGAAAGGAGGCTTCTTCATGTAGGTTATTGCTATCATGACACATATCTACCAACTACATGAGAATAGCTCGCTACTACTGCTAAGCTTCCCATACTTAAATTAGGAGTTTGTTCAATATACATTTTGTAAATATTGGTAAATAGATTCCATTAAAGAATTCTGTTTCAATATGAACACGCACTGCCCGTAGACAGACTGTGTCTAACTATTTTCAGTCAATAAACAGACTCAAGTCCATGAAGAAACATTTCAAAATTCTAATTTTCCAACATATAAGCAGAGTTTAGGAGTTGAATTGTCACTCTACCAATAACCACAAAGACCTGGAGACATCTTTTCTATAAATGACACAAAAGAGGTATCAAGACGACACAATTCCACAGAAAAATTCTTGCTCTTGGTTTTATACATGGATCACCTTTTCAAAAGTTAGACGGGTGAACTGGGGATCATAACTAGGATTTAGCAAGAATTTCAGGGTACTGTGCATAAGCTGTACTCCTTTAGCACTGTGATAACAAGCACTTTCTTTGGAAGACAAAATCAGCTCTAGATAACACATTTCTTTTTCAGATTATTTCACTAAACTTTCCTGAGTAGATAAAATTTATATCAGCATAATATTTGGGCATTTGACTTATCATCAACAAAAAGATACTAGACTAGGCAGTACAGAAAATGCAAACATTCAAGTGCTAAATTATTATTTGCCACTTTAATATAGAAGTTTAACATGAACTTACTTGCATTTATGGGTTTAATATTAAAAAAAAAATCTTGGATAAAAACTTACCAGCTCTTTTATCCTTTTCCTATGTCTGCTGTGGGGATTGTTCAAGTGACTCGTAAGGTCAAATATGGTTGGCACAGCATTATCCCGTAAAACCGTTCTGTAAGGGCTCTGTCAGAAGACAGACATGTAGATTAGAGTTCTTTGGGAAATTCTCATGCTGTACACAGAAAAAAACACCAAGAATTTCAGATGTCACGCCCTTTTTAAAATAAAACAGTTATTTCCATTTTCTGATTTTTCCAAAACAAACAGAAAGCTGTGCTATGCAATTCACATTTCAGAGATATCAAGAAAACACTGAAAATGAGAGGAGAGATACTAAAGAAAATGCCAACTCAAACCACAAATACTTTTTCCTCCCCATCATCTTCACATCAAAGACCCCAGATGCAGGAATTTTAATTTACTGCATTATTATGATTCTTTTAAAAAATAAACATTCTGGATAAAAAGACAGTTGTTTATGCATCAGAAAGGAAACATTTTGTTACTATTGTGTTTTGGTTTTTATCACTCATAATTGTAGAAACAATCACATATACATTTTCATTCTGAAAATGTTCAATTGCTTCTTTATGTAGATTTATGAATTCCACAAAACACGACAATGGAAGATCATATTGAAGGACAATTTAACTGTCAAATGAGCGGGATGAAGAAAAGGCTTCTAGATGGTCACATAAATGTTTCTAGCAGTTAAATAAAAATATTTTAAGTAAATTTTACATTTGGATATACTGTAAACCTATGCTGTCTAAACTGGCTCCTTTCCAGTCAGTACAAAATTTTAACTGATGGCATTTCTATCTGTCATTAGATTGAAGTACATTTTAAACAAACCAAGTTTCATGAAGCTTCATTTCAGATTCACAATTACTTCCAATATTCCTTTGTTGTTTCTGGGATGCTGGCTAATCAGAGAACCTGCCACATGTCATACCACCAGGAGCTGTCTGACCTGTGTATAATTACCCTTTGGAACTAAAGGACTGATTTTGCCTAGGTATCAGTGTGAAATTCAGCCTGGAAATTAAAACTTGATACAAAGCCACAAATCCACCATTTCCTACTGTTATGTAAGCTGTTAAAATCAGTGTTACCGTGTTCACAAGAAGAAATGAAAGCTGTTATTTCATTAGCAGGAAGCAGTGCTATGATTTTAGCAGGGTAACAGGGACCAAAAGCTTGACAGACGCAGAGAACGTTTAAATCTCTCGGCCACAAGAGAGTGTAATTCAACTGAATCACACCATGCACACACTTTGGTAACAGCACGTTAATGATTTTAAATAATGAGAGGTATGCAAACTTACAGAGGCACACCCAATAAATTTATATCATGTTGCGAGACCTAGTGACAATAAACAAAACGAGCGTTGCTTTGCATGGGGAAAGAACAGCAGCGAAGACCAAACGTATTAAAGCAGCAGGGGCAGCTTTTCTCTTTCCCAACTGCTCATTTCCACCTCGTCCTTTGTGCCAACATCTGCGAGTCTGTGCGGTGCCCTGGACCATGACGATGATCTCAATTAAGACTAAGAGATTGATTTTCCCAGGGACCACTTACCCAGGGGATCAAAGATTAAAACGCAGCGTTCCGATGAAAAACATGAAGTCACATTTTGCAAGATGCAATAAACAAACACTTGGCTTTACTTACACTTCTACATATCATAGAAGTCTCAAAATGTTTAGCGCACAATCTGTAATGCTTGTTGAGTTGATCTGGAGTTTTATCTTCTAAATCTGCCCTTCGACAGTTCTCTACCCATCTTTGACATCTGCACGTAAGCAAAAGAATTAGCTAGTTTTAAGATAAAACAATTTAAAACCGTACTCAAAATCGGAGTGCAGTGAGCCCTGCCCTTTATGCGAGGCTACGGGAAGCACTGTACACCTTCTGCTGTAACGTACCATCAAATCTTTTTCAAAATCTGTTTGTTCTCCTTTTGCTCACCACCAAACACTGCCCCAGCAAATTCAGGAATCTTTTCCCTAAATTTGTACACTCTTGCCTTTAAGTCACACACTCCCCAGATGGTAATGCAGTTGCTCACGAAACCAGACCATTTAATTCTTAAGAATTTAATCTTCAAAAGAAACGTTTAAAAAGAACGAGATATGCCTGTAGATGAAGGTCATGAAGTTTTTGAAGTCTTTTCCGCCTCCCTCCAAAACACAGCATTTTTCTCCTTTATTGTGGCCATTGGGAGTTTAGAGTAGATTTGTGAAAAGTGAAATAGAAAAATAAAAAAGCAATCATTCTACAGACAGCGCTCACACGCCTCAAGTAAGGTTTTGTTAGGTGTATAAATTTTTACAACATTTACTTCTGTTTTGGATTATTTCTCGGAGATATAACACAAAGCTAAAGAAACATCTCCTCTACTAAGAAGGTTCCTTTTAGTTATGCAAGATACTGTTTCCTCTGGTGAGTAAGCCACTTGCAGTAATTGATGCAAATGTATTAGTTGGTTTATATTTCCCCCAACGAGGTCTATGGAATCGCTTTCTTACTACGAATTTTTGAGCAAAAACACGCACAGACTGATTCTGCACAAATACTCCAGTAAAACTCAGCTGCTGTTTTATTTGTGCAGTAAAAATATATGTATAAATTAACAAGACTCCAGCAGCTATTGATATCTCCGCATTTAAAAGCTTAAACAAAAAAAAGTAATTTCCTTCCTGCAGAATTAGCCCCCTGAAGCAGCACTGTTTTAGTGCATGTGCTTACAACTCGTGGCATCACAGAACCACTAATTTACAATGGCACGTAAGAGCTGAACACACACAATACAGGTGACTATGACTAAAACCTTCAAATGAACATGACTGATGATTTGTTCATTGTTCTAACTGTACAGTTATACAAGCTCCCATTCCTCCTGGGGTAAATCCTTCCCTAGACAAACTCAAGAACACCAGAGACGACCACGTTATAAAGAGTACATAGAACCATATACTCATAGATCAGTTTGGATTGGAAGGGACCTCAAAGCCCATCCAGTTCCAACCCCCTGCCATGGGCAGGGACACCCCCACCAGCCCAGGCTGCCCAAAGCCCCATCCAACCTGGCCTTGGGCACTGCCAGGGAGCCAGGGGCAGCCACAGCTTCTCGGGGCACCCTGTGCCAGGGCCTCAGCACCCTCCCAGGGAAGGATTGCTGCCTCCCAGCTCAGCTCCAGCTCCCCTCCTGCAGCTTCAGGCCCTTCCCCTTGGCCTGGGCCCCCTGCCCTGCAACCAGCCCCTCTCCAGCTTTCCTGCAGCCCCTGCAGGCACTGCCAGGGGCTCCAAGGGCTCCCCGCAGCCTTCTCTGCTCCAGGCTGGACAAGCCCAGCTCCCTCAGCCTGGCTCCAGAGCAGAGGGGCTCCAGCCCTCGCAGCATCTCCGGGGCCTCCTCTGGACTCGCTCCAGCAGCTCCGTGTCCTTCCTGCGCTGGGGCCCCCCGAGCTGGAGGCAGCACTGCAGGGGGGTGTCAGCAGAGCGGGGCAGAATCCCCTCCCTGGCCCTGCTGGTCCCGCTGCTGGGGATGCAGCCCAGGACACCGGTGGCTTTCTGGGCTGCCAGCGCACACTGCTGGGTCATGTTGAACTTCACATCAGCCAACACCTCCAAGTCCTTCTCCTTGGGGCTGCTCTCCATCCATTCCCCACCCATCCTGTAGTCGTCCTCGGAATTGTGCCAACCAACATGTAATTGGGGTAATATCACAATAATTCTACAGCTAAAAGGAGAAGGACCCTTCAGTACAGTCTCAATGGCTTCTTTTAATTTACAGTGCATCACTTTGCCACATATTTTTCAACATGGACTCATACTTCAAAGTTTTGTGTTGTTTTTTTTTGTAATTGGTATATGTCAGCTATGTTAAGAAAGTTCCCGGAACCTATACAGAGAAGTTACATGAAGACTCTACTATTTCAGAAAGGCAGAGTGGGGCAGATCTCAACACAACACAATAATTACTGAAATTCATGGAAGTGAAAAACTTACTTGGTCCACTTAAAAACAATAGGCTTTAAATCATCTTTTTTATTCTTAAATTAAAAAGAAGATGGGTCCCCACCCAAGAAACAGCTAGAAGTTACAAGAAAGCAATTTGCTTACTATTTTTTGACTGCAGGTACAGAGTTATTCTCCTTGCAGCAAAGAGGGATAAAAACAATTGGTGATTATTGAACAATTTACGAATGCAGGCTGTCCCGCCGGATGTTTTGGTGGGCAGCCCAAATGAGGAAACCCACAGCTCCAAGTGGATTCACCATCACCTCTACTTTAAGCAAGTGCAATAAAGGGCAACTGTGAAGATGAAAGGGGGAAGCTGGGATTCTGATCTCTGCTGGCTGAACTGTTTGTGTATCTTAATTTTTCATTCCCAATCATTTTTCAGGAAAGCGGACTGTGGCCTCTTGAGGGACCTGCTTG
>VWZZ01007579.1:0-19091 GCA_013399095.1 Psophia crepitans
TGGGGCCGAACCACGACAGTCACTCAACACCAGTGACAGCATCTGGCCTTCACAAAGTCCAAGCTGCAAAGTTAACATGTACTACATATAATATCAGTGGCAATTAAAGGTTCTGAACCAGACAAAGACAGCATTGAAACTTCATGGGGTTTTGTGTCATAGAGATCATTCACCCTTTTATCTCTTTCAAAACAACATTAATATGAAATATCCACCTCATTTCTTCCCATCTTCTACAACCATGTGAAGGCATCTAGCTACCTCCTATAACTTACTCTCTTCATGCTCTCATTTAAGGATGTACAGTAAATCAAACCCTTTCTGGCCTTCGATTCTTTTGTGCCTGGTATGTTCCAAGCACACAAACTTGTATGGCTCCGATAAAAAGAATAGATATCTTCCTTCTTATGAAAGTGAAATGGACACATAATCTGTGGGCTAACTGATTTACAATACACTGAGAACATCAGTTAACTAGCATTTTTAAAAACGTGTCAATAAAATTCAGTGTTATTGGTGATCTAGTAATCAGTATTTTACATTCTGATTCTAACAGGTGGTAATGTACACCAGATCACATTCAGTCTGCATTGGCCCTGCATTGAAAGAAGTCTCTTGAGTATCTTTAAGTTCCTCTGAGGAACAGCTCTATTAGAACAAGAAAACACTTGAGCACTCTTATGCAGCATTTGTACTAAACTCGTGCCCAGAAGGTCAGGCACATATGTAAGCCGAATCAGTTTTCTCCATGAAGACCTTGTTCCATAAGAGAAAGACAAAGGTGGAAGAAAGGGATAACACAACAGAAGCATCTTATACAGGACTTTTAGCTGAAAAAACACAGGAAACTTCATGGGTTTATGCAAGTAAAGCTAAACAAAATTTATTAGTATGTTGGCATACAAAGAGCTGAAAGACGGCAGAACAGCCTTTTGCCTTTTGTACAAGGTAATGCAACATAGATGAAAACAATCCATAACGTGGGAGGAGGCAGAATAGGCAGGGAGATTATACAGCTATTTGCATGTTTGCATATGCAGTTAATGCATAGGGTCCTGGCTGCAGAACATTTGTGTGTGTGTGTGTGTATATATAGATATATATAAGCACACCTGCATTTAGTTGAAAGAGATGGTTCTCCATTTAGAATAGTACACGTGCATCAATAAAATAGCAGCAGGTGTGTTAATCTGAAAGTGAAGCTGTATCATAGAATCGTTTTGGTTAGAAAAGACTCTTGTAACCATCAAGTCCAACCGTCAACCTAGGACTGCCAAGTCCAACCACTAAACCATGTCCCTAAGCACCACATCTACATGCCTTATAAATACCTACAGGGATGACGACTTAACGACTTCCTCAGGTAGCCTATTCCAATGCTTGGTAACACTTTCGGTGAAGAAATTTTTCCTAATATCCAACCTAAACCTCCCCTGGTGCAGCTCGAGGCCATTTCTTCTTGTCTTCTCACTTGTTACTTGGGAGAAGAGACCAACACTCAGCTCACTACAACCTCCTTTCAGGTAGTTGTAGAGGACCATAAGGTCTCCCCTCAGCCTCCTCTTCTCCAGACTAAACAATCCCAGTTCCTTCAGCTGCTCCTCATAAGACTTGTGCTCCAGCCCCTTCACCAGTTTTGTTGCCCTTCACTGGACATGCTCCAGCACCTCAATGTCATTCTTGTACTGAGGNCACTGCTGGCTAGTGTTCAGCTGGCTGTCGACCAACACCCCCAGGTCCTTTCCCTCCGCACAGCTTTCCAGCCACTCTGCCCCAAGCCTGTAGTGTTGCCTGGGGTTGTTGTGACTGAAGTGCAGGACCTGGCACTTGCCCTTGTTGAACCCCATGCAGTTGTCCTCAGCCCATTGATCAAGCCTGTCCAGATTCCTCTGTAGACCCTTCCTACCCTCCAGCAGATTGACACTTCCCCCCAACTTGGTGTCATCTGCAAACTTACTGAGAGTGCATTAAATCCCCTCATCCAGATCATTGATAAAGATATTAAAGAGAACTGGCCCCAGTACTGAACCCTGGAGAACACCACCAACTGGATGTAACTCCACAAGTTTTTGGGACCATCCAGCCAGTCTTTTACCCAGCAAAGCGTATGCCCATCCAAGCCATCAGCAGCCAGTTTCTCTAGGAGAATGCTCTGGAAAACAGTGTCAAAGGCTTTACTGAATTCCAGGTAGATGACATCCACAGCCTTTCCCTCATCCACTCAGATTTTCAGTGTCCTTTCTTGGTTTGGAAGAAACAGCATCTCTTCAACGTTACCTTGATGGACCTGTGGCACATCTGGAAGCTGGGGGTTTTCTCCTCCAACAAATTCTCTGCAGTCCTGTGCACTTTTCTAGCCTGCCCACTTATCTTCTGAAATTTCTAATCTGCCCAGCACCATAGTAGCTGTTTAATTCACAGTTTAAGAAGTGCAAATGCTATTAACTGAGAGAGTCATCAGACTTCACATAACTTGGGACCATGTGCATACTGAAATCTGGGAGAAAGAAGTTAAATAAGCAAAATCTAGCTCTGACGCTGCAGTGCACCTCAGCCCTGCTGAAAGGCTACACAAGAAGTCCTGTGGCATAGCTGCACACAGACATTCTTTTTGCTTAGCACAGAAGTTTTGAGAGGCACCTTTCAGAACCTGTTTTACAAATCCTACTCTTTGCCAATCTAGAGTCAAAAGACTCTAGTGGGGATTTTGGAGGACCATAACCAGCAGAAAGGCAAGGCATAGGGAGTGTCACCATGTTGCTCTAAAGCTATAAGCTCTGTAGGTGAACCTAGTGAGGGACTCGGAGAGCAAGCCCTGTATAACCTACTGGAGTCTACAGTAACTGCAAACACAAGGAGAAGCATCCTGCAAGACACCGGTATGGAAAGGTAGATACAGAAAAGGAGCCAGAGCCAGTTTTCTTGATACCTTTGGAAAACAGGGCATACACTAACAAGAGCAGGCAGGTTCCCATATTTCTGCACAGTTCTTGCAGAATTTCACATAATTCCAGAGGAGACTGAGGAGGTCTGAGTGTGCTTTTCACAGATAGATCACCCCTGGAGGTTGAGTGTATTCAACACCTGAAAGGTTAGTCCTTTTTCTCCCTAGGGATACAGAGTTTCCTGCAAGCCCTTGAGTTCACTGTTTCGCAATAGGGGTTACAAACAATGCACTTAGCCATCCCACCAAAGCATTTTTTTTTTTTTCAGATATAGCTGTGCTAGATAAATGTTATTAAACCCTTATCTATGTGAAGCTAGGAATAAATCTGCACAACTGCTGATCCAGGAGAAAGTATTTCAGAACTGTGCATTACAAGACTATCCAGAACATCATTCTTGCTAGTCACACATCAAGTTCCTTGCTCTCTGTTGAATTCAAGGAGTAGAGCTTACTCTGCCTGCTCTGCCAAAACAGCTTTATATATCGAGCTGTGTATGTTATTTCCCAGGGCTTATAGTTGATGTAAAGACAGGCTAAGAGTTTTGAGTAGACACAGTGGAGGTGAGAACTAGATCAAACAGTTAATTAAAATTGTTTTGGGAAAAGCGACAATTTAAAAGGCAAAATAATATCTTTTTCAGCAATTTACACATGCTACTGTGATAAAAATTGCATTTTACACAGGATGAGAGAAATAATTTTCAAATAAAACCACCACTGGGTTATCAACAATTTCAATATATGAAATGCAATTTATTTTTTCCTATCTTACAGCAGAGCATATTTGATCTTGTTCGTTTGAATATGATTCTATCTCAGTTAAAGATGCCTTTCTGTTCAAGATTTACCCTTGAAAGATTAAGAGCATTTCAACAAGGTTTCAGGCAAAAATCAAGAATCGGATCTTATCTTATCTNCTATCCTATCCTATCCTATCCTATCCTATCCTATCCTATCCTATCCTATCCTATCCTATCCTAACCTATCTGTTTAGCATGCTCTGCCCTATCATATCCACATGCCTGAACGCATTGGGCTCTCAGGAATGCTGTCTAATTATCTACATTCAGGTTTGAGAGAGAAACCCCAACTTTTGCTCTGCCATTTAGACCTGGAAAGCACTGTTACACTCTACTGGATACCAGCAGCACAGAGGAAGACATTAATAGATGGAATCCTGGTTTAGGCTAATGTTAGTGTTTAATTTCCGTAACGGATGTGGTTTTCATCTGTTCATTCAGAAGGCTGCTATGCTTAAGAAAGCTGAGCCACCACTGTACGGAGCAGGGCCCTGAGCTACCTGCTAATTAGCTACCTGAATTTCACTCAGGTTGGAACATGGGTTTGACTAGGTCCTTCCAGCAGAACTTCTTCCACAAGTTTATGACATCCTGCTTCCCCATATGGATTTTTATGGGGTTGGCAGTGCTACTCTTACCATGAAAAGGGTGCACTCTTGTCTTGGAAAGGATGCATTCTGCCATGACACAGCCTGCAAAGACCTGTCACCTGATGTGATCCTCCAAAGGACCCTTGTTCTTCCCAGGAGCAGTGGTTGCTTCCTTTAGGGAAGCTTAGTGGTCTTTGCACTCCTGCAGGGCCAACAGCGGCCCTGGGTCAGCTGGCTGATCGCTGAGTTGAGCTATCTGGGATCTCACCAAGGAGGAGAAAGTTTCATGTGAAAATTAAGTACATGCAATGGGAATGTGAACCCCTGGAAAGCAGAGATTATAGCATTGAAACCATAGGAGTCAAACATTCAAAAAGAAAAAAAAACTTTTTGCCAGGAAATATCTCAAAATACTATTAAATCTTTCATGATATTTTACTGAACATTATTCCAATTTCCTTTCAGTCTTAATCTCTTTATTATGCATTCTTTTTCTGAAATTATATTTCTTTCTCACTTCTGGAAATTCCTACCTGAACCTGGAACTGCTCATCCCGTAGGACTGACAGGTTTAGGCGAATTTAGCGAAGGAGTGACTTGCAACGTGATGTTGCCTAAAAATCTTGTCACGATGATTAGTATTTATGAGATTATTGTCCCTTTGTAAATTAAAATATATTCTAAATATATTTGACATTTAAAATGCAAGTCACCCTCTGTTTATCTGTATTGTCAGTTACTAAAAGAGAATATTATAGACCATTTCCTATAAATAGCAAATTATGGTGGGAAGAAAAGCTATTCCTTTTCAAAATAAACTAACTCAAGCAATATCTGTATGTCAATTTTATCTGTGTATCACCTTTTAGCTGATGGACATGTAACAGGAAATACAGTAAACAACAAAAGCCAAATACATAGCTAGGTATCTTTCTAGACGCAGAAATGACATATTTGGAGCCCTTTCTGTGACAGGTGAGGAAGAACAAAGTCTGAACATAAAATGTGTGTGTATTCCTTTTTGGTAGGACAGTCAGTCTGCGGGGAAATGCCCATCACAGCTTGGCAGCTCAGGCTCCAGCTGCTTGAGAAGGCAGACAGGGCTCCCATCCTGGAGCACTGATGGGTGTAATGCACACAGCAGAAGCCATCAGCCTTCCTTGATCATTGTTGCAATACTTGCACAGGATCCCTGCCATAAAAATGACACGCCAAATAGTTTGGCAGCTTCGCTTGTACATCAGCTGGGCAGACAGCAGTTCCCCGGGCAGTCAAGAGTTCTCTCCTTCATATTAGTCATGCTGTTACCTGCTCTGCCCTTCATCCCTTGCTTCCCCGTAGTGATATGTTCTGGTCTGTTTGCTGAAGAATGCCTGGGACCTTGCCTCTTTGGGCAGCATACCTCAGCCCTGCCTTGCCTCTGGGACACTGCTGTGGGCCTCCAGAGGAGCCATGTGCCCACTGTGAGACAAGTCCATGCCTGTGGAGGCTAACAGCAGCTTTCACGGTTTGTATGCAGACAGCCCTTCATGCACACCTCAATCTGAAATATATTTCTGCAGAGAAATGGCCAACCATTCACCCAAGAGACAAAAACACAGCACTTCCCACAAGCTGTTCTCCGAACTTCAGTTACCAGCTCCATGGGCGTTGAATTTGGTGATTTTTTCATCCCTCCTTTATCTTCCCAGTGACTTCTTAAGACCTCATCTGTGGAGGCTCTGTTGCAAACTGTTCTGTAGGCATCCTCCACCCAGCCTGAATGAAAGGAGCCCCCTTGTCTTTGAGGCTTGGGCCCCCTCAAAGACAATGTCTTGCTATGGCCACTGAAATCTTTTTCCCTGTTACGTCCTACTCCCATGACCAAAGGGAAAAAAAAGCAGTGTGTTAAGGTGTGCTATAATAGCTTGAGTGGAAACATCCTCATCTCCCACTCCTTGAGAGTTACTGCTGCTCAGTCATGTCTTAGGACTTGCCTGGCTTACCAAACTGACCAATCTTCCACTGTTTGTAAATAAGTTCAAAGCCCCAGCAGAAACACATACCGGGGAACTCTTCTTTACACTGAGGAGCACCATGCAGAAACTCTGACTCATTTTGTGAGCCTTCTATGCTCCACTGTGTTGCAGTGCTGGGTACTGCAGATGGAGGGTCCCAGGGTAACCCTGGGGAGACTGCCCAGGCCTCTGGGAAAAATTCCTGCAGGAAAGCCATCACTTTTTTTGTTATACTGCCTGGGTCCTGTCTCAGCGTACGGGACTCATGCCAGAACCAAAACCATGCTGCCTGGCTCTGAAGGTTCTTGGTGCTCCCTGACTGGCAAAAATAAAGGGAGAATGAGCATGAACATGACCAGCCCTTACCATCTCACTCATTCTCTTTCACTCTCACAGACACACATAGCCTCCTCCTTGCCCTTTCCAACCACACACAAACATACACACATGAGTGCACACACTCACTCCATTTTGGTTTCCAATACAGTGTTATTGCTTTATACCTTCCATAACTTTCAAATTTCCCATAATCTGTCAATGGGACAAATGTCCATATGTTTTCAACCCAGAAAACCCTCTCTCCCACCTTTCCCCATGCAGGCTTTAAGAGCATATCTTGCATATGTTTTGAATTTCTGAATTCAAAGAGGTAACCCTCTTATGTAATGCTTGATATATGACCAGATATATGCTTGATATATGGCCCAGAATAAAAAATGAATGTATTTTCATCCTTGTCTATACCTTCAGATACAGTTGAATAGACTGTAAAAACTGAGCCTGTATGGATCTCAGAAAATTTAGGCCTGATCTGATCTTTTGTTCTTTTTGTAGTCCCACACTCTTAGTGCCTCTGCTGTTAATGATGTTACTATTGCAAAGAAGTAGATTGATGCAATGTAAATATAGCATCCATGTAGGATTCCTGCCAGAGATCTCATTAGGTCCCTCTGTGAAAACTGGAAAAAAATATATTTTAGCATTATATTTCCTCAGATACACATTGCGCAGTTTCTGATGTCACTCTTAGGCTCATGATGTTAATATAGTTTCATCAACAATATTACAAAGGTCAGTGTAAGTGCTCAAAATAAGACAAAGAGCCACATCCCTCATTCGGCAGACCTTTGCTATGCTGGACTTCCCACTCAGGAAACTGAACTTCCCTTCAGTATTTTGCTTTCAGCCAAATAATTGTGCGTAAGATAAGAGAAAGATGCGGAGTTTGTTTCTACAGTTTTGTTACATTGTTCAAAAATAAAAACATTGACAAATAATATGTTTTAAGGGTTGGAGGCTTTTTGATATTTATTAAGGCAACAAATATCAGTGGAAAGGGTTTTCTCTGGAGTGGTCTTTCTCTGGAACGTACACGCTTGGTTCACAAACTGTGCCTTGAACTTTTGCAGACCAACAGTGAAAGCCAAACTTTCTGGAGTGAGCAACATGAATCCATTTACCATCAACAAACATTATAAATCCTTTGTGTGCCTGCACCATCTTCCACTGAAATAACACAGCTGGGTAGCTTCGGGAAAATTAATGCTACAAGTATTCATTGCTCTGTTTCCCTCTATACAAGCAGGAAAAGTTGGGAAAAATATTTTCAGATCTGTTGAATTATTTTGACTGCACCATGACTCTACTTGGTTTTTATTAAACCTTGCATAATTGGAAATTTTTAATGCTTCTATCAATATAACCTCATGTTTACACCTGCACTTCTGAAATTTGTTGGACAAAAATCCTTTTGTAATAATAATGCATTTAATGAGAATTTATTTAATTATTTAATCTTATTTATTTATTTATTTATTTATTTGTATTGTTTATAATTTATTATTATTGACACCCATATTAAACTAATTATTGCAATGACTATAAAAGAATGCATTCCCAGAATAATGGACATCTCAACTTTGTTTAGACAAAAAGCATATTTATAATATCTGCATTAATCTACTTCTAAATACTACTATTTATATTTTTGCATTACAGAATTTATTTGGGGATAGATCAGTGTGATGATATTATAGAAGTCAAGTATTCGTTTTTTTGTTGTTTCTGAATTACTGCAGGATGAACAGTATGTGGAACTATTGCTGAAACCCAGTATTTTTCTGACAATGCCTTTCCCCCTGCCCCTTACTTCAAAAATTACTCCAGCCTGGCAGAGAATTGCCTGCAGAACTGAAGGCAACTGAGTTCAAGTCTGTACTGCAAACATGGTTTGGGTCTACATAGTTTGCAGTAGTATGCCAGTATGCATCCGTGCCTGGATGTCCTTGATAAGGACATTCGGGAGAGGCTCAAGTGGATTGGTAAACCAGGCAGGTAGCTGCCAGAGAGGAACTAGATGAAACTAAGTACCCGGTTTAAGAGCAGTATTTCTGTAATAAGGAAGAGCTATGTCAGTGTGGGATGTCTTCATAGAACAGAAGTCTAGAGCTTGAACCTTCCATTGCTGAAATTTCCTGCCCTTGCTGAAGTCATCCTATGAAGTTTAATCTGCAGCAGGAATCAGATTTTTTTGTCACAAGTGAAATCAGTAATTTAGATTCCTACACAGATCATCTAAGAAATGAAGGGTGAATTTCTACCTAATTTCTACCACATTCTTAACCCACGCTCCCATTTGCAGCTTTGTAGGGTTCAACAGAATAACTCCTAGGCACACACATACACATTAACTTGTAGTACATCTGCAGCAGGACACAAAATAATATGCTACATCCCACTCATGTAATAGTAAGATCCTTTTCTGTCACTCTGGACTACATAGCAAGACCAGAATATTGCGCTTTATTTCACAAGCATGCTGCTGCGAAACTAGTGTTTTGTGGTTCAGTCCAAATAAGGGCACTGCACATCAGTCATGAATGCTTTCTTTATCTCGCTGTACTGCTGATCACTCTTCATAAGAGTATTTTATTTTAAGTGATTTTTCTGAAAGTCTCCAGGGCCTTGCTAATTTTGTTTAGCTCATTTAATGCCAGATTCTTTTGATAGCTGAGCTATTTTTTGTGTTAAGATGCCTCCCTGAAAAGCATTCCTTTAAACTCAGAAGTTCCGCTTTGAGATGGATATGATAGTGAAATCACAGATGAAACTGTTGTAATAATACATTACTTTTAGCAATGGAGGTTTTTTGCAAATATTTCACCAATGAACAACTTATTGTGAAATATAATCATAGAACAGAATCATAGAATGGTTATGGTTAGAAGGGACCACAAGGATCATCTAGTTCCAACCTCTCTGCCATGAGTAGGAAGACCCTACACTAGCCCAATCTATCCTCATACATAATAACTGTACAGGGTTACCCTAATTAAGGATATTAGGTTTCCAATATACAGGATTCATAGGTTTTCAAATAAAAAAAAAAACAAAAACAAGAAAAGAGTTGTGTTTGACGTTCTGTTAACACAAGCAGCACGCCATGTAACAATTACATATCTTACAATAATGCAGCACAATGAAGTATATTATTATCTGATGTGTTTTATTTTAGTATAATTGTATGTTTCAGGAAGAAAGGTTGAGATTAATTCAAAAAAAGCTCACTGACGTCAACAGGCATTATTATATGTAATATAAATATACGTAGAATAAAGCACAAAACATTCCTCCTACATTATGAAACAGCAACCCACTCAGAAATTGAAGTTATTCTGTTCATAAGTAAATACTTAAATATCACACAACAGAAAGAGTACCAAAAATTCTCGGTACATACATGCCTATGATTGCTTTCTTCTTGAAAAGCAGGCTGTGGGACTGAAATATGCCCCCCATTACTCTCTAGTTGCTTTACAAACAAAACAAAATTGAGCCTAAATCCGGTAATCGGTTCTTCTTAAGAGTGAAAAGTATGTCTCTCTGTTCGCACGCTGCCCTCCCCCCTTTTTTTTTTTATTAATGGCTTTGCACTGCTTGAAGCTGACTGACACCTGAACACACATTTTATCTCAGTGTTCCCTTCTGATTCAAATACGTGCAAAATAAACTATCCTGATACACATGTGAGAGGCAATGGAGAATGGCAGGAGAGGCACCAGGTTTTAGCGCTGCTGTCCTTCAGGGTACTTCCAGAAATCATTTGCAACTGGACCACACTCTGCCATCACCATTATGCTGTATTTCAATTATTATTACTCTATCATCTAGAAATCAAAACATAATTTAAAAAGTAATTTCCAAACCCTTCCAAGTCTCCCATTAAACACTATTATCTCTCTCTTTTGTTCACCTACAGCTCAATGCCTCCAGCTTCACTTCAATCAGAGCCTGAGTGTTACGTTTCACTTCTCTGAAACCTTCTTCCCATTTTGATGAATTCATTCTGAAATGTCATTTCTCTACATCTCTCTGCTTCACCTGAGCAATCCTTTGTTACAACTGGGCAGCTCAGCCTGAACACCAGGCTACAGGTTACCACTTTATTTCTTCAGCATTAGATATGACTGTAACTGTTGCACATGATAGCAGTTAAATAAAAAAAACCCTAGAAACTTTAGATTTTTTTTCCTTCCTCTCTGAAAGGTAGGTAAATATACTGTATTGGGTTTGCATAACAAGGTTTTTGTAGCTACAGGAGTGGCTTCTGTGAGACGTTGCTAGAAGCTGCCCCTGTGCTGGACAGAGTCAATACCAGCCAGCTCCAACATGAATCCACTGCTGGCCAAAGCCAAGTTCATCAATGATGGTGGTAGTGCCTCTGGGGTAACGTTTCTTCCCCTTCTTAAGAAGGGGAAAAAACTGCTGCACAACAGCAGCCAGGAGAGAAGAGTGAGAAGATGTGAGAGGAACAACTCTGCAGACGTCATGGGCAGTGAAGAAGGAGGGGCAGGACGTGTTCCAGGCACCAGAGCAGAGATTCCCCTGCAGCCCATGGAGGTCCATGGTGGAGCAGATATCCACCTGCAGCTCATGGAGGACCCTACCCCAGACCAGGTGGAGAAACTTGAAATAGGCTGTGACCCCATGGGAAGCCTACACCAGAGCAGGGTCCTGGCAGGACTGGCGGCCTTGTGGAGAGAGGAGCCCACGCTGAAGCAGGTTTGCTGGCAGAACTTGGACCTCATGGGGGACCCATGCTGGCACAGTATGCTCCTGAAGGTCTGCACCCCATGGGAGGGACCCACACTGGAGCAGCTGGTGAAGAACTGCAGCCCATGGGAAGGACTTATGTTGGAGAAGTTGGTGGAGGACTGTCTCCCGTGGGAGGGACCCCATGCTGTGTGGTATGTGAGGAGCCCTCCTCCTGCAGAGGAAGAGACAACGTGTGATAAACTGAACACATCCCCCATTCCCTGTCCCCCTGTGCCACTCAGGGGGAGGAGGAGGGTAACAAATCAGGAGTGAAGTTAAGCCCAGGAAGAAGGGAGGGGTGTGGGGAGGTGTTTTAAGGTTTCTTTTATTTGTCATAACTCTACTCTGATTTGATTGGTAATAAATTAAATTTATTTTACCAAGTTGAGTCTGTTTTGCCCGTGCCATTAACTGCAGAGTGATCTCTCCCTGCCCTTGTCTCGACCCACGAGACTTTCATTGTAATTCTCTCCTCCTGTCCAGTTTAGGAGCGGGAGTGATAGAGCCACTTGGGGGGGCACCTGGTGTCCAGCCAAAGTCAACCCACCACACATATAAGTACTATAAGTACGGCTTGTTTCTGTCGAGTGCACCTGTATTGCCCACTCTAAGTTATTTGTATTACCTTACCAAAGGCAGGGAAAACGGTCAGCTACAGAACCAGCCATCAGAGCGTATTAAATGTGTGTATTTCAGGAAGAACTGACAAGATTTATAAAAAATGAAAAGCTCACTGATGGCAACACGCATCATTATTTATAATATAAAGCTTATGAGAGCTACTGGGCTCCCCAAGAATTTTGAGGGCAGCAGTGGCTCCCATGGTTATAGCATACACACCTGATTAAATCCAACTTTTCTGCAGAATTCGTACCAGGTCAAAGTTAGCACTCCAGCAGCTTTGGGAAGAACTGAAATACCATCTATCTACTGCCCTACCACACTCTGTGGGGCAGCAACAACTTGCACTTGCAGGAGAACATTGAGTCTTTGCAGCGCTGAGTGTCTCACAAAGCTCATTCCTCAAGGGGGTGTGGTGAGGCACCTGAATACCACAACTGTACTCAGGGGATGATGGCAGAAAAACTGCAGAAAAACTTCCTCATTCTATGTCAGAGAATAAACACAGCTGTTACCCACCTGATGCGACATGTAGGTAAACAGCCATGCTTGGCCTGATACACACAAGTAAACTTTGACAAATACGTCTTCCCTTGGCTACAGCCATCTCAGACAAAAATATGCACTAAATTCTTCTTACTTTCTTGATACTTTCAGATTTCAAACATATAAATAAACAATCTTCTGAGACTCTCATGTTACTTTTCACCATTTGCTAATTCAAAGAGCAGCTCTTTACTAGCCTTCTCTGGGTCTAAGAAGCATTTACCTGGGTTCTGATCCTACTGTAATGGGAGGTCCATGGCATCTTCTTATCCTTGCTTAATGCAGATCACATTTCTTAACATTTCGTTATAGAGCTTCAGACAGTACTGCTCTATGTTCCACATAAATGTACAAATTTCTAGCTAAGCTTTAAATGGTGGCTTGTTGGCAGTCATATAAAAGCAGGCAGATTGGATATTGACAGTCTGCCTAATACGTCATCTCCGCACCAAAGAGATGAAGATGCTGTTTATTGGAGTATTTACTTGGAGTGGCACTCTCACATCATCATTTGTAAGAGGATTTGCTAGATGATCTAGCACACTCTCCAGCATCACACATCATGGGAGACTGAAGTGAGACTCAAACTCCTGCACTTCTGTGTCTGCAGCAGAAGAGCGTAACTGGTCCATCACAGTCACGGGTGATCTCAGCTGAGTATTAAGGGTCAGATTTTATCAATTAAATGACTGCTTGTATTTTCCATTGGGTTTAAGAAACAAACATTTCAGACTAGCTGCTTCCATGAATATGATCAGCAGCACTGAATTATTCAAGCTGAAAAGAGAGCAAAATTTACTTGCACAAGTATTGCTAATACGTTCAGGGAGTTTTCATCTGGTAGAGCACTGTATCTTCAGCTCTGTCAGTGAGTTTAATCAGCATTAAAATGCCCAGAAATGAAAACCTGAAACTTACAGAATTTTCAGTCATCAGATTTTTGCAGGCTGTGCTACTGATTTAATAGGTATTTAGTGCATGCCAAATAAATTTAAAAGTTAATAAAAAAACCCACGGAACATAAAATTCAGTCTCAATTTTCTCTGTCTTGGCAGATATTAACTGCTAAATTCGTAGATTTGAAATGTAAGGTTTGGTTTGGAAAACAAATTAACTAACAGTATCAGTCAGCAATTACACTCTTATCTAAAACCAAACATCTTCCTAAGGAGTAAGCTAGTATTAACTCTATTTCAAAACTTAAATTTGTCTGCAATCAATTTTAACAGAGAATTGTTTGGAAATATTAGTTTAAGGACTATTTCAACAGGTCTTTATTTGTCTCAGTAAATTCAGGGGCTTAAAAATCTCTAAGAATCAGAAAAATGAAAATGAAAAACAAAATACAACTAAAAATGCATTGTTAGCAAGATATGCTTATTCCTAAAATAGAAATTTCCCAAATTCAGTAACATACCTAAAGGAATACAATGCAAATTCATTTGCTTGTTTGTTTATGTTTTTTTGTTTTTCTTTGTTTTGTTTTGTGCAGAAAAGAAATACAATCACAAAATACTTTAATAAAATTTCTAACCAAATAAAAAGTGCTGGGGAGAACATACTGTTGTGATCTGGGTTATAGACATGGGCAGTTATTGCAGTCCAACATTTAACACATGCTAGAAACAGAGTGACTAGATAAAGAAGCTATAAGGTAATTTTACAGAATTTTTTTTTTCCTCCTCTGAAAGGGCAAAAGTTGCATTCTGAAACTTTGTTCCATATGTTATGGATATCAGGGAGAAATGTAGGAGAAGAGAGGTTCCAGTCTCTTACTGAATTTTCAAGAATATATTTCAGGTAAAGAGGATGGAAATGGATAAAAATTCAAACCTGTATCCACATTTTCTGGGCTGCTTATGTCTAGTGTTTTATCACTTGTATTACAGAAACAGGAAGTACCTAGTAAAATTTGCATCTACATCGACGTGTTTCAGCAAGGTTACTGAGTAACTTAGTTTGTTCTGTTCCTGCTTCAAATTCACCACTGTTCCAGGCCAGTTTCTTCACACCCCTCTCTGTGTCAGTCATGGAAATAATTTACACTCTGCCTCATTTCTATTTTCTTCACATACCCCCTGCCTAATGCAGTAATGTGATCCCTTATGAGGTGGAAATGTTCATGCCAACTGAAGGAGGAAACAAGACATTAGGCTATGTATGACTAATGTGTGAAGAAACAGGTACAGAAAAATAATGAGGCTGGAGTGTAAAAGTAGGGGTACATTCTCACACAGCTTACTGTTCACTGTTCTGGCCAACTAACAGCAAAACCAGAAAGGCTCCGGGGAAACTTGATAGTTCTTATTTTGAAAATGATGTATGGGCTGAAATTCCATTTAAAAACGTGAGTTCAACATAAAAGGTACTTCAGTGTCCTTAGATGCAGAAGCTTAATTGCACCGACATGTGCACCTGATTGGTTTCAATTACTTTCAAGAAGACAGATCTTAAATCTCCTTTGAAACATGATTTGGGCTCCTGCGTGACTTCATTTCAACAGTGCCATGTAGAAACAGCAACTGGTTTCAGGAAGATTTTGTATTCTATGACATACAAGAGATTAGGAACAGGATTTTGAGTGTACTTAAGAGAAAGGAAATGGTATAAGGGATGCAAGGTAAAGTCATGACTTTTTAGGGACAGGGACACTGCAAATTGACTTACCAGTCACTTATAACACAGAAATGGATAGAAATACAGCAAACTACACACACAACCAGAGTTTCCCAGCTTCCTTCAAAAGGTTCTACGCTCACTCATGGTACTTAGTATTCCAGGTGGCAGGTAAGGCAAGGTTTGCTTATGTACAGAGGCAGTCAGTGAATTATCACATTAATTAGCACAAGACTGTGGGGTGGGCTATGCCTGGGACCTCAGAAGCCACTCTCTCGCTGTTGAGAAAACTGAAATGTGAAGAATCACAGACTTCCAGAGATAACAGCAATGACACATAATGAATTAAAAACCCCAATCCAACCCACAGTGAAATGCCAGATGTCTGGCTGCCAAAGTCTACTTCTTATAAAAATTCTTAGAAAAGGCTTAAATCAGGTAAAGTAATCTTTGGTTAGCATTAAAATTCATGACTGTCAATATCTTATTATAATGATAGGTCACAAAATTCCGTAAGATTCAATGAAAAAGCTACGTCACTGTAGCAGTTATTAGCGTCAAAAAGGACAAGCTGGTATGTCAGCTGCAGATTGAAAGATTAGCTCCTAAGATGCTGCGCTTTTGACCAGGTATCTAGAACAAACTTCAGGTAAAATAGAAAAAACTCTTTTCTTGCCCCAAAGATTGACATTTTTTTTTATTTTTTTTTTAAGTAATTCTTTAGTGGCACCTAGCCCCATGTCAGCAAGTCATATTGAAGAGAGATACTGATGGCATGAAAAATGTGGTCAAAATCCATTATTTTTTTCATTCCACAGCTTTGCAACAAAGCAAAGATATGACATCAAGACTCATGATAACTCGTCTTGGGTAAAAAATCAGGTCTCAGATTGTGAGTTTGTAAAAATCAATGTGCCTTTTTGCAAATGAAATTAAGGAGTTAACATGCAATTCCTGAAAAATCTAGTCCTCATAATACTAAAATTTGAATTGGACAGAAACAGGTGTACCTAAAGAGTTAAAGAGCCTTGGGTAATGCTGGTAACTACTAAACCCTTTCACTGTTTTCTGCTCTTGTCTTTCTACAGAAAATCTATATAACGCCGTGAAACTTTTGGGTATTCTCTTTTTTTTTTAAGTCAACAGGAACAACTATAGCCTGCAGTTCTGAATACTCAGATCATCTGCAAGTTCAATTAACTTGAACTTCACCTACCAGCTTTCTCTGGAGATATTCAATAGATCTAAAAAATCAGAACCAAGAACAGAGGCAAACACAAACAGCAGATGGTTTAAACATGCAACTGTTTCTTTCAGCAATATCATCAACATGTCCCTGTATTTTGAGACATTTGAGGAATCATTTCTTTGTTCCCAAGAAGGACATGTTCTTCTTAGGAATCTGCAGTTCTATGGCATATAGTATTCTTTTATCTTTTTTTTTTTTTTTTTAATTAGATAAACCTGTTTCATAATACTCTTTTTTTCTTTCTTTAAGGTTAAACTTGAATAGTGCAACTAAACATCTATCATGCTGGATGATATCAAGATTATTTTTTGTTTTGATCTAGAAATGCATAGGACTGCATCTTAGAATGGAATAGTGCTTAGAATAATCAAAGTATTTACACATGTGTATTTTTATGCTAAATTTTATGAGAGATTTATTTCTGAGTTCTTCACGAGTATATTTTTCATAACAATGTGGTATACTTGCAGAAATGCCAAGCACTACGTCATTCAAAGATGATTTTTTTCTTCAATATTTTTTTTCCTTCAGAGGCAGAAAAGGTTTAGATTTTTTTGTAGTTCTTATTAATTTGATGATTTGCTGCTCCTCAATGCTTCAATTCCATTAGCTTTAAATTTGCTTTGCAATAGCACTGCCATTAGGGTCTAAATCAGTTACTTGTCTGGACAGTTTCAGATTTAGTTCTGAGAACCTCAAGCACAAGATTCTGTTTTATCTGGCTGTACTGGTTTTAGCTGGGATGGAGTTAATTTTCTTCATAGTAGCTAGTGTGAGGCTGGATTTGTGCTGGAAACAGTGTTGATAATACAGAGACATTTTTGTAATTGCTGAGCAGCGTTGAGAGAGAGCCAAGGCCTTTGCTGCTCTTCACCCCACCATCAAGGAGGTTGGGGGTGCACAAGGAGTTGGGAGGGGACACAGCCAGGACAGCTGACCCCAACTGATCCAAGGGATATCCCATACCACATGGTGTCACGCTCAGCATACAAAACCAGAGGGAGGAAGAAGTGTTTGTTTTCCCAAGGAACCATTATGGGTGATGGAGTCCTGCTTTCCTAGAAATGGTTAAATGCCTACCACTACTGAGAAGTGGTGTTAATTCCTTACTTTTCTTTGCTTACACATGTAGCTTTTGCTCAGATTATTAGACTGTCTTTATCTCATCCCATGAGTTTTCTCACTTTTACCTTTCTGACTGGCCTGAACTGCCCACTCACAGCACAGGTTGAGCACTTGCTGCTTCCCAAAGAGTTAAAGCTGAATTTTTATTCTTTGTTTTTTTTTTGCAAAGCCTGATATGCTGTAGACATGTCCTCTTATGTATGGTTGAATGAAATGCACTGACTGCTTTTCCTGTATGGTGCTGTGCAGCATAGCAGAACAGATTTTTTCAGAATTTTACACAATTGTGGTTAGCTTTCGTTTGGAGTTTGGGGATTTTGGATTGTATTCATCCATTGCAGACTTGTGCTTTTGACTGCAAAAGCAAGTTATGGTCAAGAATTCAACTGAATAATAATAATAATAGCCCTGATCTTTTTTAATATATAGAAAACTCTGCTTCTTGCTCCCATTTGCCTCCCATGCTTTCAGAAAGTGTTACCACCATGGCCAATTGTATTTCCAAGCAACCCTGATAGACAGTGGTGTAATTCACATATCTACGGAAAACATATTCTTTAAATTAGCGTGGCCAAAGCACTAAAAATCATCCACAGGTTTGTCCCTCTACCTTCCTACTTAGCTCAGGTTAAGACAAACATAGGTGTCCTGCTTCCTACCTGGTAGAACACCATCTCCTCCACTTCCAAATCTCTTCTGTCCCCACAATAAAACTGTGTACGTAATTAGAAAATCGTCTTCCACAACAACAGAAATATGCATTGCTAGTTAAAACTAATTAATTAATGAGAAGAGAACTGATGAAGCCTTGCCTCCTAATAGTTAATGAATCATGATTTACACTGCTATAACCCCAGCAGTGTCAGCGCTCTGTCTGTAAGTCCCATGCTCTCAAGTTATCATTTGTTCCACTGGAAGGTCTCAAAAACAGCCCATATTCTCAGTACCTTTAGTTTCCAAAACTATTCTGCCCCTGCTTTCTGACTTTACCTGGAAGTGGGCATGGCATCCTGCTGTTGCTTCTTCTGTAGACCTGTTCTTTGCAGGATGTCTTCATACTCCAGCCTCTTGACCCTTGTCATATGGCATGTGTTGAAGCAACTGGGAAAGAAAGGGATACAGTCCAAGCCACAACAACATAATTCAACAGATGACTTAGCTGGTGTGTCAGGAGCAGCTGGCTGATTGTGGACACAGGTAGAAGAGATGTACTGCTGGTAGAAAGAGGCAAAACTCACACACTTTCTTCTCATTTTGCATCCGTCAGTGGAATTTTGTACTGGGTTGCATGCCAAGGTTTTGGTAGGGGGCGGGGGGGGGGAGGTGCGGGTTGGGAAGCTACATGTGTGGCTTCTGCAAGAAGCTCCTAGAAGACTTGGCAGACACCAAGGTCAGTGAAGAAGGAGGGGCAGGAGGTGTTCCAGGCACCAGAGCAGAGATTCCCCTGCAGCCCATGGAGGTCCGTGGTGGAGCAGATATCCACCTGCAGCTCATGGAGGACCCTAC
>VWZZ01007579.1:19264-29803 GCA_013399095.1 Psophia crepitans
AGCTTGGGAAGATGGGGCGGGGGGGAGGGGGGAGGTGTTGTGTTTTAAGATTTGGTTTTATTTCTCATTACTCTGATTTGATTGGCAATAAATTAAATTAATTTTCCCGGGTTGAGTCTGTTCTGCCCGTGACAGTACCTGGTGAGTGACCTCTCCCTGCCCTTATCTCCACCCATGAGCCTTCCGTTGTATTTTCTCTCCCCGGTGCAGCTGAGGAGGGCAGTGACAGAGCGGCTTTGGGGGCACCCGGCCTCCAGCCTGGGTTAGCCCACCACAAATGTAATGTATAATCTGCAACAGATTATAACCAACAGGAGAATTAATACGGAAACAGGGAAACAAACACTATAGAAGGGGGGAGAAAGATAGGACTGTGTAACTGTGTATCTTCTTATGCTGGAGAAACTCATCCAGCCAGAGTACTCTAGAGACATCATTTTCTCTGCCTTGAATGACCAAATATCCTCACAGGTTCCACTATGGACAGCCTGTGTCCTTGTGTTGTTAAGTCAGTCTATTCAGTTTGGAAATATTCAGGTTTATCTTGGAGATACACAGACATAGATATAGCTTTAGATATAGGTATGTATCGTGGATTTTGTGTACAGGGAAGCATTGTTCCCATTAATCTTTGAGCACGATGGTGGAAGAGCACCTGGAAACCACACCAGCTACAGCGCAATGCCCTCCATGGGCTAGCAAATGCCGCCAGCAATCAGACATAGCTTAACACTGGTCAGTGATATAGACAGAGTACTGAAATACAGCCTACAGCCGCCTCTGGCAGTATCGTTTCTTACTGCTGTTAAGACCAAAGCCTGGGTGCCAGCTGATAGCAGTTTTGATTTTCATGCTGAATAACTCGTATAGAAATGAGGTGTTTTCCACTGAAAAACAAAACAATCAAAAAAACCCACCCCAAACCCACCAAAAAACCCCAAAACAAACAAACAAAAAAACCCCAAACCCAAACTGGTAGAATAAAACCCCAGCTACTTAACACGGTTAACTACTAATATCCAACTATTAAATGGCATTTTTGTTCTTTCTGCACTCTTACTCTGGAAACCTGGGTTTTAACTCTCTGTTGTGAAAAGAAAAGGAGATGCTGGATCGCTGTATTTCTATGGTAACCACCACCAGTCAGGCAGCAGGATGAGGTTTGTACTTGGAAGGAAATGCACAGGACTTGGCTTGGTCTGCTAACAGTGAAGTTTCATGGACTAAACAAAGTGATCGATTACATAGGTTGTTTAGGTCAAAAAAAAGAAGAAAAAACTACCAGAAAACCCCAAACTAGAAAGAAGTAAATTCTTTTTCTAGTGCTAAATATTAGGAAGAAAGACACTGAGATTTGATGGCAGCTTGGAAGTAGAGACAATATGCTCTTTGGATCCTTATGAGAAGCAGCCCCAGTCCTGGTGGCTTTCAAGAGGAGGATTAAAAATCATTCTTTAGGCAACAGATTATGGTAATATTTCTCTTTCATCTTCTCCCTTTGTATCATTCACTTATTGCTCCATGTTACAACAACATTTTGGCAGATGAGTTTACACACAGTTATGAAACCCTCTATTTCTTTACTTTACTAAAAATGATTTGCAACGTAAAGTAGAAATTTGTTCATCTGGCTTCTCAAATAGAGGCCACATGCAAATTTCCTATTGATCTCTTCTTTATTCAGTATTGAATCAGCAGTGTTGTTTCAACATTAGAGGATTTTCTTTCCTTCTGTGCTTGTTAAGGTGACTGGCTGTACTCCATACTGTCTTTGAAATGTATATTATTTTTACAAGTCTTTTTTCTCTGTTATGGGAACTGCATAGTACTTTATAGACAAAAGACAAATGGCTAAGTTCATCCATGAAAATAAAAGTAAGTGCAAACCATTCTGTCCTGTGTTGCTAAAGACTTATACCCAGAGAAGACAGGAAAAGTGGACGTCGTTTTATCTCTACTTGCCCTCAAAAATTCAGTAGAAACGGTTTCGATTTTCCCAGAGGTTTATAGAAATTTATTTAGTTGTTACTAAAAACGTAGGGACAAATACATAACTATATATCCAGGGCTCTGAAAGGGTTCTTACAAAGTTTTTTCTCGGCTCTGTAAGTGTTCATGATTTATAGTGCAGTGAATCAACTTAAATCCCATAAAATCTATGTTAATTGTTAGAAACTTTTTAAGTGACTGCAATCTGGCTGGAATTAGAGCTATTTAGTTTACATTATCAAAAATATGGGGGATACAAGGTGAAAGGAAAATAAATGAAAAACTGTGTGGCTGATTGGGATGGTGGTATTATGTTGTGGCTGCGTGGAGGATGGTATGTGTGTAGTGGCTGTTTGCTCACTACTCCCTCAGTGGGATAGGTGATAGAATTGGAAAAAAAGATGAAACTCAAGGGTTGAGATAAAGACAGTTTAATATGACAGAAAAGGAAGAGAATAACAACAATAATGATAATAATAATGATAAAAGGATATATAACACAAGTGATCCACAGTTGCTTACCTGCTCTGGCCATGACCCCTCCCAGATTCTAGGAATCATAGACTCATAGAATGGTTTGGGTTGAAAGGGACCTCAGAGACCATCTAGTTCCAACCCCCCTGCCATGGGCAGGGACACCCTCCACTATGACCAGCTTGCTCAAAGCCCCATCCAACCCGGCCTTGAATATTTCCAGGGAGGGGGCTTCCACAGCTTCTCTGGGCAACCTGTTCCAGTGCCTCACCATCCTCACAGGAAAGAATTTCTTCCTAATATTTCATCTAAATCTCCCCTCTTTTAGTTTAAAGCCATTACCCAACATTCTGTCACTCCCTGCCCTTGTAAACAGCCCCTCTCCAGCTTTCCTGCAGGCCTCTTTAGGTACTGGAAGGCCACAATTAGGTGTCCCCAGAGCCTTCTCTTGTCGAGGCTGAACAAGCCCAACTCCCTCAGCCTGTCCTCATAGGAGAGGTGCTCCAGGCTTCTGATCAACTTTGTGGCCCTCCTCTGGACTTGCTCCAGCAGATCCATGTCTTTCCTGTACTGAGGACCCCAGAAATGGATGCAGTACTGCAGGTGGGGTCTCACAAGAGCATAGTAGAAGGGGAGAATCACCTCCCTGGTTCTGCTGGCCACACTATTTCTGATGCAGCCCAGGACACGGTTGGCTTTCTGGGCTGACAGCGCACGCTGCTGGCTCATGTTGAGTTTTTCATCAACCAGCATCCCCAAGTCCTTCTCCTCAGGGCTGCTCTCAATCCATTCTCCGCCCAGCCTGTAGTTGTGCTTGAGTGGAATGCTTGTCTTCTGCACTCTCAGCCTCCTTGCTGGCAGGGCAGTGTAAGAAGCCAAAAATCCTTGCCTTAGTGTAAACATTGCCTAGAACAACCAAAACATCAGTGTGTTATCAACATTATCCTCATCCTAAATCCAGAACACAGCACTATACCTGCTACTAGGAAGAAAATTAACTCTATGTGAGCTGAAACCAGGACATATCAGAAAAGGACTCAACTTACAATCAGAAATACCTTTAGTGCCTAGTGATACATCATCTTAGCAGTTAAACTGAAAGTTTGGCTTATCCCTCATTTTTGTTCCTCCATATACTTCCACCTGCTCTGTGCCGCACAAAGCCAGACAACAGAGGTAACTGCAGAAGGGAGAATGCTTCACATTTGTCTGGTTTCTACTGGAGTAAATCTGAGCGTGAGCCTTCACAGCAGAAAGTCTGTGGGAAAAATGACACGGGGCAAGGTTGCACACCAACAGCTCGTTCCTAGACAGGTTTTAGGTGCATTTGACTTAGTACTGAATGTACAGAGTGGCTTGCGCTTACCTTTCTGAACAGAATCTCTTGACAGGAGAGTCACTGGAAAAATGACAGTCCTGCTCTTTCTTTGCATGTTTTTGAAACAACAATAAATGGCTCACAGGTAAAAGATAATCTACGTTTTATTCCTCTATCAAAGCCATGCAGTACATAGCTTCAAGAACCTAGCTACCTTAATAAAACACTGCTATATTTACAGTCTCTGGTTTCTTTGGGTTTCTTTTTTGGTTGTTCGAGGTTTTTTGGGATTTTGGTTTTGGTTGGGGTTTTTTTGTTTGGGTTTTTTTTTTCAAAGTTACTATCATTAATAACTAAACACCCAGCACATACAGAGACATTTTTATAATCAAAAGATCGGGAATTTCAAAAGAACTTGGAAGCTTTTTCTAGGGGTTATACAAAACCCTTGTCTAAACAAATTATGTCCTTTGGGGTTGGTACTACCAGCAATTATCCTCACAGCACAGGGCTGAAATGCTGAACACTCTCATAAATCCTCTTCCTATTTTAAAACTATTGGTGGGAGCTACTGAACAAGGACTCCCACTTATTTTAACATTGACATTTCTTATGGAAGAAACTGCAGCTGAACAGGAGAGGCAGAGACTGATTAACTATTTAGAGCAGTGGATCCTACAAACTCTCATCTTTCTCGATGATTCTCAAAACAGGTAAGCTTTTTCTCACTCATAATTTCTTTTTGGGCTTTGGCACCTGTTAAAGAGGGCTGATATTTTCCAGCAGACTCTTAAACTGCCAATTCCTCTTTGATTTCCATAGGATCTGGGTATTCAAAACTCTTTAAAAAGACTACCACGGATGTGAGAGTAATAGAAGTGCTGCAAAGTTATTCCTTATATTTTTTTCTGCTACAGAATTGAGTTGTAGTTGCTTTAAATAAATTACCAGCCACAAGCTTTTAATTATTTTGTTGTTGTTGTTTCTGTACTTCAGTGTTGTTCAAAAATATCTACCTACTACAGCGTTGCTTATCCAGGCCAGGCTGACAATTTCAGGCTCCAAGCACATCATTTGCATTACTCCTGCCTGCGCCTTTTATACGGTACAAGACCTGTTTCCTCTCTATAATGAGAATAAATGGACAACTCAGGCCCAGAATTGCTTTTTTCTCTCTTTTTTCTTTTTTTGTTATCTGTAGCAAATGTGGAAAAAAAACAACCCTCTTTTGTTTAAAACAATAAATGGAAGTCTTTTGTTTAAAATAATGAATGGAAGCAAGAAAAAAGGTCCAGATCCCTGGTGACCTGAAATAATTTGCAATTCAGATACAAGTTTTTCAAAAGGATTACTTATTTTATTTTAGTGTAATAGATCAGACACCTCTGGGCCATTTACATTTGATTAAAAATACAGTGCTCATCTATAAAATAAAATGCAACCCATATGCCTGGCTCATACATATTATGAGAATTTTTCTCTTTGCCCCATCTTTTGCAGATTGCCAAATGCCTGCTCGTACCTGTAGAGTTTCAGTGTGCCCTGCACAATAAATCTAGGAAGAGGGTAGACCAAAGCAAGGGCTAGACCGCATCCCAAAGGCACAGCTCCAGCTTCCAGCTGAGTGACTCCCAAGTTTCAGCCGCTCCCACCCTGCACAGGAGGAGAGTGTCACTGCAATACATCCTGGAGGTTCATAGCAAGCGCCTATTTGAAACAGCTTTGATGCTTCCTGCTAAAATGTACAAAACCAGAGACTGCTACACACAGCACTTAGGACAGGAAAACAAGAAATCAGTGAAATTATAACACCAAGTGATGACATAGGATTACAAACTGAAGATCCAATTTCTAACACAGCCTAGATAAATCAGAGTCGATCTTTACTCTCTGCTGTTACTGTGTTTTCTGCAGCAAAGACGCAGGTAATGATGGCTGTCCTTCCCTCGGCTGGAGCAGCCCACATCACTACTGTATTATCAAAGGTGTTTCTAATTCATAGTGCTAAGGCAAGAGAAACTATTATTCATTGGTACTTTTGGCAGAAATAATAGCTAAACCTATGGCAGCTGAATTTCTGATTCTGTCTCCAATGCATACCTAAATAGTCACAGCAGCTGAAGTACACTAGAAGATCACTCTGGAATTCTGTGTTTGGGGGCTGCCCAAACTTTTTTTTTTCTCACAAATAACTTATCCACTGAAAACCAGACTCTTAAGAACCAAAACCACTTCAAATAAATTAAACAGCTGAGACCTGCTTTTTATCAAACCTTTCTTCATTACAAAATGGTGTTTGTTTAGAAAACCCTTATTTTTAATGGTATTTCAATGTTGCTGTTACATTTGTTATCCCAGAATCACAGAAGTTGGATGGGAGCCCAGAGTCCTATCACCTCACTGACCAAAACTGAGAATCCTAAGCAGCCATTCAGGAAATTTTCAGTGCAGGGCTCATCACCGTTATCCCATAACATAAGTAATTTGCTGCAGAACCCTGAGTAACCTAAAAACCACATCCCAGAGTTACCGAGCTGAGTCTGTGAGAGAGCGGCTGCTTCATTGAAACAGAGCAACGGAGACATCCAATGGACCCTCATGTTTATTACAGCTGATTATTCCTTCTTATCATTACTTGCCTCCGTAAAGATTCATTGCATACTATAAGGTCCATCCGCAACAGAAAAAAAAATCTTTCTTTCCAACTGGCTATGTGGTTTTCTTTGGGATTTTAGGATTCAGGTACACCATGAGTTAATAGCTCCTCTTCTAAATACCATCTGTTACTGTCTCTTTCCAAACCATTACAATTTAATTTGTAGATTACTTTTCTACTAATATGCTTTCTGCAGAAATATTCACACAGATCAAATGTTTCCTTTGTATATTGAAACCTCATGCATTTACTTTCTATGTCTGAATCCTTAATTGCAATCACAGGGTCTGGGATGGCTGCGACGGTGAACCTCGCCCATTGTGGGGAGGACTTTCCGTGCTATTTCCCACACCTAACTCCTGTTAGCCTTAGTGCTAACACTGCATAAGGATTTTTGATATGGTGGACCCAGAAGATCAGCAGTCTGATTGCATTAATATTTCCCAGGCAGTTAATGCTATTCTGAATGTAAATACTGCATAAATGCAGGCACATGGAGCTAAAGAATATTGCTTTTTTCATTTGTAAATTCCCCAGAAGACCAAAGAAGAGCAAAAGAAATATCTTTGGGTGTTTGCTCAAGTAACACTCTCAATGATTTCACTAAATCTAAAAACAGATGAAAATTTGATGTGGGATTAGTGCTGTGTGTAACAGCACAAGTTGTTACCAGATAATTTACTCTGAAATGGTTCTCTAGCTGATGTGGGAAGCTCCCCGGCTGAAGCACAGATAAAGATTGCAGAACTTGACCTCTTGTAAAAGCTTTTCTTTGTACTGGTTTCTTTATGTATTTTGTTTTGGATGAATGTACTGATGACTGAAAATTATTCATTTCAGGATGGCAGGTGCACTCAAATGAGACTCAAACACACACGAAGGTAACAGCTGGTGCGCAGAGCAGAGGAACGGCTCCTCTCACATCTAACGCTCAATGTACTGGGGCATTGTAACGCACAGGTGATCCACACTCTTGTGATGCCACGCTTTCACTTGTAGATTGCACTGGTGTTAACATCAGGGAAGATAAACCTTGACACCCCCCAAAAAAAAGAAAACAACAACAAAAACCCCCACCCCTTCTGTTGCTGATGACGCCAGAGAATTGTTCTGCTGCTGTATGATTGCAATATAAGAAGGCTTTCACTCAGCTTCTGCTCAATCTCAGCTCGGGCAAAAAATTCATAGCAACTCAAACATTCATTCTTGTGGAGCTTGGTAGAAAACAGGTCTCTAGATATGGCTTTTAATGCTTGTTCCTCCACTGCTCTTTTACCCTGGGTACGACCCAACAGGCAAATTATTCTGATAACTTTTTTGAAGAGCCAACCTGCGATTCAAAGAACTTCTAAAAATACACAAACAGAGCTTGCAAAAAAACCCAAAGGGCATAAATATATCAAAAATGCATTTCCCATAGGTTATATCTCCGAGTGAACTGCCATGCTCCCCTACTCCTTATCAATGTATCTCCCACAGATCACACAGACTGCTGGACACAGACTTGGAAAAAAAAAAAAAAGAAAAGAAATCACATCTTGTATTCCTCTGCAAATGGAACGATGTGTTTGTTAAGCATTATGTAGTCTTTGTTACAGTATTGACATAATGACTGCAAAAAGGGGGAAAAAACTGCTGCCAGTAGAACTGAGGAGGCCCTATGGCTAAGCTGGAGGACTAGCCACTATGACTGAGAGGCAATGCCAGTGGTTTTACAAGGCAGCGACCTGCTCAGCTTGGAGTAAGATAGCTAGCTTTTGCACACACTTCCATGCTAAACAGAGACGTCCACTCACTTGCGGCACCCTCAGGAAACTTTGGGGAACCAACAACTTTCCAAACAGCAGTTCTGCTTGGCTCACGAGAAGTTTCTGAATGTTTCTAACTTTGTGCTCATGGCATGAAGTTTAGAAGACACCAATTTATGGTAACTCTTTGAATCACGTGCCAGTTTGAATATAGTCAGGAAGTTAACAGGCACCTGAAATTTGCAGTTTCTTCTAGAATTCTAGGATTTTTATCATAAATTCAGTTTGAAGTGGGACCATCATTTCAACCTTACAGACACTATAGGGTACTACAGGCTTCTAATGCAAAGAACACATAAATCCTAAACAAGCTGAGGAGGAAAAGAATCCCAACAAGCCTGCTTTGCTGTTCACAGCCCTTGTACAGAGTCAAGGCTGACCAGTAAAGTCAGCGAATCCCAAGACAATTATGTCTCCTTCTAGCAGCAAGAGAACAGTGTTATCTTAGATCAGTAACAGTGAGCTGGTTTTCATTTTTCTTTCATTGTGAGGAGTGTGACTCACAACACTTCTCATAGGTATGAGTTCTGCACTAAATGTTACCACATAATGATTTTCCTAGGTGACAAAAAGCTTCAGCAAGCCAGCACATCTCTGTTGAACACAGCAGTCTGCCCCATGTCTCTGCTCTTTTGGTGTCACTAAAGGGCACGGATAATGACAAGAGAAGCTTGTTGGGTGTGAGGAGGAAAACAGTTTTGTGGCAATGTAACTGCATTGGTTCAGAGCAGAACTTTTTAAAAAAAAAACCAAAATAAATTGTTGTAAAGCTAGAGTCACTCTATACATTAATACAAAGAGCACTAAAATCAACTTGTCTTTCTCTTTCTATGTAAAAATGGATGTAATGAAAAAGTCTCATTATTCCAGGAGCTCTTTCACAACACAAGGTGATATTATGTCAACTGTAGTAAAATCATATAATAGCACATAGTTACAGTAGATGTGGCTGCATCTATTTTTTTCTAAAGAAAGAAAGAGCTCATGAAACATGCAGATTTAACCAAATATCCCTGCTTGTCTGCCGTAAATACAGGAATGAAAAGCAAGGACCACGTAAGTAATATGTGCTACTAGCTTTCCACGAGTGTGAAAACACCCCGGCCTCAAGAGCGCTGTTTTACTTCTCCCTCCTATCCACTGCCATTATCTTCTTTTCTTCCTTTGTCCTGTTATTTTTTTTTCATTGCTTCAGTTCTGTGGTCACAAGAAATGTGTAATTTTCATTACTGACTTTCTTATTTGCATCTTGAGCATTTGCATCCCCTTTGTTCAGGGGAGCACATGTTGGTGTAACATCTCTAGGATTAACATACAGATCAGTGATACCTTCGCCCCAGTTTGGTGAGACGGGAGCAGTCCAAAAATCCGTCTCTTGGTCCCACCCTGCCTGCTGCCCACGCAGTGCTGTTCTCCTCACTGTTTGCCCTCTGCCTTGCTCTTTCACCTTTTTATCTCCCTTCTCCTGTTCCAGCTTAAAACTCTTCCTTTCCCTTTAACTCACAACTGATTTTTCAGCTTGCTTCATTCTTGTGCTTACCTTCTGGCCTCTGGAAACTGTAGCAAAAAAGAGAAAAACAAGAGCCTGAATACCTTGCAGAAATTAATACCATTGCCTCTAGGAGCCACAGGCATGAACCGAGGCAGAAACTGAAATGCAAGAAAAAAAGGGGAGGGGCCTTTGGTTGCAGTACAAAATCTTCCCCAAAAGGTGTTTTCCTGCAAACATACTTAATTTTGTACTCTCTTGGCTTATTAGTGGTGTTCCGGTTTAACAAAATCATCATTCTCCAATCCTAGAAGAAAGACAAAAAATTTTGAAAGGCTTTTTTTGCCTTAGAGTGGCTAAAAAACAAAAAGCTTTTTGTATTAAAGATATTTATCACGTATCACCAGCAGCATTTCAAGTATATTTGCATAAATATTAAATCTATTTATCTTAAATGATCCTCCATGTATGTAACTATTTTTAATTTTAAATACAAACAGATTTTTTCTGTGACATAAACATATTCAGTATGTGACTTCTGCATTTATTCACTCTAATGATAGGTAACCTTTTACCACGCTCACCCCTGAAGCATGAATACTGGTATAAAAAAAAGTTACGCTATTTCTGCTTCATGCTTCATTCCCAGCAAATCAGCCTGGCCTCTCTGTCTTCTCTTACCTTTCTGTTGTGCGTTCTTTTACACAAGAATGAATGAGGTACCTGGCAGACAGAGAAACCAGTTTTCACTTCCAAGAGCTGTGTGCTGATAGGTACTGGTAAATGTCTTTTCCTGTTGGGGAAA
>VWZZ01007579.1:29814-67961 GCA_013399095.1 Psophia crepitans
AAAAAAAAAAAAAGACTTGTAAAGGATATTTGTTTTCTTACTTTAAATTATTTGCTTTTTACATAATGGGACATCAGAGATAAAGAGTTGTTTTCCCCCACTGAAAGCTCATGGTTGTTCAACAGTGTCACAAAACTCACCACTCTCAAGACCTGAAGAAAAGATTGGCAGGGTGGTCTTTGGGTTACTTAACTTACCCTAACTCCACTGGGCTCAGATGGACCCTCCTAACTAGCTGTCAGTATTAAACAGCCAAGGCCCTCCACAATAACCCCTAGTAACTGGATAAACAAAGCTTGGAATTAAGAAAGTATGATAAAATTAGCAGATTTTAAACAACTGGTAACCAAGTTCATAAACAAGAGCATCTAGATAGGGGATCTAGAAACCGTGGAACAATTTGTAAAGACTATTCCTATCCAGGGAAATGTCTTGCTACATAATCATACCACCAGAAAAATCCTTTAAGGTGCTGATTTTACAAACAGATTTACAGGTACGATGTTTCACATAGGAACACCACAAACCTGCGATTCCACACTTGCACTAGAGTTAGAATTAGGGGTCTAGGAGTTTTTTGCACTTTTTATTAAAGAGCTGAGGTTAGGAGGAAATCTTCTAGCTGAAAGCTACAACTGAGAAAGAAATGGGGGACAAGAAAGAACACACACATCTGCTGAGCCACTTCCTTCATTGTAACGAGGATGGCTTTTATCAGCTTGGATAACGCTTGGGCATTCTGTGGACTAGTTTATTTGGACATTGCTCCAGCAAATGTTTGGGTAGCAGGTGGAAAATAAAATTAATATCATGATGATTCTTGATTAATCTGGAATCATTTACCGTAGATTTAACAATGTCAGTTCTTCACTTCACTTCATGTCAGTTCTGGACCCTTTAACTGCATCCACAGGGGTAGGCTTCACCGTATGGATGGACACAAATGGATGACGTTTTAAAAACAGTCCCTTTTTATTCAAAAGAGAGTGGATTTTTAAAGAGTTGATTCAAACAATTAACAAAGATGAGGACACATTCTGCCTGGAGAGAAAGTTTTGGGATCACTGGGGAGCAACAAACTGGAAGGTGACATCAAATGTTGTTAAAATAATGGAAAGATCATCCCCTTTTACAGGGTCATCTTTCAAAAAATGTGCTAAAACTAAGGAATTAAGCCTTCCATCTCCCTGTCACACTGGAGATACACATGTGGTGGCAAAAACAAGTACTGATGAATATTTAATATTATGTCATCACTGAGATCAAAGGCAGTGTTGCACCCATTTCAAAGTCAGATCGCTTGACTGAGCATGGAAGAAGCTATCAACAGACGATATATTAGGACATAACTGAGCCCTCAGCTGAGGGCTGATTCATAAATAAAATTTATTGATTGAAAAACAGTTCTTGTCATTGTTTGCTTCATCCTGAAGCAAAGACAGCCCAGGACTGGACAAGTATACAGCAACACAGAGAACAACTACTTAGTATGAGGCAGTAGTAAAGCACCGTCATTTTGCTTGAGCGGATAAAAACTGTGACTCGTATGGACACCTACAGCAATTTGTTGTATGGCTGCATCATGAATGCAGGTAAAAAACACTCTTCGTGAAACTTTATTCAGAGTCCATTATGCTTCTTCAGAAGCAATGTGGCACAAGTGGATACACAACAGATGCACATTTTTCTTAGTTATAATATCAATAATTGTTATACTAACTTTTGGTCTCTGACAATCAGAAAGCAGCACACAAATATAATGCAGTTCGGGACACAAGACTAGGAAAGGTATGCAGACTAGTGCAGCAGCACCACAAAGACCCCTACAATCTCTGTGTAACCTGGCACATGCTTAGTTATGTCGTGCTCCTGAAAACTATATTGAACACTTTAACAAAAATTATTCCCCTAGTCCGTCATCTTCTCTTAAGAAGGAACGCTCTGGGGTTCTTTGTGCCATGCTTCTTCAGTCTGCTGCTAGTGCAACACACAGAGTAGGCAGAATACAAGGGCAGCCTTATGTTCCAGGTTCAACATAACTAGTTGCGGTTAAGAGAATAGCTGGATTCAAATCCCCTGTCTCTTCCCTTTGGCCATATGCATTAGAGCCTCAGACTCTCCCCATGGATGATCTTGGGATCACAGCTGTTGTGAAAGATGGTCAGAGCTGGAGGAGGCCTTTCACAGGATGCTGCTTCTTATGCATTGCATTTCTTACTCATTAGATACACGCACACTCTTGGCTGTAAGTCTAAAGCAATGATGAGGGCCGTGAGCTGAAATGAACCTTCATGAGAATAATAAACAGATTATTAAAGTTAGGGAGCGAATGAGAAGCAATAAAGCATGGCAATCTAGTCTTTCAAAATAAAGAGATTTAATTAGGCATAAAAGCCAGCGAGTACAGCCTGCCTGACTTGCTAAAATTTTATCAAGAAAAAAAAGTTAATCTGCAATTTAATCCACGTAATAATAATATAAAAAAAAAAAAGAGTCACCAGTAGGGAAATAAGCAGGTCACGCTGAACAGCCAATACTGACAGCAGAACAGAAAAAAAACTTAGGAAAAAAAATTTAAACAGGCAACAGAGCTAGCTTCTGCTTTTCATAAATCATGTGCATCAGCAGAGACACAAATTAGAGTAGCACACCTGCTTGTTAGGTAACTGGTGAGAACATGTTCAATGCTAATCTCAAACCAGAAATTTTGTTCATTATTAAATTATGGCATAACATAAAAGCATGATAGAAACACTTCAAGACTATAAATGTGGCAACAGCAGCTCTTTAGAGCAAGCAAGTGATGTCTGCAATAAACGCTGAAAAAAGATGATGATTCAAACAGGATACGATTTTCTCCATCTTGCTTCCCTTCAAGGGGATAAAATACACATATATATATCTGTATCACATATGTAATATACATAATAAGTCTGGCTTAAAAAGTAGAAGAGTTAATGCTCGCTTGAGAAATTGTTTTCTCCCTCTTTCATTCAGTGAGGCTGGATTTAAATCCTCTAGGGACTTATCCTGCAGCTCTCAAATAACAGTTCGCCTATGAGTAGTGTTACTGATCTTGAAGTACAACTAGTTCTACCTGTAGCAGAGACCTGTCATAAGACTGTGTAGCCTGTCTGCAGGTTCTTGTGCTGCATACAGCCTAATTTACATGAGAAAAGTGAAATGATGAAACTATTTGTAAGTTACTCCACTAGTAGAATAAAAGAGAAATGAATGTGAGTTAGAAGCACTCTGTCATGGTTTTACCCCAGCCAGTGGCTGGGCACCACGCAGACGCTCGCTCGGTGCCCCTCATCGGAAAGGGGGAGAGAATCAGAAGAGTGAAAGTGAGAAATCTCGTGGGTTCAGACACAAGAGTTTAATCAGTGAAGCAAAAGCCGCGTGCACAAGCAAAGCACAACAAGGAATTCATTCCCCACTGCCCACGGCAGGCAGGGGTTCGGCCATCCCCAGGGCAGCAGGGCTCCGTCACGCGTAATGGTGACTTGGGAAGACAAACGCCATCACTCCCAACACCGCTGCCCCCCCTTCCTCTTCCCCCCAGCCCCTTATAAACCGAGCATGACGCCATATGGTATGGAATGTCCCTTTGGTCAGTTGAGGTCAGCTGCCCTGTCTGTCCCCTCCCAACTCCCCGCACACCCCCAGCCATCCCGCCGGCGGGGCGGTGCGAGAGGCAGCAAAGGCCTTGGCTCTGTGTGAGCATCGCTCAGCAACAGCAAAACCATCTCTGCACTATCAGCGCTGCTTCCAGCACAGACCCAAACACAGCCCCATACTGGCTGCTATGGAGAAAATTAACTCTCTCAGCTGAAACCAGGACATACTCACATAGTTCAAGACCAATATTTTCAAGTCACCATTTCATAGATCGCAAAGGTATTCAAAGCAAACGAGATCTTGCATGTCTCTTTCTGCCTCTGAAAAATATGTTTGTTATGGTAGCAGCACACTGCTGCAGGGCAGAATGGCATTTTGCCAGCCTCATACAATATGATACCAGTATCACACAAACACTGAATAAAATGACCTCAGTGAAACAGGGGCTGAGGAACGAATGCAGGCTGCTCAAAGAGTAAAAGAAAATGATGCACACACCTACATCCTATGGTGGAGAATCATGGTGAGGTCAAAAAGCAGATAGCAAGATGATAAAACAACAGCACAACAGCTACAGGGATTCTCCAGCTTGGGCACATGTGGCGGACAGCAGCATGTCTGTGGGGTCTGGCAGGCAGGCAGCACGGCAGGCTGCCGTCGTGGTACACCTGCAGACTGGCTTGGGAAAATGCTGGAGAGTAACCCACAGACCCTGCAGCATCAGTCAGCCCACGCAGAGGTTTGCAACGCTGCTATAGCACAGACCTCTCAGATCCCTGAGAAACCTTTCCCTCAACAAAGAGGAAAACAAAATAAAACAGATCTACACTTCAGTACATGAAGTTCAAGCACCCTCTGTTTGCATGTAAATATTCAGGAAAAGCCTCTGAATATTTATATTCCATGACAAGTGGAGATTAGAGAAATCTTTCTAATTTCTCTGAAAAACATGCTTCTCTTAGGCGTACCAGCCAGCCGTCATTTACAATTTCCCCACCAGGATGGTTTCCCTCGCTATTAGTTAGTCTTGGCTGTTTGCTCCTTGTGTGAAGAAAGTCTGACAACAAGTTTTAGCAACGTTCTGCAATGAATGAACAAGGTGACCACTTCTGTCAGCCTTTTGCAACAGATTTACAGGAGAAAAAATAGGTAACAAATACTTTTGAAACCTGTTACATACTCAGATTGAGCACCCACCAGTACACAAATGGCTGTAACGCATAAAAGTTTTTCAATAAGCAGAAAATGAAGATTCATCTCGATCCAGCAGAAAAGGAAAAGGAAGCAAACTGAAGATTCTGACTGTGGGTTTTGCTTGCTTTTTAGCTATTTCGAGAACTTTGTCCTTGTTTGTGTGACCTCAAAGGGTCTTCACGCTTCACAGTTCACAGCTGCAGGAACACATTTTTCTCTTCAGTCCGCAAGATTTCTTTATGTAGGTGTTTGGGTTTTTTTAATCTCACAGTGTCTTCCAGCCATAGAAGTGTGTATCTTTTAGGCAGAACTACTCATTTGTTCACATCTTGTTGCCACAGGATATCTCCTGCACTGACTCACTGCAGTTTTCATTGCGGATCTGCTTTCTCCCTGATATAAAGTGGAGAAAAAAATTTATCTAGTGTTCAGACCAAAATGGTGGAGAAATACCTTTTTTTAGAGTTTAACCTGTGAAGATTTACAGCCTATTACAAAAACAGTACAACTTTCTTAGGGAGCCATCTATGAAAAAAATCCATTCCATTACTCTGTAGAAATGTTCAAGCACTCAATAGCTCTTGACGTTGAAGTTGCTTGAGAATCCTACTACCAGGTATGAAGATGGTTGGGAAACTCAAGAGCTCTTCAGCACAAAATTTTACTAATTTTGTGTAATTTTGTGTAATTTTACTAATGAGGCAAAACAAAGGGCGTAATATCTACAAGGAGCTTGACAATCATAGGTTTTCAGATTAGAAAGGCTTATTAGGGAACCTTGCCTCTGACAAAGTGCATATTATTTGATAAGTCACCCCTGCACATAAAATAAAGACTTGTTTAAGGCTGAAAACATGTATGCCTAGGGTTGGAGACTCATTACTCTCTCCATTTTGTAACTGTGCAGTAAAACTAGATGAGCGCCTAACAGATGATGCTCTACAAATACTTTAACTTAGAAAATTTAGAAGAGTATTGGTAAATTGTTAAATAATCTCAACTCTGAATTGCAACTTAAATACATCAGTTGTTTGATAAATATTTCTACAGTTGAAGTACCTGGTTTAGCACAAATTTGAAGAGCTAAAGCACATGTCTAACATATTCTGTAATGATCAGTGTAAAACCTGTTAAAACCTAGTCCTGTTGTTATAGAAATTAAGTAAAATTTGATACTCTTTAATGAAAACATAAGAGAGCCTTTAATTCCCCATCAGAATTGATCATCAGTGCTGTCAATAAAATATGTTCTCTGAATAGATCCTGTAAAATTGTCAGACTCTCCTCAAATCTTTCAAAGGTTTGGTCCTTAAAGTGGAAATTGCATTTTCGTTGATAGAAGAGACTTTTTCAGAATTTCATATCATAGGCTTTCTTATAGAAGATGTCAGCTAAGACTCCTTCTCATACTTTTTTCCCCTAGAGTGCCTTATGTTAGGTGCTTCAGTGAAAAGCTGAACACTTCTACAATCCTCTCAAGAGGAGGATATCGTACCATAAAAGAAAAAATGTCTTCCTGGACCTATCTGATGATTAGCTTAGGTCATAAAGCTTTTGATTCTACAGTGCCAAAAAGATAGCTACATCTTTAGGGAGCAAATAACCTTATTCCTGGGTCCTATATCTGCACTTTTTTAATGGAAAATGTTGAAGACTTCTATTTTTATTAAAGCAGGGTACCAAGAGAGAAAACATCCCAGCACTAGTAAAATTAAGACATGTCTGCATCTCTTTACTTCACCATTTCAACCCATAAAAACATACCATCCCGAGACATGCATAGATGCAGTTCAGAACATAGAATAGTGTTCATTTGAATTGCTCTCCTCAAGCAGTCCTTTTACAGAAACATAATCATAATACGATGTGGTTTTGAAATAGTGTCCAACATGCATGGCATAATATTATCTATTGCACTATTCGGTGGATATCTTCATTGTGTTGACTCCTATCACAAATAATTAAATTCATTCTAAGAAACAAAAATAAAAAGGATGACGCAAGGTATAAAAGCGACTGCAATGACTAAGAGCACTCTTTACTTAAAACTTGCATTTGGATGTCACTGTGCATCTGTAATAATTCTCGACAAAATCTCCCTCTTTATTAAGAACTAGAAAAAGAAATTCTTACTTTCTGGAACCAGTAAAACCCAGTTACACTTCATCTTCTGAAGAATGACGACCTGTTTACTGTGTGACTTAACCTGATGAGGACTCCTTATGCCTACCTGCACCCTGCAGTGATGAATGGCTTGCAGCAGTCAGTAACATTGCCAGGAGTGCCCTCAAGGCTGATACCATTGCAAGGCACCAAACAGGTTTGTATGCATATGGTCATCAATACACCCAGAAATCCTTTTTTTCTGAAACTTTCTGAAATAGCTTTTCAGCCACCTTCCTTGAGAAGTCAGAAAAATGAAAGCTCCTAAAAAGGCTAATCTTCTTTCCGATTCCCCATTAATGTATGTAAATCTGGACACTATTATCCACCCACACTTCCTGCTGCATACAGAGGTCTGTGGGATCCAGCAGCTTAATTGGCTTGTGGGTGCTGAAGGAGACCACTTTGTCTCTTTATAGCTGCGTGTGGCAAGTGACAGGACCCAGAAGTGTATCATAAAGTGACAAGTTCATAAAATATGATAAACGACAATTCCTCATCTCAGCACTCACAATGCTCAGAGCTTTAGCACAAAGCATGCCTTAATTGCAAGGGCAGTGCCCTGTGCAGCATAAAGAGAATATACATGATGAAGACACTTCAGACAGCAGGCACTGGTACTGGTGAACCTCAGTGGCTGCAGTGGAAGGACTGTTTATCTGGTCTGGTGTCATAGACTACCTCCAAGACACCACAGACATCATGTCTACTCACAAGTGCACCAAAAGGATTTGTATCCTCTTGTTTGAACACACAGCAGTGAGACATACCTTTTCCCTGCTTTACTTCCTGTCTGATATCATCTAAGTCTGTAGCACAGGTTATTCTCGGAGCAATGCCAGCAGTACTGTTCTACTCAGCTGAGACTGTGTTGAACCGTCACCATCACAACTCCACTTCTCTAGAGCTGCCAAAAAACAGCATTAAATGTTCTCTCAGAAAGTGCAGAATAGCTGTGATGTACTGTTCCCGTGGTGTTTGTGCTACGGTAACATGAGTGTGCATGCGATGTTATGGGGGAAAACTCTGCAGATACTGTGTTTTACTTCACTTTTGTATTTATAAATAACTCATTGTATCTGAGCACTTCTGCAGTGCAATACTTATTGTATGCATTGCACAGCATTCTATAATATTGTAAAATCACATAAGTGTTTAATGCCTGCTGAATGAAGAGTTCCATCCCAGAACTGGTATATTTCGTACACAAACTAGTCACTACAAAGGATTTTATTCTTGTTTGTTTTCTTGATTGCTAGCCATTTTAAACACAACCTAAGTAAATTAAAGCACTCCCATATAATAAATTTCAAACCTTGAGTATTCACCAGAGAAATAAGCATTTTAAAACATTTACATCCTGGATTAACTAAGGAAAAATCTTATTTATTTCAAGAACAGGATTACTTCTCAAATATTTATGGACAGTCACTGCATAGCTGGTTAACAGCAACCTGTTGCAAAGCTTAGTTTCTAATTTAGAAAGATAATTCCACACCTTCCTGAGCTTAAAAGAGAAATGTGAAGTTATACTGGTTAAATTACATTCTCTTTGAAATGTTGACTTTGGATTCTTCATACAGTGAGCTTTTAGGAAAGAAAGCACACTACAGATTTGATGACTTTTATGTGAAAACAAGCCTTTTAATGCTCCAGGAACTTATGAGGTGTCTTTCCTACTTGTTTTTTTTCAATATCATACATGTAAGATTTTATATAAGCTAAAGTAAAGACAATATTGAGTTCTTATTGGGTTTCTTGTCCATGGCAGAGGGGTATTGGAACTAGATGATCCCTTTCCAACCCAAACCATTCTATGATTCTTAGATAACCAGTCTTTACCTGCCATCTGCCATAACATTATTATAGAAGGCTATTCTATAAAGCTACCCAACTGATTTATGTTTCCTTCCTTCATGTACCTTTCCAGACTTTCCTCCAAGCAATTCCCTGATTTAGAAACCCCATCTGCCCATTTCTATTGTCTCTTCTTTTAAACTTCTCTTCAAAATGCTCATAATTCATCAGACCTGAAAATGCCAGTCTGCCCTATTAAGGTACAGTATGACAACTGATATTTTTGTCAAACCTATAAATTATACATCACTCACCTATGGTATAACATGAATTTTATCATGGTCATTTTTCTCACATCCTAGTAGATTTCTAAATATTTTTAATTCTCTCATTTTTCAGCTGACTTTTATCATGGGATGCAGTTCTGTAAAGTTTAATTATCTGAAAAAATGCCTGCTGGAACCAAACATGGGTTTGCACAAGACCTCATTAAAATGGTGCTCTTGTCTGAAGGAACTAATAGACTAAGTGGGATTTTCAAAGATAAATATTTGCAATATTATGATGTTTAGTCTATTAAAAGCCCCACATTTGTGTACTTGTTCATCAGAGTCATTTGAAATTTGCTGCTTCTTTCAGATCTGAAGGGACCCTGGAAAACAGTTTAGTCAATTTTTGCAATAGCACCATCAATCCAAAAAGGACATTCCCTCTCCCAGCAGCCGTGTTCTTCTCATACCCTAATCACAGTATTGCTGCAAGACTGATAACTTAAGTACAAAGATACAAAATTTTTTAAATAAATTAGAGAGGGGAAAAAAAGATTAAAATATGACTTCCATAGAAAGCTTGACCACACTGCATACCAATTTTCTGTTCTTTAATCAAGCTGGCAGCTGAATACCTCTGCTGCTCCCTGGATTTTGTATAGCATGCCTTTGCAAACACTGTTTTTATTCCTGATCTTTTAAGTATTTTGTGTTATCTTCATAGATTTATCCACATTTAATAACCAATACCCATGTGCAATCTGCTCCTGTACAGGCATGTTGCATTTCTGCAGGAGGTAAAACCTCTGCAGTGGCAAAACCACTCCAAAGACCTGGGGTGAAGAAACATGGCTATGACCTGCTGATCTGTGACCATCCCCTAAGAGAAGCTACTACATAAGCAAGCTCAGAGAAAGGCACCGGCTCAAGGGCTTATGACTATGGCAGTAGATATGCTCGTCTTATACTTTCAAGGATCCACACAAAACTTTTGTAGTGCCATGAACCTTATTTGGTTCTTGTCTAATACACTGGATCATGCGGTTTAGTTGGAGACTATTTTCTGGGAGGCTAAACCAAACAGGATGGTTTATATTGAGGTGACTGCCTCTTTGCCGGAAAATTACATCTTCCACACTCTTTCTCTCTCTCTCTCTCTCTCTCTCTCTTACTTTTCTTAACATTGCTGGTGTAATGCAAGATGTAGGGGGCCCCCAGACATGATTTCCTGCCTTCCTTTCTGTAAAGTACATGTTTAGGGAGGATTTACACGTACATACCTTCATGAGATGTTATAGATTTTCATACAGTAGAGACGATTCCTAATACAGCTATAGCACATAGGAGACAGTTCAAAAGAGTTGTAATAATTTTCCCCTCATCTCTATCTAAAGTTCAAAAAAATTTTCCCACCTATAAACTTTAATTGCTCTCCTCATAACTCAATGCAGACAAGGCACAGAAACTACTTTCAAAGTGAAACACATCTTCATTTTGTACGTTGTGATTATAGGGGAGAAGACAGTTAGCCATGGTCCCTGCAGAGCGCCATGGTCCCTTAACCTATCTGCAGACCGCCACTGTGCTGCAAGGGTACCCAGGTGCTTCTTTGGACTGTGCTTCATAAACAGCATGCCATAATGCGTCAGAAATTCAATTACAATGCCCTCTGAAGTCCTTCATTTATCACATACCCTTATGTTCCCAAAGATATAGCCATTTACAAGAGAGAGAATATTAAATCGTAATCTATTCTGTCGCATAGCACCGTTAATTTATCACCCAGTCCACAGCAACTGCCAAGTTCAGTTCCTCTGGGGACTCAGCCTTGGCTCAGGTTCCCATTAATCCAGTGCTCAGAATTCACCGCTGCATCTTGAACCGCTGTTGGCTTTGCTTTCCCTAGGAAAATCCCAGGGTTTAAATCTCTTTTTTTTTCAACTGAAGATCAGTCACAGCCAGAAAGACTGCACTGTTATAGGTGTAAAAACTGAGACACGTACAGAGATTGACTCACTGTGCTTCACGGTATGGAAATGATAATTATTTCTTGTTTTACTGAGTCAGAATGCAGTATACACAGTATAACAGGAATACAGTTGCATCAAGCTAAATACAGTGTAAGGGAGGTCATGTAGTTCAGTGGTGTTTTTCCATTAACTATTTTTATATTGAGAATCATAGATGTCCTGCAATGTTATAAAATAAAACATATTAACGTATTGCAAAACTGTCTGTTCCATACATGATTAAAGTAACACCATTCACCCATCTTCCTGTTTCACACAACAGTTATTTCTACACAGATACACCAGACCACATATGAAACACACAACTGCACCATCCAGTGCATCACAGAAGGTCCATCCACTTCACTGACTTCTGCAGCATTAGATTAAGCCTAGACAAACAATTAATCTTTTACCAAGAAACAGGGCAAGTCTCCAAGGCTATTATCCCAAATATCTCAGTCTGTTAGCTCTGAGGGTTTTCTGACTGGGTTAATAAAAAATAAACTCCTGCTCCCTACTCCTTGCCAGGTTATTTTAGGTAAAATTTTATACTACATCCTCAGGGATCATTAATGACAAAGGCATACATCAATCACCAGACATGCTGCAAAGTTTATAAGTTGAGTGACTTCTTGGTTTCCCTGACATTTCTCAGAAGATTTGTACAGTAGTCTGATGAAAATGAATGATGAGCTGACATTAATTATCAGAGATCTTACACGACTGTGTAGGAAAGGTCTTGAAAGAGGAAGATGAAGAGAAGGTACTTGTGAAACTGAGAAAGAAATGCAGACGGAGAAAAGATGAAAACTTCATAGAATTAGCAAGATAAGAACAAATAAAGAATCTGCCTGCCACAAGGAAAAAGGATATAATAGCCTTTCTAAGGAGCGGCTAAAAAATGTAACCTATCCAAAATAGGGAGAAACCCAGGCAAAATAGCTGCAGAAAGAGAGAAGAGGAGTTTATTTGAAAATTCACATAACGTCGACTAAAAGACCTCCTAAGCCTTGTAGAAGATAAAAAGAAAATTTTCCTGTCCTGTGCCAATACAGATGGTGAGCAAAAGAAGCAGATGTGCCTTTTCTGTCCTTAGCACAAAGCATGAGAAATTGTGTAAGATGTGCTTCAGCAGTTTTTTACATTGCCACTTCTCCTTCTGTAGTTTTACACATTGAGCATTGGAAACTGGACAGTAATTATTTTCTTCTCCTATTTTAACAGAAATTGGGTTAGCTGCAAAAATGAAGTAAACATTCCTAGAGCTCCAATGTACAGAACTGCAATACAGAATAGGAAAAAATAACTGCCTTTCCTGTAGCATCCGTGCTGCTGACATCTGAAGTCCATGGTTTTACCAAAATTAGGTCTTCTCCCTGTAATTATACAGGAAAGTCAGGAGTGTGTACACAAGAATGGCTAGTAATAAACTTCATTGCCTTTTTCTTATGGGCAAGTAAGAAAACTGCAGAGTTCACAAAGGTGCACATGTTTGCCTGAGGTTTTGAAAGGCTAGTGCTTTGAAAACAAAACAGATTCTGCTGTTCTTCCTGGACGTGGAGAGCAGCAGGTTCCATGAAGCAATCCCTCTCATTCTAATTGAACTATTTGTACATTAAAATACAAGTCACCTCCCAGGATCTGACATCTCAAATACACACAGAAGAATGCTATGCTGCATAGTCCCTTCATATACACGACGTTCATTGATACAAAAACACTTTGAAGATGGACTGATTGATTTATCAGACAGCTGGGTTTCTTAAACTCAATGTGGTATTAGTATTTTGTTTGCTTTAATCCAAAGGGAAAATCTAGAAATGTCCCCTAAAAGTGCAAAATTCCAGATTGAGGCAAGCCTCATAATACTTCTCTACAGGTGGACCCCTCTGACAACAAAGAAATTTGCCTGCACTTAACCTGAGGCTTTATTATCTGCAGACTTTGACCTGTGACAATGGCTCAGAGTCCTTTTTTTTTTTTTTTATATATATATCAGATTGAAGCTTGATCCATTAATTGGATCAGTGGCATCTGGGATATGTTCACCTCCTTCGCAGTCAGCCTGGGACTGACAGACAGGGTGGGTACATCACTGCAATCTCGTCTGAGACCTATTGTCCTCTTGGGAGAAATGAAGACAAGTTTTGTAGCACGCTGGAGGTCAGGTGTGACACTTCTGGAAACTGCACCTTTGACTCAACAATGCTTTGCACAAATGTGACAGCCTTGCCTGCATTGGCCTGGCCCTCACTCTTGAGCTAGCACAATTCTGATGATAGGAAACAGAAGGAGTAATAAAGCCACAGAACACAAGGCAAAGAAGAAAACTGATAAAATTCAGTGCAGAAAAATGCCACGTTTGCACGCAGGGGAAGTACAGGCCTGAGATGGTGGATCAATGCTCGATAGTGAGGCCTTGTGGCTGGGGCAGGCTCTCGCACAAAGCCAGCAGCTCAAAGTTCAGTAACAGGCAAAATACCAACGTGTGCATCGGGAGTTTTTAAGATAGGAGTAGAGAACAAAACACAAAATGTGTTTGTGTCACCATAGAAGACTTTTGCTTGAATGCCATGCCTTGAGCACTTTGAACAGCCCTGATACCCCTGCTTCAGAGGGCAGGCGGTAGAACTGGAAATTTTTCAAAAGCAGACAACATAAATTTAGACAGCCTGGAAAAAGGAGTATGCTTGCGTGAAATGACAGAGCTTACAAGAGCATAATTACCATAGAAGGAACAGGTAGAGACTGGCTGTTTCCTCTGCTAAAGCAGATAAACAGAGGCCATCAAATGAAGATGGCTGGACGCAGGTTCAGAACCAGCAAAGTGAGTCTGTTTACAGAACTGGTTTTACATAGACATGTGGGGCCCCTTGACAGAGGATGCTGTGGGGGCTTCAGGGACTGCCTGGAAAAGCTGCTTTGAATTTTTTCGACTTGCTTGTGTAACAACAATCAAAACAGGGTTCTGCTGCAACCAAACATCCCAGTATCAGCTGAATCCTATCCACTAACAGGAACAATGGTTAAAAAAAACCCCATACTTTGCCTTGCTTCAATCCAACCTGCTGCAGTCTGCAAGCTCTATGTCTGACAAAGATTTAAGTCCTTTTTACCATCTGGACATTTTTAACAATGTCGTGTAGTGGATGGACAGTGGTACGAACCAGCCATGCTCCTTTTCAGGTCTGGTTATGCTGCTCTGGTCCCTCCCATCACTCCACAGCCCCATGGTTATGTCGCATTTCACAATAACATGGGAAAAGGCAATGTTTTAGCCCTTCAAGTGCAGCTCACTAACAATCCTGGTTACACCTAGCAGATACCAGCAAGAAGTAAAGCACAGTAAAATGCTGAGTAATCAGGGAATGTGGAATACATTTCAGAGAAATCTTACTCACAATTCTTACTAACCTCAACGCCATGGTCAAATATGAGAGCTCAATATTTATGATTTATGCTGCAGATTTACTACTGAAGGCTTTTTTAACTCTATCCTTCCTTCATTAAGTAGTTTTATAATCAGAAGTATAAAATGCAAAAGTTTAATATAAAAAGGATTTTAGAAGTTTTCATACAGTGTTAGCTAAACACACGCTGTATTCCCTCATGTCAGACCACTGTAATCCTAAAGCGGCCCACAGCAATCAATCCCTCAATTACAAAGAGCTTTGTCACAGCTATGCATGTCGCAAGGTACCTGAGTACTCAGAGGTTATGGGGTAATAGCAGGTCAGCCCCCATGGTAATGAAAAAATGTGCCTGTTTGAAGGGAACTCAGTCAATGACCCCAGCAGCAGCAGCAGCATAGCTGAAGGTGCCAATTTAAGACCAAAGAGAGGCAGCACAACCCCCAGAGCGAGAGGGCATCATCCTCCTTGCCCCATTCCTAGTCATTCCTGTACCTTCACCTGACAGTGTCCAGCAACAAACCCTGCTCCCTGCATGTACCAGCCTTAGGCAGCTTCCCAGTGAGCCCATTTTAAACATCTGCTCTCCCAGCTTTACTGCTCTGTACAGCATGGAAAGTGTATATAATACTCTTCCCCTTGTAGTTCAGTATGCTAAAAATAGTTATCAGAAACTAAACACCTGCCAGAAAGTTCAGCTTTACATTTTTGAAAGCTCTCATGGAAACAAGGGGCAAGCCCGTTCTGACGTTATGAAGAGCGCACAAAACTAGGAGAGTCTTTGGGAAATGAGAAAGAAACAGCCTGGAGACACATTGGATATGCACAAAGGTCCCAAGAGGTCCCGGAGGGACATGAACCATTAATCAATGAGTTAAGAATAAGTCAAGGCTAGCAAGTGTCATGTGGGACCTGTAAGGAAGGGAAAGAAGGGGTGATTCACCCCTCAGCAGAGCTCAGGCACAGTGTGTGCTTGCGGACTTGCCAGGTATCTTTCCAGAGAGAGCTGCTATGACAAAGTATCATCCACCGTGTTGCCTACAGCACCTTCCTCCCCATGCCCACTGAACCTATCATTCAAATTATCTCCTGTATAATATGAGGAAAAGAACAACCCAAATTAAACAAGCAGGCAGTTCTCCCTTACCAGTTTTGAATAAATGACAGCTCTGCCTAGCAATATCAGAATCCCAATCTATATTAAATTTTCACCAATATCTTTTGGAGCAGCAGTTTCATCTACTGAACAAGAAGGAGAGGAAATCAAAGCAGAAAATTAATTATACAGGGTATAAGGTTTGCCTTCTCAGTGCAACAGGCAGTGAAAGCACCGCAGCCAGACAGTTGTCAGGCAGTGCAGAAAATCCACAGGACTTGCAAGCTAGTTTGCAGGTGCGGAACATAGCAGGACAACGTGCAATGCGATAACAATCCAGCTCCTGAAGATGAAGACAACAGTGCTAACCGACCAGTGTAAGCAGTCTGAGGTCAAACAGATGAAAACGCTTCATCACTTTGTTTTCAATAGTATACCTGTCTCTGACAAGGTCTCTGAATGAGCAATATAATATTGAGAACAAGCAGGACTTTTTGGGGGAATTCTAACTGTATCCAGAATATGGAGACTAGAAAAATTAAAATTATCATCTAAGATGAAAAATAGGTTTTTATTTCATTCATAAGTCCCACAGCTCAAAAGATTAACATCATGTAAAGTGAAACAATTATTAAATGCCTTTATAATTATTTGTAATACATCAAGAATCTGATTTTGCAAGCTCTCATTCTAGGTGCAAAATTGCCACCCCAGAAGTTTAACCTGCTCCAGCTCTTGGGCAGATCTACTACAGCAGCACAGACAGATAGCACAGGACATGGTTTCACAAAACTTTTAAAACCAAGTTTTAGGAAAGCCTGGCTCTTTAAACTGTTCTTATTTCAGTTTAATTTCATTGACAATTATAGCATATAAAATAAAATAAATAAAAAAAAAACCCCACAAAACAAGCCTTTGAATGAAATGGAAAACAAATGTTCAACATTTCTGATGAAACAGAATTTTTTGCACTGATTTGCAAGAGATTTGTTTGGAAGTTTCAAAATCTATCAAAATTGCTCAGTCTGAAATTAAATTCAAAATTACTTTAAAGAATTTACATTTTTATGTCATTTCTTAGCCCAACATGTTATGACATAATTGTTGAAAACTTTTTTTCCCTGTGAATGTTATCCTGTTTTTAACTTAAAAGTTCATTTCTACAAAGCTTTTGGATACTACAGAAAATAAAGGCGCAATGTTGATCCAGGAGAGAAAATGTATCATTACTATATAGTAACAGCCCCTGGTAACTTTTACAACAGTAAAATTTGAGCATGCAGGCCTTGCATGCCAGCAGTAATGATAGCATGAAAGTAGGTTTTTAATAGGCTTAAGCTACTTCCAATAATAAAAGTTAACACTTTTCACATTTTAGAAAATGAAGAAAACTTCAATATTTTTCCTTATATTTCAGTATATTGGAAGTTGTTTGTGAATTTCCCAGAAATGTCAGAAAATGTACAGCTTGATTAAAATAACAGTCATCCAAATCAAAAGCCCTGTTACTTTATAAATAACTTAAAGTCATTGAAGAATATCTGCATTTCTTCAGTAGTCTCTACTCGTAATGAAAGCAAAGCAAATATACTTGAAAGAAAAGTCCACATTATTTCCTTCCATAATATACTAAACCTAAGATATCCAGGAGAAGGGACAACAGACAAAGTTTAATTCATTGTAAAATTATGTATCAGAACCTCTGCTAGCTTAAGAAATGCATCTACCGCTTTAAACAAGATCATTCCTAACTGAAAATTCAGGAAACAGTTACATATGTGCATGTGCTAGTGGTTCTCAACAGTAACGAGGTGTCACAGACAATATTGAAAGAGATGCTATTCCAGATATACTGGCTTACCTATATCACTTAAATATATGACTTCTGTCAACTGGAATCTATTTCTCCTACTTTGAAAGCTTAAAATAGGGTTTATATCTGCAGTCAACATTCAGGAGAGTTGAAGACAGTGGAAATAATAACCATGACCTGTATAAGAAACAGTTAGACTTTTCCTCAAGTGACAGGATTTACCACAATGATCTGTAAGACAGCACATGAAACTGGGCACCTTGTATTAATTGGAGCAGTCTTTCCATTTCACTTCTTGAAATTAAGTGCAAGAATGCTTCCTCTATCATAGTTCCCCTCTATTCAGCCTGATACCACAAATCTGCTTTTTTCCCTTACTGTTCTCATTATAAGGGAAAATCATGCTTGCTTACTTAGCTACATGACTTGATGATGTACTTCCAGGTTAAGTTTAAAATTCTATTTTTGCTGCCACATGTTGCAGCCTCATTGGCAACTGAACTGAATTCTTGTATTCATCTTTGCCAGATCAATGTACACAGTCATGCGATCTCCCCGTAATTATTTTTTTAAAGATTATTATGGTGGTGGACTATTTTATTTCTAGTTGATCATGTGAGAGGAGATACGATCTTCTGAGAAATATTTATCTGGATTACTCCAGTCTGCCTTTAAGACAAGCTGAAACAACAGCAGGCATGGGTAGATTTAATTTTGGTGTCATAATAATATTATGTAAACTGGCCAAACTTCCGTGCTTGAAGAGAGCATGAAATACCACATTATGGCTGACTTCTATTTAGCCAGCATAAGACTTGCACTACAGAAAAAAGGAAAAGCCCTCAAAGAAGCCCTATTTTTCTCCTAGGTTTTCTCTTTCAACATTAAGAATTAGGTAGTAATAAGATAATTTTTAAGGCTGACGGTTCAGCTACATTTACTTATAAACTTCTCTTTCAATTTTATATTTGAAAAGGTGTGCTTTTGCTTAGATTAGAAAAATTTTGCTAAAAATAGATGGTTAAATAACTGGCTCGGCTGCAGCTTCTCACCCATGTCTCTAACCACATCTTGCTACTACATTTATGCAGTATATGGACGTATTTTACATGCAAAGCTGTAAAATACTTCTGTCCATTCCAAATGAATGATGAAAGTAGATTTCCCAAAATATTTTTCCATGAATCAAACTGAAAATTTTCATGTTGATGACTTCATTCTAACTATTTTTGATCCTATAGCAGAAGAAAAAAGTCTGAAAAGACTTCAAATTAAACTAATGATACTGGAATTCAACTGAAAAATAACATACTGCATAAAACCGCATTAAGGGAAGTATCCTGCTGCACAGCAGCAATTCACTTGGCTGCTCCTTAGTACCATCGTTCGCAGAGGACAAAAAGGGACTTCACATCAGCAGCAAGAGAGAAAATCTTTGTTGTCTGAAGAGGACCAGTTTAGCAGGACAGATATACACTAAGGAGAAACCACACCTGCCTCATGGCAAAATGTGGGCAAGCCACACGCAGTCCTTCCTGCTGCCTAGCAGCACTTGCATTAGAGACCAGTCTGTTCCGTTCAAAGTCCCTTCCCCAAAGCCCCACACCCACCACAGAGGGACCTGCCACCTTGCACTCTTTTTCCTTCAAAACAAATGTTTCAAAATAAAAAACAAAAAGGACCTTTGAGTACGGGTTGCTGAGAAACAGATATATGTTGAATTCAAATCCTTTGTGGAGAGAGATTACATCTTTATACTAGTTTCTGAGAGAGAAGCCACCGAAGTAGGACCTAAGAGGAGTGGCAGCTGAGCTCTCTGTGGTGGGTACATGGTGCCACCGGTCCTGCCGGTTGCTTGGGAAGTCAGACCACAAGGCCAAGGGAAGGTTTCCTCCTTCTCTGTGCAATTTACAGCTCTGTCCTAGCAGTAAACTGATGCACCATAAAACCTTTGATCCACATCCTGCAAAGCTCGTTTGGAGAAGCAGCCATCCAAGGGGTTTGGACTGCAGACCTCTCGGCTACGGAGGCCACCCCTCATAAGAATACTTGGTGCAATGCATAAGGTGGACAAGTAGCTGAGAGAAGAATTGGATGGCTCTCAGCAGCTGGGTACTCTGAAACTTCAGAGATCCCTTGGCTGTACATTCCCTTGGTTCCAACAGAAGGGGTTTTTTGCATTTCCTTGCAATGTCACTAAATGGCCTAACAGTCGCCAACACAGACATTCAGAAGTGATATTAATAAGCAGCAAGAAAATATGTTTGCCAATACTAATATTCTCTCCAAGTTGCTTACCTATTTTTCCCTGCTGCAAAAGCACACCCTACAGTTCCCTCCAGAGTGGGAACTATCAGACTCATCAACCATCTCCAAAGTCTTGCCATTTCAATTTCCTCTTGTGTTTCTTGATGTACCCTTTCACAGCCTTTCAGAACAACTGAATGACTGCAGCCCATATCAGCAGCTGCTGTGTGCAGTGGAGTTCATAAATCTCAGAGCCAGCAAATCAGATGAAAAAGGAACACCTGCATGCAAGGGAAATTGTTAATTATGAAGCTGAATCATTTTCCTTATTCCTCTTAAAATCAGAACAGTGGGTGGTACAATGTTCTGTACACGTTACTGTACAGCACCAGCAACCTCTGAAAAACTGTTGTAAACCCAAGAGTTACCATATGTGACATACTACTCAGTAGAGCATACCTGCTGTTTTCCAGTTCCTTCAGAAACTTTAGCTGAACGAGAACAACAGCAAGCTTGAGGGGAGAAAGGAACAGGGATTACGTGAACACCTTCTGTGCTGAACTTATTTTGGAGAAGAAAAATGATGTGCTTCTCATACACACCACCTTTTTTTAGCAGCATTTCAGTAAAGGAACACTTCAAAGATCCGCTTGCAGTCAATTTAGTTGACTTGTAAGACCAAGTTCTTAATTAATTTATCGTTTCCTTCATCAGTTCATTTTGTAAGTATTCCCTTGTAAATTAACACTGGGCAATGGATGCATACAGTATTATTAATGTGTACAGAGCTGCAGATTAGCATTACCATTATTAGGCAGTCACAGAACAAATGAGGAACACAACAATGCTTAATTTCAGCATAATTTCCTTTCCTTGTTTCTTATTCATTGTTTCAAATTCGCTTATTCTCCATTGGCATTTTTTCTTTTCATCAGCAAATGAAATTGTAGAGTTATTCTGATTAAGTAATCTGACATTTTTTTACTTTAAGATCTATAATAATTAATCATCAAAACAAGTCCAGATGGAATTACATCTTATGACAATACAAGATGTTCTGATTCATTTCCATTCCCAGTGGTCTCAGAATCACAGAATGGTTTGGGTTGGAAGGGACCTGAAAGACCACCTAGTTCCAACCCCCCTGCCATGGGCAGGGACACCCTCCACTATACCAGGTTGCCCAAAGCCTCATCCAATCTGGCCTGGAACACTAGGGAGAATGGCTGTAAGTTGCACCAGGGAAGTTTCAGGTTGGAGCTTAGGAGAAATTTCTTCTCTGAAAGGGCGGTCGGGCATTGGAACAGGTTACCCAGGGAGGTGGTGGAGTCACCGTCCCTGGGGGTGTTTAAGGAAAGGTTAGATGCGGTACTGAAGGACATGGTAGAGTGGTTAATAGGTGGTGGGGGGACAGTTGGACTGGATGATCCTTGAGGTCTCTTCCAACCTTAATGATTCTGTGATTCTATGATTCCACAGCTTCTCTGGGCAACCTGTTCCAGTGCCTCACCACCCTCACAGTGAAGAATTTCTTCCTAATATCTCATCTAAATCTCCCCTTTTTTAGTTTAAACCCATTACCCCTTGTTCCTTTACTACACTCCCTGATAAACAGCCCCTCTCCAGCTTTTCTGTAGGTCCCCTTTAGGTATTGGAAGGCCACAATTAGTTCCCCCTGGAGCCTTCTCTTCTCCAGGCTGAACAAGCCCAGCTCCCTCACCCTGTCTTCATAGGAGAGGTGCTCCAGCGCTCAGATCCTTTCTTTTGCCCTCCCCTGGACTCAGTCCAGCAGCTCCATGTCATCTTGAGTGCTATCCCACAGCCACAGAAATTAAGTGGACTCTAAACACAAAGAGGAATACACCACTGAGGAAACCTATACTGTTTTAACTCTGTGTAATTTGGCTTCCTGCACACATTGATACAGTTTAAGCGTAGCCATTTTAAAATTCAATTCAAAACCTTCACTTTATAGTCCTCATTAGCAAGACGACCCTTCATTTCACAGAATCATAGAATAGTTTAGGTTGTAAAAGACCTTTAAGGTCATGAAGCCTAGCCATTAAGCTAACACTAGCAAGTCCACCAGTAAATCATGTCCCTAAGCACCACATCCACACTTCTTTTACATATGTCCAGGAATAGTGACCTAACTAGGCTGTACTTGTTTTCAATTTTTAAAATAATTCAGCGCCTTTTTTTCCATTCTTCTCTTATCAAAAGTAACCACCTTTCATTTATGTAAGTCACCTACTGTTAAAAAAATAATAATGGTTCACTGATTTCATAGCATTGCACTTATAATTAGGTATCTATAGTCTCCAAGAAAGTATATCTTGTTACTTACCTGCAGCATTAAAGACTGTCTGCTTCAGAAATTTTATTAAATTTTTTGTGTCTGCATATCAGAGAGATTGATGATGATTGATGATTGATGATTGATGTCTTCAGAGCTGGATGACTGAAATCTTTTCTATTCATAGTAAATGAATGACACTGTATTGGCTATAGGTTCTTCAGTGTTTGTGAAACTGAAATTTAGCTGTATCTGAATTTACAAAATTATGCTGTTTAGTAGGTGACTAATTGCTTTTGTTTGAGTCCAACCAGTCCCTCCTTTCAGCATTATGCTTTATGTTAATTCTGATAAGCATACAGTATTCATGAACAAGTTAAAGCAATTAAATATCTTGAACTTAATATGGTGCAAATTCAAGGGGGCAGAAACACTTACCCTTCATTCTTGAAAGCACAGCTCCCATGGGTAGCACGCAGAGGGCCACGTTCTGCACAAATACATGCTTATATTCTTCAGCATGGAGTGCTCATATGGCTATATGACACTTCCTATGTCACCGCATACCCCTGCAGCAATTTTGCTCGGTGAGGAGAATGCTACACTCACACTGATACATGCAGGGAGCAGCAAGGCTTTATGATTATGAGTAAATCTGCACATTTTCTTTGCACTTTCTTTGTTATTGCTGCTGAACAAATTTATTTTTGTTAAAGGCCAGTCTTGTTTTAGTCTAAATAGCATCAGCAATAGGAAGAGCGTTTAAATATCAGAGCATTCCTACTGATGAAGTCTGCTCTTGTTATGAAAATTAGGGGCTGTGGTAGCTGCAAACAAAAGCAGTTAAAATCCTGCCTAGCCAGCACATGTTTTTTTGTTGCTGTTTTTTCACCTGATTGCACAGCTGCCTGCTGTAGCCATCCTTATCCGCTATTCCACATAATCCTATGACAGATTTAAACCAGGAATTTTGGTCCAGAGACAGAAACTATCAGGAAGTTTCCTCCTGGCTCAACTAAAGTGGAGTTTGGTGTAGCAGGAAGCTATAGTCTGCACTCTACACCAAGAATCAAACAGAAACATAACACAGAAAGCCAAAAAATCCTTAAAGAAGAGGGTCAAAGTTATAGGTTTTGAAAAGCAAAAGTCTAATTATGAGACTTCTCTAGAGTTCTTCCTCTTATTAATAATAACAGATATTGTATGGCCTTGAGTCTGATGTTTTTCTATGCAAGTGCAAATTAGGTGCAGTTTCACTGTGCTAAACGTAACTGCACATGGCAGAATCATACATAACTTGCTGCGTCAGTAAAAATGTGAGTAGGAAGATATAAATTATTGTTGTAGTTTAGCCCCAGCCAGCTGCTTGCTCATGCCCCTGACACACACACCCCATGGTGGGATAGGGAGGAGAATGGGAAGAAAAAAATAAAATTTTTGGGTTGGGATAAGGACATTTTACTGGGACAGCAAAGGGAGAGGGAAATAACAACAGCAGTACTTAGAATATACAACTGGGCAGTACACAATGCAATTCGCTCACGCTACCCAGACACCCAACCCGTCCCAAGACACCACTCCTCCTCGGCCAGCCCCCTTTATATACTGAGCATGATGTCATATGGTGTGGAATATCCCTCTGGCTGGTTTGGGTCAGCTGTCCTGTCTGTGTCCCCTCCTAGCTTCTTGTGAAAATTAACTCTATCTCAGTCAAAAGCCAGGACAGCTATAAACTATATCGTTATCAAAGGTTTACCACAGATTAGCTGATGAAAACTACAGGGACTACCTTTTTTCAAAACTCTCTAATGATATGACAAAATATTCAAAACCTAACATTTTTTCAATGAAGTGAGGATCCTAGTAGGAACATCTCCTCCTAATACAAACTGTGATGAGCAAAACAACATGAATGTAATAGAAGTATAAATGCTAGTTTTGAAAAGGAACCTGTTCAAAGATATGAAAACTTGAAAATTATGTAAATCTTAAATTTCTCTTAAAATCCAGACATTAAAAACTTCCATACTCAGATTATACTAAAATAATCTAGATCTTCCTGGGAATTCAGGAAGATTTGGACAAAGTTCGGGCAAAATCTGTTTCTCACAGAGTCAGTTTAAAAAGTGTTTATGTATATTGAAGTTATCTGAGGTACTGTAATTACCAATCTCTGGAAATGGAGAAGTCTTCTTTCAAGCTGAATCCATTCAAATGTCATGCATTAATACCATGAGATATAGCAATTAACAAGAAATACACTTCAATATATCAAACCCACCATTTCCTATAATTAAATTTTCTGTAATTTAATCAAACCAATACCTGCTGTGTTTCAGGAACATTTCCATGAAGTTAAAAGTCAGACTTTCTACTTGAAATAATTATCTGCCTTCTTTCATGCCTGATAAATCTCAGCAGATTATCTATTTTGGAATTATATTATCATCCTATGAAGAAACCACTGACATTTTTAATAACCACTGAACTCCCTCTCACTTTTTAGAATTTACCTCTTTCTTCCCCTGTGGTTTTCTATCAAAATCAGCTTCTGTTGAAGAGACTTATATCCTGTTTGTGCAGATCAACATATCCTAATGGGCACCATGTGTCTCAGTATAATAGTTTACCTTGTGAACAAGCTGCAGAGACAACTGAAGGCAAATATTCGATTGTGTGTCCCAAGCTTTATCACAAAAGATACCCCTGGATTCTAGCACAATTTGCAGTGGCCAAGTATTAAGATCTGTCTGAGCTGGATTCAGACAACATATAAGAAATCCTTTGCATTCATGACTGCAGTATCTTTATTAATGTATCTTGCTAGAAATGCTATCCTAAAATTAGCCTTCTATTAAATTCCATATCATGTGCATTCTTGCTTTACTTCCATCCCTTGCCCGTGGCAATGGTTAGTGCACTGCTGCTGTTGATCGCATGTTTCTACACAGGTATGATGGATACACTTGACTCCTGGACTTCAGTTAAGACTGACTGAGGAACAGCAAGCCTCATGTCCTTGGGGTGTACTTGTGTCCTGGTTCCAGCTGAGACAGAGTTAATTTTCTTCATAGCAGCTAGTATGAGACCATGGTTTGGATTTGTGCTGAAAACAGTGTTGCTAACACAGAGAAGTTTTAGTTACTGCTGAGCAGGGCTTACACAGAGCCAAGGCCTTTTCTGCTCCTCACACCACTCCCTCAGCAGTAGGTTGGGGCTGCGCAAGGAGTTGGGAGTGGACACAGCCAGGACGGCTGACCCCAACTGACCAAAGGGATAGTCCATACCAAATGGTGTCATGCTCAGCTTATCAGGTGATGGGGGAAGAGAAAGGACAGGGGAGCAGCTACGTTGGGAATGATGGTGTTTTTCTTTCCCAGTCTACTGTTACATGTGATGCAGACCTGCTTTCCTGGAGATGGCTGAACACCTGCCTGCCCATGGGAAGCGGGAAATGAATTCCTTGTTTTGCTTTGCTTGCGCACATGGCTTTTGCTTTACTTATTAAACTGTGTTTGTCTCAGCCCATGAGTTTTCTCACTTTTACTCTCCCAATTCTCTCCCCCATCCCACCAGCGGGGGAGTGAGCGAGCAGCTGGTTTTGGTTGCTGGCCAGGGCTAAACCATAACAACCTGCAAGCTGGAAAGTCCCTGGCTCACATCTCACGTACAAGGGAGTAAAGGTGTCTTGAAAAATATTTCAAAAGGTGGTTTCAAAACCTAAAAATGCGTGATAACCAAAGTACAGAACAAGATAGCAGGGCTAAACCAAAGACATCTATCTTTTTTATACAATTGATTAGCAGCCCGCTGCTTCCCTCCATAAATGTTACCATCAGGATGGGCCCAATATGAGCTTTGCCTGAAATGCAGCTGGTCAGCACACCAGGTGACTCCCCTGGAGCAGGAACACCTCTCAAGGTAAGGACATTCTTTACCTGAGACTAAGACATCCTTCCTTACCCAAAGCAGAGAGATCCTTTACCCACAACAGATCCTCAGTAAGGAAGGTATGATAATATACTAAATTAGTACTATGAAACATTACTAACCCATGGAGCTACTCAATGTTATTATAAACATTTTATGTATACTTCCATTATGAATAAACCATTGACCAAATCTCAGACTAAGACTTGATCCAGGAGCACCTAGACTCCCAAAGGAGTTTAGAAAGCAAGGGGGTCTACTCTGAACCTTGTGACTCAACGAGAGGGTCCTCCTTACTCTTTGCATCTCCAGTCTCTATGTGAATCATTCTAACTATATTCTAACCCAATTTTTCTTTGTATGTTTTTTCCATGCAGTAATTAAGAAGGTGAATCTTGCTATCAAACTTACTGAAGCTTGTCAAACCACTTAAAGATTTTTAAATTTCATCGAACTTATTGAATTCTGTTGAATCATTCTTTTGCCTCAATAAAACATTGCCACTTCTCTCTTTTGAGTGAGGTGCATTCCACTCATCCATGACAATAGGAAACATGATGTGCCCTGCTTTGAATAGATCATATTTAAAGCAAAAATACCAGTAACTGTTTTTTTTTCTTTTTCTTGAACCAAATCCCAAAGTGTTAAGTCAGACAAAACTCTCACAGCTGTCAGTAGGAGTTTTGTCATTGCAAACATTTCAGCACAGACTTCAGGTTTTATCATAGTAAATTTCAATAGCTACATTGAAACTTCAGAATTCTTTGCACGTGCTTTCATCAAAATGAAATTCCAAGGAGGACTTGAGTCTAAAAAAAAAAAAAAAAAAAAAAAAAAAAAAAAAAGACAAAAAAAACAAAAAAAAAAAAAGAAAAAAAAGAAAAAAGTCCTACAAAAACAAACAGAAAAGACTATCCATGGTGGAGGAAAAAAACTGTGAAGGATGGTCTGGTGTTCTACAAAACACTTTGCCTGAGGTTTTTTCCTGAATATTTACTGGATTTAATTCCAAATTTACTGTCAAAACATTGCCAAAAAGAGAGACAAGTGAGAGTGGGTTGTGGTGGGATGGCAGCGCATTTTTACCATTGCTTATACTGTTGTAATGATTTGGGCTTCTGGGTTTACTGGCGAAAGGAGCCTCTAGTGCTCTGATTTCACCAATTAGCCACTTTTCCAAGAAAGTATTTTTATTTGACAATCCTTGATCACTTCATTATCTGACTTTCACTGGCGTTTATAAATTGAACACAAAAAAACACTGAAAATAGTGACTATTGTCCTCACTAGGACTAGAACTTCAACTCATTTCCTGGTAACACAAAGTAAATATTGATAATCCTTTGGTCAAAAGAAAATTAATGAGGTGTTAACATCTGATAAAGAAAGATTCCACATATACATCTTTTGTCCCTAATGTGGAAAACCAAGCATGTAAAGTACTTTCCATTATTATTACAGCATCTGCCCCTGCCCCAGGAGATCATGGTTCTCAGCCTGGGAGGACAAAGAGTGCCAGGGTGTCCAGGGATCACAGTGGGAGGCAGGCTGGATTTCAGGAGAAGGCAATGCAAAAAGCCAGAGCAGAAGGACCCCAGGGCTCCTGGGCACCATGGCACTGCCTCTCAAGCTCTCTCCATCGTTTTTAACTGCCCTGGGGCATCTACTAAGAAGTAAAGGCACAGCTCCAGCAGCAATGTGACTCATGAGGTGTGCCGTGAGCCTTCCTTCCACTGTAGTTACATTACCAACCTTTCTCCCAGCCATCCCATTTTACCTGCTTCAGGTCTGCGCTCCCAGAGAAATATAGCTCAAACATCAAAGCTTCTTTCTCAGCAGGATACTTCTCTGCCAATGTTAAAATAAAATTTTAAAAAAAGCCAAAACAAAACAAAACAGCCAACCAACTAGTCAATGAAACAAACAAAAAACCCCACAAAACACCCCAAACCATTAGTAATTCTCATATACATGTATAGGAAGAGACTTGTGAACAGAACAAGACAAATAAAATGAGAAGTGATGCTCTAAGGTGGCAGCGTTTCATTCAACTATCACCCTTTCATTTATTTCATTAAATGTATTTTTACTTTTTTTTTTAAAATAATCTTACAATTTCCACAATAAAAAGGAGAACACAGATCAAAGCAGACAATGCTGTTGAGAGGAAGTATCTGGATAAATCTCTGATCTGAAGTGACTCCTTCCCAACAGTTCACAGCAACATTAAGAAGCTCTTAAAAGGCAGCATAGAAGACTGTATAAAATTTTCTATTAGTAGATGCAAACACAACTGAAGATGTGTGGACTGAATCACTTTGAGGCATTCCTCCAAAAGGGCATATCGAAAAAGGCCGAAGTTGGGAGCCCTGCAATATTCCACTGCAAGGTGATAATAGACTTTAAAATCTAAATCTTAAGAAACTTGAACCAGTAATGAAAGGTTAAATCATCGTTTTGCTCTACGGAACCATTAACACCCATTGGCTTTTTAGGAAGACAAAGACACTGACATAGTGATAACCTACAGTCTCTTACCTTTTTTTGCCCTTAAAACCAACAAAGCTAGAACAGGCATCACAAGGTAGGTTGATTCAAAAAAACCTTGAAAACTATTGGTCCCCAACCTGAGTGCACTCAGCTGTTCCTTATTCCAAAATTTCTCTCCACAAAAACAGGCTCTGCAAAGTGCCCTTGAGAGTTATTATTTTAATACCTTGAAAATAAATGGGCCATACTGGCAGGACAGTGAAGCAGAAACTGCACCTCCTCCTACTCTGCTGCACTGTATTTATAAATAAAATTTCATCACGAGCACCGTATACTTACTGCTTATGCCATGCCAGGTAAAAATGAATAGTGATCATGTACTAAGATCACAGCTTGGAGAACATCAGAACCACCAGTATGATTTGCTACAAGACTGTGTTTTTTTAAGGTGGGTTCTTACTACTCATGCCCTTTGAATGTGATAGCCATCATCCCAAGTGTTCTTTCCAGTAAGGCATGACTGGTGCTGGCAGCTGAGGGATTTAACATTAACTGTTTCGGGATTGTAATACCTGTAGACAGATATTTAATGGAATCTTGATATCAATATAAGTACAGCAACACCCACAGTGTTCTAATGATAACTGTCCACGAGCATGTCCAGGAACTTAAAGCTCAGTTGTGAGAATTTGAACGAAAATTCTAGAAACAACACTCTGTACAAATTGTAATATAGCTAGCTCAATCTTACATAATTTCAGAGGTTATATTCTATAAGCACATTTACATTTGATAGGTACAGATTACTCCCTACCCTCCGAAATAGTTTCCGACCAATCAGAATCTGCCCAAAACACAGTGCAAAGCCAAGCACGTGAGATGTGAAACTTTGGATTGATGGGCCGAGGCCAACTGTATGAGGGTTAACAAGTTTGAGTGCCAGGTCCTGCACTTTGGTCACAACAACCCCAGGCAGTGCTACAGGCTTGGGACAGAATGGCTGGAAAGCTGCCTGGTGAAAAAGGTCCCGGGTGGTGTTGGTTGACAGCCTGTGGAACAGCAGTGTGCCCAGGTGGCCAAGGCGGCCTGCAGCATCCTGGCTTGTATCAGAACTAGTGTGGCCAGCAGTAGGGAAGTGATTGTCCCCGTTACTCAGCCCTGGTGAGGCTGCACCTCGAGTGCTATGTCCAGTTTTGGTCCCCTCACCACAAGAAAGACATCGAGGTGCTGGACCATGTCCAGAGAAGGGCAACGAAACTGGTGAAGGGTCTGGAGCACAGGTCTTATGAGGAGTGGCTGAGGGAACTGGGCTTGTTTAGTCTGGAGAAGACGAGGCTGAGGGGAGACCTGATCGCTCTCTACAGCTGCCTGACAGGAGGTTGTGGTGAGGTGCGTGTTGGTCTCTTCTCCCAAGCAAAAAGTGATAAGACGAGAAAATGGCCTTCAAATTGCCCCAAGGAAGGTTTACTTTGGATATTAGGAAGAATTTCCTCACTGAAAGAATGGCCAGCATTGGAACAGGCTGCCCAGAGAGGTGGTGGAGTCTCTGTCCCTGGAGGTGTTCAAAAAGTATGTAGATGTGGCACTTTAGGACATGGTTTAGTAGACATGGTGGTGTTGCGTTGATGGTTGGACTCTATGATCTTAGAGGTCTTTTCCAACCTTAAAGATTCTATGATTTTTTAGGTATTTATGCATGGTGATTCTTAATTCTTGAAAATATAACCACATTTATCAGATTTTTTGCATCCTGAAACTCTACAGACCCTTTATGCACATTGATTCACCAAAGAGTAGGTGTTGACATGTTTTCAATTTCTTGAAGAATTCAGCTGTGCAAGTCCCTTAAGTATCATGATCACAGGAGCAGCTAGACAATATTCAGCATTTAGGAGGGAAATTTCAAGGAAATTGCCACTTTTCATTAAATACAGAGTTGTCTTTTCGTGTTTTGGGTTTGTGTGGCAAGGTTTTGGTAGCGGGTGGCTTCTGGGAGAAGATGCTAGAAGCCTCCCCCAGATCCTACAGAGCCAATTCCAGCTGGTTCCAAGATGGACCTGCCTCTGGCCAAGGCTGAGTCCATTATCAACAGTGGCAGTGCCTCTGGGGTAACATAGTTAAGAAGGGAAAAAAAGGAGCTGCATTTTTTGCAACCGGAGGGAGGAGTGAGAAGACATGAGTGGAACAACTCTGCAGACACCCAGGTCAGTGAAGGAGGGGCAGGAGGTGCTCCAGGCACCAGAGCAGAGATTACCTAGCACCCTGGGAGAAGACCATGGTGAGGCAGGCTGTCCCCCTGCAGCCCGTGAAGTTCCATAGTGAAGCAGATATCCACCTGCAACCCGTGGAGGACCCCACATCAGAGCAGGTGAAGGCACCTGAAGGAGGCTGTGACCCTGTGAGAAGCCCATGCTGGAACAGTTGGTGAAGAACTGTAGCCTGTGGGAAGGACTCACCTTGGAGAAGTTGGTGGAGGACTGTCTCCCATGGGAGGGACCCTACACTGGAGCAGGGGAAGAGTGTGAGGAGGAAGGAGCAGCAAAGACAACATGTGATGAACTGACCACAACACCAATTCCCTGTCCCCTTGTGGTGCTGCTGTGGGGAGGAGGGAGAGAAATGGGGAGTGAAGTTGAGCCCAGGAAGAAGGGAGGGGTGGGCGGAGGCGTTTTAAGATTTGATTTTATTTCTCATTTTTCTACTCTGTTTTCTTGGTAATAATTTTTACTGAGTTGAGTCTGTTCTGCCCGTGACCTCTCCCTGCCCTTATCTCCACCCATGAGCCTTCCGTTGTATTTTCTCTCCCCAGTGCAGCAAAGGAGGGCAGTGACAGAGCGGCTTTGGGGGCACCCAGCCTCCAGCCTGGGTCAGCCCACCACATTTGATCAAAAGTTTCGGAACCTAATTGTGCTTTTCTTCTCTTGGGGACCTTCATTGAAAGCTACATTAGTAATTTATTTTTAAGGCAAACACATGGAGATCCATGGACAAGTAGAGGGAGGTTTGACAGGTCTATATATTTGTTTCACTTAAGATATGTGAAAAGAGGCTTCTTTGTCTCAGAAAAATGAAGGAAAGGCAAATTGTTTTCTGGGCTGCAAATTGCCCCTGGCTCCCTGACCACTTCAGCTCTCCACTGACCTCAGCAGCCCTTCGGCTAGCAATGCCTGCTCTTCATCACCAAGACAGCACTCTTGCTTCCTCAACACAGTTCATACCCTGTCCTTACCCAAACTTTTCAGGTACCCAAATGCAAAATTGAGTTAAAGAAATTTCATTCCTCACATCAGTGAAAATTGACTCCTTGGGAAGATAAATGTTTTTTTTTAAAAAAATTTCCTCCCAAGAATCAGGCCTATAGGTAAACTTCACTGAGAAGAATCCCATCCCACCACATTGCTTTGAGTCTCAGATTTAACAATACATAATGTGTAGGCAGCTGCTGCGTAAAATAAAACATTCACCTTTTCAGTGTGGATTTCACAAAGGCTGGGGAAATCACAGCAATGAGTGAAGCGTGGCTGTCCTGTTCCATCAGGTCTGCAACTCAGCCATACTTCCTTGGGTTGGTATTGTGTTATGTTCTGCAGAGACTGCCTGATTCAGCATTTAATTTCAAATTAAAATAAGTAGATTAAATCAAGTATAAATAAAATTGTGAAACTGGAAAGAGAACTACAAAGCGTATTTCTTAAAGTTTTCTCACTTATCTCAGCCTGGCTGCACCTGTTCCTAGTCAGGCAGTTAGGTAAGATTTAATCTCTTCTTCAAGTGAATTCTGGAGGGATATAATTACACCTAATTTGCAATAAATTACAGGAAACTGAGCAATAATTTAATACTGCATCACAATTTTTTATTCTTCAACAATAAAGAAGAATAGTACAGTAATACTGCTGCCTTGGACTTCCAGAGGGCAGACTTTGACCTGTTCAGGAAGCTGGTAGGAAGGTTCCCTTGGGAGTTGGTCCTGAAGGACAAAGGGGTCCAGGAAGGCTGGACGCTCCTCAAGGAGGAAGGCATTAAGGTGCAGGAGAGGGCTGTCCCTGTGTGCTGTAAGATGAGTCGGCGGGGAAGAAGACCAGTGTGGCTGAACAGGGAACTTTTTGCTGAGTCTCTGGGAAAAAAAGAGAGTTTACATCTGGTGGAAGAAGGGACAGGCAGCTCAGGGGGAGTACAAGGAAGCTGAGGGCGTATGCAGGGGAAAAATCAGGAAGGCTACAGCCCAGCACGAGCTCAACCTGGCCACGGTAGTAAAAGACAAGAAAAAAATGTTTCTACAAATATATTAACAGTAAGAGGAATGCCAAGGAGAATCTCCATCCTTTACTGAACGAGGCAGGGAACTTGACTGCTGAGGATAAGGAAAAGGCTGAGATTCTCAATGCAGCCTTTGCATCTGTCTTCAATAGTCAGACCAGTAGTCTTCAGGGTACTCAGCCTCCTGACCTGGAAGTCAGCTGACTTCCAGTTGACCTGGAAGGGGTTGCCCAGGGAGGTGGTGGAGTCACCATCCCTGGGGGTGTTTAAAGAAAGGTTGGATGTGGTACTTAGGGATGTGGTTTAGTGGGTAACAAGTGATAGGAGGACGGTTGGACTAGATGATCCTTGAGGTCTCTTCCAGCCTTAATGATTCTATGATTCTATGATAATTACTTCCAAAGAGAATGGCTTTGCAGTCTTTGGAAACCAAAGTTGGTAGCTTAACTACCACTGAGCTGGATTTTAGAATTTTCCTCACAGGGTGAAGAGGGCAGCCCAGTAAACCTCTGCCTGATGCAAATAGGCAGTAGCTATTCCATTTTGCAGGTTGGCTGCTTTAGGAATAAGGTGGTCAATCAACAAAACCACAGACGAGCTGGCTTGAGCCAGTTTAGGAGAATCAGAGGGAAAGGAGCTCAAGCAGCCTCATCTTCCTCACAGCATGGCTCTCATCAAAGTCCCAGCAATTCATCAGCTGCACAGCACTGCTGGGCTGCAAGCACATGAAAGACAAAAAGCAAGAAAAATATTAATTTATTTTCATCCTACAACCTGATGAAAGAAGAATTATTGACAAGACGATGAATATGGAAAACAGCTTTAAGAATATTTCCATTTGTAAACAGGAAATATTTCCTTTCCCTTCAAATATGACAAAGGTCTGGCAAAAAATAACATTGCCTCTGCAAATGAGGTCACACTTAGCATGGCAGGCATGGTATTCAGAGGTGTGGAGCACTAAACGCTGAGTCAGTAGGAGTGCAGACATTCAGCACCAATAAAAATTTCTGAAAAAAATCAATCATAGAATCATAGATGATTAGGGTTCAAAGAGACCTCAAAGATCATTTAGTTCCAACCTTCCCCTTCCTCCACCCCCGGCCCCACCATGGGCAGAGATGACACCCACTAGATCTGTTTGGCCATGGCCCCATCCAACCTGGCCTTGAACAATTCCAGGGATGGGGCCTCCACAGCTTCTCTGGGCAACCTGTTCCAGTGCCTCACCGTCCTCACAGTGAAGAATTTCTTCCTAATTTCTAATCTAAATCTCCCCTCTTGTAGTTTAAAACCATTTCCCCTTGTTCTGTCATTATCTACCCAAGTAAAGAGTCCCTCTCCAGTCTTTTCATAAGACCCCTTTAAGTATTGAAAGGCAGCAATTAGGTGACCCCGGAGCTTTCTCTTCTCCAGGCTGAACATGCCCCAGTTCTCTCAGCCTTTCTTCATAGGAGAGGTGCTCCAGCACTCTGAATATCTTTGCAGCCCTCTTCTGGACTTGCTGTAAGAGTTCCACACCTTTCTTATGCTGAGGGCCCCAGAGCTGGATAAAGTACTCCAGGTGGGCTCTGGGCTCTCACAAGGGCAGAGGGGGAGAATCACCTCCCCCGACCTGCTGGTCATGACTCTTTTGATGCAGCCCAGGACACAGTTGGCCTTCTGGGCTGCAAGTGCACACTGCTGGCTCATGCCAAGCCTTTTATCCACCAGAACCCCCAAGTCTCTCTCCAGAGGGCTGCTCTCGATGTGTTCTTCCCCCAGTCTGTACTCACGTCTGGAATTGCCTTGTCCCAAGTGCAGCACCCTGCACTTGGACTTGTTGAATCTTATTTGGTTCACATGGGCCCACTTCTCAAGCCTGCAACTTGTCTGCAAACTTGCTGAGGGTGCACTCGATGTCATTGTCTATGTCACTCATAAAGATACTGAAAAGCACGAGTCCCCAAGACAGACCCCTGAGGGGCACCACCCATCGCTGGTTTCCACCTGGATATAGGACCATTGACCACTACTTTCTGCATGTGGCCATCGAGTCAATTCCTTATCCACCGAATGGTCCACCTTTCAAATCCATACCTTTCCAATTTATAGATTAAAAAAAAAAGTATCAAGCAAGTATGTTTATGACACCAGCATTTTTTTATGGTCAGAATACTCCTATAAGAACTCATGTTCAGGCTTTATGGAACTTACTTGATTAGGTCTTAGTTCTCCATTAGAAAGGAGCTAATCTCTGTGCTCCTGGGCCTTCCCCAGACTGCTACCAGGATGACACAGATATAAACGGCCTTGGGCTTCCACTTCTTGACCTTACGCAGTGCAGAGAAATTCTCTCTCAAGAGAGAAAACTGACACCATTTGCACCAAAAATAGGTGCGGTTGAGGAGGCTTAAGTCTGAGAATTTAATCACACAGATTTCCAGGATGAAGAAATACAGAAGTTTTATTTTTTATATTTTCCTGTGGTATATTTCAATGGTGGCAAATCACTTATCTAACAGTGGTTTTCCAACCAAGATGTCATGTACCAATTCAAGTTTTAAAATGTTCATGATCTTTTTTTACTTCCCATTATTAGGATAATCTTTGTTAATATCGTCAATTACCATATATGTATGACCTTCATTAAGAGTACTAGTCCATAAAAAGATTTCTATTTAGTGCATAGATCATAAGGCAATGAAATGTCAATGATCACTTTTCAAGAATGCCACAGTCTTATTATAATACAGCCAAACAATGTGCTATATACAATGGAATAATCTTTTCATTATCTTCATATGAAGGACACTGACAACATTTCATTTTTCCCAGTAACATGAGTACTGACACCAAAAGGATTCTAAACACTCTCCTACATATAGTCATCCTTCAATGAAACACTTCCTTTGAAGCTCCGTTCTGTTGAGTGATTTTGGTTTGTGTTTCATTTGACATAAAATTGTGCTACATAATATATAGTATATTTATGTATGTGAATAATCTCACTTAAAGCCAATGAGCCAACTGAAACATTCCCTCCACTTGGGATCAGACCTTTGATTTGGAAGAAAGGAAATAGTTTTGCCTTCACTTAAGAGCTGCACTTGTGAAACTGGGGCCAGAAGCAACCTTCAAAAAGTTAAAAATAATTACAAATCATTTTCTGAAAAGCCTGTACAATGTATAAATACTGTACATTAATAAATTATGTTTTACTCACCTGACTTTCCTTCTGAACTGGAAGTCACTTGTTATGGAGCCCTTTTTTCCACAAGAAGAGATTTAGATGTTCAAATGACCTGCAAGGACTTTTTCAGTTGTGTCCACATCTCTTCTCTTGACTGACTTGCACCTTGTTGGTCCAATGATTTCAATAAAAGCATCTAAATCTTAGAAGCCTCCCCATAATGATGTTTCAGTTAGGTTTGAGGGTTTTATGCAATTATTGAATATCTTAGGCTTGGGTTTTTTTGTGAGTTTTTTCTCTGTTCCTGACATTTTTTAAATGGGAGTATGAAATAGCTTCACTTGTGACAAAACTGCTAAATCCTTTACCCTAGCCTAGAAATTGTTCAAGTTTTGTTTGATTCTTGTCATAATTTCAAGCATTCTTCAAGTACCTGCATCTTCCAGCCAGGCAGAACCTGAATTTTAGACCAAGCAAATAAAAGCCCAAAACTTTTCTTATCAAAACCATATATTTTTCCTCTGCAAATCAGAAAGGTCCTGAAAACTATATCACACCAAGTAATTTTTTTTCCTTGCAGATCATCTTTGAAATTAAGAAGGATAGAGCATGATAGAAGAAAAGCAAGAAAATAAATAATAGCATTTTATTCTACCAGTTGTACATATCTTGAAAAGCAATGAGAGTTCATCACACAGCTGATACATTTCATAGACTCATCTGCTTCCTGCTAACAGCTTTAAGTAATGCAAGAGTAATGAAGTAAAAGCACTGATGTTCATAGACGAACTGGATATGGAGGACCCTTTTTTTTGCAAGAATGGTATTCAGTAATAAACAAACGTTCATTTTTAAAAAGATTTGATCTTTTCTGTGTGTATTATCACTCTTGTTATCGTTAGTCACTTTCCGATTAGAGTCATTGTCATATTCCAGAATTACCTTTAAAGTGCTGTATATTTTCCCTCCTTTTATGCAGTGTTGTATATTCTGCACTGATAATTAGCAGACATTCTTACTGCAAAGGCTGGTCTTGACCATTTTAATTACATAGGATTAACTGGGCAACAACAGAACTGTTTACTATTTGACTCCAGGTGCCAAGTGGCGCACTGGTTCCTTAAGAGCCAAACTTGCTCTATAGTTTAGAGATGGTTAATTTGCAAAGAAGATACATAATGCATGTAGTCACTCACAACTGAAAACTACTTGATGTTTTCCTAACCTCTGACACATTATTAAATTGCCAACTTTGCGCTAACCAAGCATGAAAGCTGAGATTTGTGCATTAATGAAAATATAATTTAAAGAATTTTCCAGTAGCGCAACACACGGACATAAAGAAAGCCATGTCAAAAAGGTTGTACAGGAAAAAGAAGGGGAACATTTTTTTCAGGAACATAAAAAACCCACAGCAACAAAAGACCTATTTTTTCGTGAGACTACTATGACAAGGGTTCGGTCCTTGAGTGTGTGAGCAAGGACAGAAAGCCAGTGAGACCAATGCAGAGCTTTGTACCCCCTCATAGAAAATAAAGGACTTACTCCACCACGGTGGATATCTATTTAGAAGGAGTCTCATCCTTGTAAGGGTTTCTTCTGAACATCTGTGGAGGGGGATTCTGACATCCTCAGTCAAACCATATTTCTCAGGTGTTTCCTTCAGCTGCTCTATTTTCACTATCAGTCAGAACTGTCGAAAGACAACATCCAATAACCCGGTGTCACTAGTGCAAGAGAAAGAACAACAATTTGAGTGTTACCATCTACGTACCCTGTCCAAGGCAGTTTATACCTTAAGCTTTTCTTTCTCCATAAATAGGAGACACACACTGCCAAAACTTATTTACACAGATTTTGACCTTTTTTTAAAAGGTTTGAAAACTTGATGATTTTAACTCAATGCCCACTCCATCCTCCTTCTACAAGATAGGGTAGCAATTTTCTTGGGAAATAACAAAGAAAAATTTAAATGTGTAGTTTCTTTTTTTTATATTATGACTGGCTACATCTACAGAGTAGGTATGACCTGGTTTCTTTAATATACCATCAAAAAAACCCTCACATATGAGGTATTTAGAATTCAATCCCTGTTACACTGAAGGATGTGTTTTTAAACAGAGGGTGGGGTTTTTTTGTTGTGTGTCTGCATTCTTCGTAGCACGATGCAGCTCACAACTGTGTTTGTGATGTGTTTAATACAAATCTATCAATAATAAATATTGGTGGAGTACTGAGTTGCCCACACCATAATGCTCATTTAGTATTTTAAACAACCTCTGGTTGTTGACCTGGACAGGTTGGATCACTGGGCAGAGGCCAATGGGATGAGGTTCAATGTGGCAAAGTGCCGGGTCCTGCACTTTGGCCACAACAA
>VWZZ01007592.1:0-26732 GCA_013399095.1 Psophia crepitans
TGCCCTCAACAGTCACCGCTAATTAATCTATTTGTTGGTGTTATCTTGTTTTATTTTATGTGTCTGTGAGAGGAAACTCCAGGAGAAAGAACCCAGCAGATAGATCAGCTTGGTGACCACCATGATCTCTGCTAAAACACTGTACTCCCTTGACGTCATGCAGACACCCGTGACACTCACCCATTTTACGATTGCCCCACAGTTGGCAGCACTGCTAGTTTCTGCAGGGTGTTAAGCATCCCATTGCTATTTTCTGCACGATACAAACTTGCACACCTGTAAAGGCGCTGTGGCTTGAACGATCCATTTGTAATTAAACTAGAACTAGAATGCATTTTCCCCACCTCCCACACACCTATTTTTACCACTTTCCTTGTTCTGACTCACGGAAGATGTGAAGGGCAGTGCCGAGGCCTTGCCTAACACACAGTGCCCCCGGAAACCACTGCCCGCCCACTTGGTTTGCCTCTGCGCCGGAAGCACCGCGCGAGTACTGCCATCGGGTGCTGCGTACCGGGGTGTGGCTTTGCCTGGGTTCCAGCTCCTGATACAATATTGGCTTCTCAGGACTTGATATATTACTACACTACTAATTCAGATGTTTATGATAATGTATCATACCTACTAGCCAGCTCAATTCTCAGAGAGCTCTATAAAATGGAAGTTGGGGAAAATTGTTTTTACAATTGCTTTACACAGATCCCAGAATGACAATGTCAGTAGCTGGGACAGTCTGCATTTGGAAAGTAAAATATTGAAGAAGGGGACAGCATACTTACATAAGTAAAAGTGTCAAAGGAGAAAGGTTGTCTAAAAATCTGTGTGTCTTTCCATTTTAGGTGTTTCCCTCCCGCACCATGTTAGAAGCTCTTATGAGTCTCAAGTCAAGTTCTTGCCTGTAAGTTTCTTTACTGGCTCCTAGAAACTTGTAATCAGCAGGAATCATGCAGTAGCTCAAGTCTCTGTGCTCAAACCTTACAGCTATTCTGCAGAAATGGAATTGGTCTAAAGATACTCCTGGAGTACCATCCCACCATCTTAATCAGTTTCTGATTTCTCTTCAGTTCTGATCCTGGAATCTGAGCTCTGACCTTATCTTTTAGCCTTGATTCATACAGGTGATCATCTAGCCTAGATTTATTCCATTTCTACCTCTCTTCACCTTGGGCTTTTCTGGTTGACTTGACTGACTTCTGCGTGTCTTTTTTCTTTTTCCATTTGGATCAATGAATGTGGATTTTTTAACATCCAAACTGGGCTTTAGATTTGTCTTTGACTATTCTTTGCTTTGAAATGTTGCTTCCCTTACTCTCTCCAGTTCTCGGCTTTGATTCGCCCTGACTGTTGTGTGTGGTTTGTGTCTGCATATCAAATCCAGTCCAGGCCTACCCATGGGTATATTCCGACAGTCTAAAGCCCATAACAGCTAAGTAGATAGGCTATACAGCGCTGAAGTAATTCCGTGGACCTGGGCAAAGAGTCTTTTGTATTCACATACTAAGACAGCAAAAGAATATGTTCAGGTATATCTTTTTATGAAATTCTTATTGAGCCTGAGAAATGGATAAGTTGCTCTTATCAAGCCAACATACAATCACATTACAGCCATTTCATGCAACTTGAAAAGCACATGAAAAAATATTAGCCACCTCAAGCTAATAACACTTTTGATGACCAGCTTTGTGGAAATGGGGTGAACTACATTCCAAAATATGATATAAATTTGAACGATGAAATAAAAATTGCCATTTCATTAATTGAGCAAATAATTAACTAATCTTTCTTTTTAACTATGATTCTAATTTAACTATTTTCTCTCATTAACTGATGTCCATATGTATCATATGACTATTCATAGGATTTTGGACAAGAGCATTTAACTGGTTTTCAGATATGGTGCAGAAGACCACAGTGCTGCATACATTCTAAATGTAATAAATGCAAAATACAAAACTGGATAACTAAGAATGCCCTCTGTTAGAGGATATTTTTGATCAGATAAAATATATTAAATTTATAATGTGGAAATTTTCTATAAAACTAGTTGAAATTGATTTGTATTTGCTAATATGTTGCATAAGTACTGAACTTCTAACTCTTTGTAATATTACAATGAAACCTCTTTGATGGAATATCCAGCTTCTCTATTTACAGAGCATAAAATGTACCAAGTATGCAATGTTTTTATCTCACTGAATGACAAATACCATCACCCATGTTAAGGTGCAGATCTATTCTGCACCAGGATCACTGTGTCCTAATATTTTCCTCTGAAGACCGGGAAAGACTGTTTTTTTGAAAATGAAGCTGGGGAACTATGCGTGCACTTTTTGGAAGGGGGTAAAATATCCTGGAAATAGTAGGTCTATGTCAAGTTATCATAGCAGATTTTGAAATATAGGGCTCTGGTGTTTGGCCCTGCTCATTAAAGAAACTGAAGTAGCCTTAAAAATACAGAAAGTTTTAAAAGCCAGTTTGTGTTGTCACGGGGATTTCCAGGGGAGCTGTTGTCATGTTTGGCCATTAAAATCTCAAGTCTTTTTTTTCCCCCATGATGTCCAAGACCTCATACATTGGAGTCATATGATTCAGGGCTGGGTACAAGAGTTATACCTGAGCAAGTCACCAAGTGGAAAAAAAGCCCTCTAGGCTGCTGCCATAGGATGTACCTTCTAGTATGACTTCATTGAGCACAGAATCCTGCTAGGTAGCACAAACTCTTTTGTAGTTTAGTGAAGTACCACAGCTTTCCTAGAGAGATTAGAAATTAAGGGATCATAGATGAGGTGGGTACGTCTTGTTGCAGGCCAGGGAAGTTCTACAAATGAGTGCGACACGAGGCTCAATGCAGTGGGATGTGAACAGCTCTCTGAATCTCTTTCTCTCTTTGGCAAATCTATAGCTCTCATTAAGTACTTTATTTTGTGAATCCTCTACACTAAAGAGACTAAAATCTTTATTTTCTTCCCATTTACAGGGCTCACAGTACTGGCCTAATACTCACTTTCTCCAAAAGCTTCCTGTATATGATCTATTTCTAGCTGCTTATAATTTTTCATAATCTTATCTGTTAGTCATTTAACTATTCATCACTTAACTAGTGAACATCTTCCTCATCCTAGATTTTCACAACTATTTAGAAAAGAATTCCAAACAACAGTAATTTCTTAGAATAAATCAGGGGAAAAGTACGTAATATTCTCCTCCTAAATTGAATGGAAGAATTTATTTAAGATGCTGAAACGAACTGTGAATTAAGGAAAAGACTGAGAATTTGACCGAAACTATACTTTTTGACATAGCTATGCTTTTGTCATCCCTCTGAAAATCCTCCTGTTTTAGTTGTAAACCCTTGAAGCATTCTGCCAGTTTAGATATTCAAATACATCTTAAACTAGAAATCAGTTTGTTTAACCTAGAAATCAACTAAATCTGTGCTGAATCTGGCATCATGTCTCTTTGCGATGTCCAGACTAACAGCCACACAAAATGACTATTTACATTGCAATCCAGTACACTCTGGATGGCAACGAGCGTGCTTTCTTTGTACTGATCTCAGCCAGCTTTCTTTTATGATGTTTTTTGTTCAGATATAACACCTACTATCCTCATGAAAAATAGGGGAGAAAATACTGGATGAAAAATTGAAAGAAAAAGGAAGCAACAGTTGGCGTGAGAGGGAGAATTGTGGACTGGAAAAGGAAATGTAATGAAATTACAAGAAAAGAAAAGCTGAGGGTAGGAGGTGGGTTGGGAAGTGGTCCACAGAAAAGTTGTACGTCTAACTGTTTCTTACCTAATGGATATAATGTTCTGTTAAAATTTTTAATCACAATTCATGTGGTTTTCTTTTTTGCATTTATTTGAGGGGTGGAAGTAACAATACTTCCTCTTTCTTGGTATGCTGTACATGGGTATGGGTCAAATTCTGTGTTGAAGAGAAGTTCAGAGCTTACTGATATTAAATGTAAATTGCTGGTCTTGTTATGGCTATTAGTGTCATTTGTTCCTGGGAATTTTTTGAGATTGCTGAGGCTTGAGTAAAGACTTTGCTTCTCGGGCATATCAGAGAAGTTGGATTGAAATGCTGTTCGAATACACATAATTTAAATCCTAATTATTAGTTGACATCTAATTTGCATATTTTACAATATACACTTTGAAATAGTATCATTTGCTTATATCTGCTAGGAGTTCCTGTCCCATGTGGTTCCCCCTAGAATAAATGATGCAAGAACTCTACATGTAGTAAGCTGCAAAGGAAAATGTAATCATGTTTGCATGTATTACTCTCCTTTAGAGCCTGAAACCTGAAATTTGTTTTATATTAAGAATGTCAGCCTTATCTTCCCCCAAGGACTTGTTAGGAAATGGAGAACTGGCAAAATATTGATATCACAGAAGAGTGACATTGGAACAATTAAGGAATTTTTAGTTGTAACACATACTTTTTGGCCAGAGGGAGAGGATGTCACTTGAATAGCACAGAGATAAGTCAAATTTTGTTAGAAGTCCTCCAGCAAAGTCAAAGATCAGGAGGTAGAAACACAAGGTTTGTTTTTTCTCAACTTTTTGTCTTAGATATAAGAATCTAAGATAGAATAAAAATAGAAAATCGGAAAAAGAGCAATTTAAATTGCAGTTTATAGTTAAAGAATACAGCTTTCTATTCTTGATTTGTATATTAACAACCTTCTAAGCTTTGACAAGAGTCATCCTGAGCTTTGAAGTCAAGTTTTAGCAGAAAAAGAAATAACACCAAAATATCCCCAAGCACCTAGTCTTTCAAAGCAATGTGAGGGATATAGCTGTAATGTTTCAGTATTTTAAAACTGCTTCCATCTGAGGTGGTTTAAATCCATGACTTGCAAGGGGACACAGGAAAGTACAGAATGCCTCTCTCTTAATTCCCTTCAATTTTGAGGTATAGTTGCCCACCTTGATAAAACCCAAAAGGCAAAGATAATTCACTACATATACTGAAAAAATTCTCAGTACAGAGCCCATCTCTTCATTTGCCAACAGATTGACCTAAATATTGCAGAGCTGTCCTATGTGCCTCTGGAATTCAACAAAAATAACTGCAATTAATATTTCCTCTGCCATATGCCATCTTACAGTAGAAGAATATTTTATTATTACCTTGTTTAAAATTAGGTTTTCAAATTGATCATCTTTTAGAAAGTAAAAACATTTTTCATGGCTGGCAGGCAGTGCATAAACAAATGTATGAAGACCAGTTGCATTCAATTTTAAGACTTGGTAATTCAGATAATTATGCAGAACTAATTAATTCAAAATCTGTTTATCAACAGTAGTCTGTAGCTCCAGCATTTCATCCCAGAGGCATTAACAAAGGCTTATCACCTGCTTTCTTGTTGTGCTTTATCTTAAAGGCAAATCAATAGGCAGCGTATAGAAAAGATGCCATTCCCACAACTCACAGTTTACAGAACTTGCAAGAACTTCTAATATTTGTTACCAATTAGTTTTTCTGGCTTATATTAAAATAAATTCTAAATGGAAATGAGATATATTAAAACATCAGCATTTCTACTTCTAATACACAGAAAAGCTATATGAAAGGGAAATCTGAAATACAAAGAAATATTTAAAGAATTTAAATAATTGTTTAAGTATTAGGCAATTATTCTTGGCAAAATATTCACCGTGCAGTACTTGTACAGTTGTGAATGGATTAAATCTACCTGTTGAAGAGCTGCACTGATGCTATTGTTTTTATTTCTCTGTAATTTCTGCTTCACATTCCACTTCTTTATTTTTTTTCTTATGTCATGCTTTGAGGCCCAGGTTTTCATTCACTCCTCCTTGTACCACAGTAGAGGTATACAAAGTGCTTCCCATGGGTGTTTTGTCATGTTTTTCTCCAAGTTCGTTGTATATTCTAATAGGAGAATAGCTTGATGTCTGGTAGAGTATTTAGTATGTGAGGTCTCAAACGTTCATCTAAGAAAAAGTAGTTCTGCACCCAAGAGGTTTGTATTTCGGTTCATCAATATACCTAAAGCATTATTATATGAAAAAATATATAAATCCATATTTTTTTAGATCTAAGCTGTGAGCTGACTTCAAGATGTGTTTGTGGAGTCTCTTCACCGAATCCAGTTCCCAGTGTCTTTCTAAATACTAAATTCTGTTTGAACCAGTAGCTGTAGCTACATAAGTACAATACTTCCTTATAGAATGCGTAGATGAAATCCTGTTTCCAATGAGATCAGTTACATAAAGTACATGACTCAGATACTTACAAAAGGTGACTGCCATGGTCCTGCAGATACTCATAAGCTATATTTACAGACGTGTGAAATTAGTCGTATACATAAATGTTGACAAGGTTTGAGCCACTGTCACCAGGCTATTGTTGTGCTAAGGGTTTATTATTTTTACCAAACGTTTCAATACTTTTTATACCTGTTGGTAACTGCTTGTTAGAAACTCATTCCCTTTTTTGGAATATGCTTCCTCTCTAGAGAGATCAGTGCTTATGCATGTTTATTAACAAAATTGTGTGCTGAGGTACATTTCTATTAATATTCCCCAACCATATTTAAACAAAATGTTGGAATAAAATGTAATTGTTTCATTAGTGTATTTTAGTTATTGATCAGTAGTGGAGAAGAAAGTCCAGTTAAAGGAGACAGAAATACAGACTAGCTGGATTTTATTGCAGACATGAAGTGCATTCCCTTTTTCAGATAAACTATATCTACTTACATATTAGTCGTACCTTTAAAATTTATGGAACAAAGCATAGGAAGAGTTATGCAGTGTGCTTAGTGTAATGAAACATACAATAAATTCAGCAACAAAGAAATCAGAGTTCCAAAAGTACACATTGTATTACTGGCTCTCAAGAAGCTATAGGTAAAGAGAAGTGACAGTCAAGGGTTAAATTACGAAATTTTGCAATTTATTTCTTATCATTTATGAGATTGTTAAATGTCAGAAAGTGGATTTTTTTTTTACTATCAGTATAAAACTGAACATACTGTGAGACATAAGGTAGCAGGTGTCTTGGCTCTAAACTATCAAGTCTGTGGGCATTCTGTTATAACAGGTGCTCCAAAAATTTGAACAGATTTTAACAAGAGCTGTATGGGCTTTTTAATTAGCCTGGTTACTCAGCATGTGGAGAAAGCACTAGGTATGTGCTTAAAACATCATTGTATCTTGCAAACAAATGTTTCACATACCCATAGTCATTCTTTTGGTTGTTATCCTAAAATTCCTTTCTATCTGATGCTAGGATTTGATCCTTGTATTAATTCCTCGTATAATATATCCTACCTGAAAACAATCCTCTCACTAAAGAAAAGAAAAAAAAAAAAAAGAAAAGAAAAAAGTGTTGAATAATGTATATTCTCTCCTTTGGAATTAAGCACCTAGAAACTTGGATTTACCTGATACAATGAGAAGATACACAGCAAATAAATTCTCTGCTCTCTTGGTTTTAACTACAAAGTGTCTCGTCTTCACTTCCACTTATGCTTTTTCCATTATTGTTAAGAACATCATTAGATGTTTTTAGGAGAGACAATGCAATCGAATGTAAAATCAAACCAAAATAATGTAAAATGTTCTGGTTTTACAATCAAAATTATTGATTAGATATGATTTGATAGATATGATTTTAGAAATTCATATGAATGCATGACTATAGCATGTAATGCAAAAATAATGCCATATGAATTCATTTGTTTTATAATGCTGGTTTAAAAAGAATAAGCCGAAGAATAAGTCACATTACAGGGGGGGACAAAAAAGGAACAAAGCACTGGCTTACATAAGATTATTGTGCAAACCATCCTGTGGTGATAACTACAATTTTAATTTTTAAATAATTTTATTTTCACATAAGAATGATTTTAGTAGTTGTGTCTGTAATATTGACACAACTATCTGCTGCCGGTATTCATCTAAAGATCTTTGTATCTATAATGATTTTGTTGCTATAAAGTTTAATATTGCACATCTTAAATTACAGAAATCAAGGGTTTTTTTTAACTCAGTGGAGATTGTTGAAATATTATGTGGAGGATTTCACACTTGAAAGATTCCTGTCAAAATATCTTTAATCATTTGGTCTAAGATTAAAAATACCAAGACACGTTTTGATCCGTGTAAAATACACACTTTAAAAAGTGTGCTTAATTTTAAAAATGCTTATATCTGCATTTTTTAAAGGAACTTCTCTCTTACATAAATTCATATAAAATATGTACATTTTATGATTTCACTGTGAATTAATTCTCTTTCCTTATGCTATTATTTATTTGTTACAAACCAAGGCATGCTCAGCAGTAAGAAACACAAGAATAGGCAATGATAATTTATTGCCTGAAGTAATAATTATCACTCTTACTTTTTTTTACATTTTTTAAATTATTTTTTTTAAATTTTGAAAACCCAACCAGTTTATAAGCTTGATGGAAAACAGAGACGGGGACATATTTATGCTGTGAAATGAAGGTAGTACTTGTTATCATAGCTGCTGGTTTGCAGAGGTAACAATACTGCAGAAAACACAGCAGAACAAGTGTTAGTGTTAGCCACCCAAAACCCCCATAGATTTTGTAATCTGTTTCCTGCTGGAGGATAGGACCCTTGCCATTGCCTTTCTGTTAGATTACATGGGTAACAAAAGCAGGTTACAGTAGTGCATGTTACCATCGCAGCTGAAACTGTGGCTTGAGCGTTGGTTGCCTTGGGCACCAATACCAGCTCGATTTCTGACCCCACTAACGGCCATCACTTGCTCCTGCTTCTGCTCCAGTGCTATGTACCAGTCTCTCAGGTCTGCTGATGCAGTTCATTGTGGATGGTGTTATAAGGCAAATTTGCCTCTTTTAGCAAGTGGATATGTTAAGCCAATAATGCTGCTGAATATAATGTATTATCAAACTATGGTCTCATTTTGCTATGAAAATATGACCTACATAGAAATGAAGTCTACTGGGAGTCAGTAACAAATCTGAAAACAATTAAATGGACTCTGAAATGACAGATACAGAGAAGATGGCTCTGTCAGAGAGACTTTGAAGTGGTAATAACTTTGAAAATGTAGTCTTCCTCTTTATTACCATAACTTCTCCCTCAAGTAAGCACCTTCATTTCAGTTTTCCAAGGGTTAGAGAACAGTAACCACATTACCATATTTTTCTAGATTCATCATCATGCTACATGATCTGCATAATCATGAAAATTGAGATTAGAAGTATCACCCCTGCCAGAGGATGATTTGCATTACTGAAATGCCACATAGGAAAGTCTGTGATGAGATTCAGGTAGTAATAGATGAAAAATGCAGCAAATGAAACTGTAGGAGGATGGCAATCTAAAGTTAGAAACCATTACAGTAATAGTAAGTAATGGGGGTTATGAGATGAAACCATATGGAGCTGCAGCAACCTATTTCTAAATTTGATATGGCTAGTTAATGATCAGAACTAGAACAAGCCATTCTTTTCAGATCTGGAGTTATAAACAAGAAGCCTATTTGTCAAAACTGAGCTCTGTATTAATGCAATGTTTTTCTTGCAAATGTGGAAGCTCTAATTGGATTGATTAGTTCTTACATTAAGATAGATGCTAAGTACAAGTGATAAAGTAAAATGTTATTGAAAGGCAGTTGGTACATTTTTTTAACATTGCTAACTGCTGTTTTATGTAAAGATTGATTTTGTATGATATAGATATTTGTACTATATATAAATACCTAGGTTAAAGTAAATATAGGGAATTGGTCATGCAGAATAAAGCCGGTACCAAGGATTTAATCTGTAAAGCAAGATTTGAAGAAGGTTTTAGCTTTTTTAAGTTTGTTCATGGAGCAGCTGTGACAGATACAGAGAGCTGGAAATCTAGCTAGTATATTTGCCAGTATAAATTCTGTATATGGCAATTCCATTAATAAATATTAATATTAAAAATATTACAGCTGTAAAGATTGTAAAGATTTAGGACCCAGTCATGAAAATAATTACAATTCTTAGTGATATTGATAGTTCCATTAGTTTATGAAAGCACAGGAGACCAATAGGGAATTAAATTAAGGCATTAATTTAAATATTTGCAGGATTACAGTCTTCGAAGTCACCCTCGAAAATATCGCTAAAAATTATCTAGTTGGGTAAGAAGATGCCATTTTCAAAGAAAAGTTAATAATTCCGTAGGTCACTGGAAGAGATACTAAGTGATGTGCTCCACAGTCATCATTGTTTATTTCCCACTGAATTTCACCACCCCTCTGACTGATCATTTTCAGGGACACATAATACAGAATTGCTAAAATATGCCCAATTTTGGAAAATTTCAGCCTGAAGACAGCTCTTAAGGAAAAAGTTGTGATTATGAAGAGTAGAAAAAATTAAATGAAAAAGGAACTCTTAATGAAGAGTTAAGACACTAATTACAGTTTATTTTTTATTTTTTTAACATTTAATTTGGCAGTTCTCAGTATCTTTGATTGTACGGTGTCTGGGGTCAATTAGGATTCAGCTGATCTTGGAGTCAGTTGACAATGCTGTTTATAATTAGATAAAGGGAAAAGGCTGAGGTTTTCTCTCTCTTCCTCATTAGGGCTGGCTGACTGAGCCAATTTTATTGCTATCTTAAAGGCAGTTAGAAAGGTCATGTGACTGTTTCCTAAATGAATTGTTTTGCAAAATGCTGTTGTCTTTTTAAGGATAGTCCATTGTTAGGATGGATAAGTGGTTCTTATTCAAATATTGAAGCATGCAGTTCATCACTTTGTTAGACAAAGAGAACCATGTGAATTATTTCACCTTTCACACTCTAACCTAGGAATTGCAAGGATTGAAATTTTAAACAACTGTGTTGAGTTTTGCAGAACCTAAACTAGAGGGGTCACAAAATCAAACCCAAATTTAGTACTGAATTTTTATCTTTAACAGCTACTGAACAGTACTTTCTACAGACTAATGCAATTGATATGAATAGTGCCAGATCTTAAAAAACTTTTCCTGAAACTGTCCTGTTTGATCATTGTTTAATAAATGTTCATGATAGCACTAACACAGATGTATTGAATTACTGTATAACATTTTAAGGAAAAGCAGGCAGAACTGATGTATATTTTAACAACCTTAAAATTAATTTTAAAAATTTGCTGTGCATACTGCAGTGATATAATAGAAATAATCTTAATTCATTAATATCTTCATAATTTTATGCATACTTCTTTTAATATTGTGGTATTTGTTTCATTAGTGCAGCACTGACTCCACTAGCATTAAATTAAAGGTGAAATGGCTATTAGTTTTCAGAACATCTAATACAATGATTTAATCATGTTTTTACTCGGATAACCGTATTTGGATAATAAACAATGCTTATGCATTTACATAATGTGTATTATATTGAACATTATAATAATACTAATAGGAGATAAAAGAAAGCAACCCTCTAGTTATGTAATTTGAAATTAATATAAACTGACATTTGAAAGCTCATGAGAGAGAAAAAAGGAGAACAACAAAAGAGAAAAGAAAGAAATAGAAATTGTAAACAAAACACAAGAGGGAAAGTCCCAACAGTTCTAATTAAAGATATTTCAGCGTTAGAATTACAGCATCCACCCACATGTCATTCTTACATGACACGTAACAGAAGATCACAAGTTCTGTCTTCCTTGTACAAAATATTTTTTCCTATAATTGTTTATCAATAACTGCAAAAGTGAGAGTTTTTGCATAATCACATTCATGAATTGTACAGAAAGGCCATAATCATAGTAAATCTGCCTGTAACCAAAAAGTGATTGTTACAGTAACTTTCAGGAAACTCTGTTAGCCATCTATTATCCAGTATTTTGCTTTCTACACTGGTTTCCTTCATCAAGTAGGAGATAACGGAGCAGCCTGGAGAAGGTGACTAGCTCATTGCATATGTAAAAAAAGTAAAATGCGTGTTCCTTTATTTCATTCAAAGAGGACAGAAGTGAGAACAAAAAGCCAAGCATATTCATGACAGTGGCAGATGGTGCCAACCTTGCACAGCTATTTTCTTTGATTATTGGCTACTTATTATATTTTTAAAAATGAGAGACAAAGCCAGAAAGCTGCGGTTCTAAAAGAAGATAATGAAGTTACATTGACATAGGTCATTGTCCCGAATATCACATACAGATTTGTTTTGGTTTTCTATAGAATTCTGTTCGATTTCTCCTTCCACTTTGTATTTTCTCTAGGAAACTGCCTAAACTGAATACAGATCACATTGTGTTCACCCCAGTATTAGGCAGATCTTGAGATTAGATGGAATAAATTTGCCTGTGCCATTTTAGAGCACATTTATTTATTGCAATCTTTAAGAACTGCCTTTTTCTTTTCAAAGAATAATATTAACTCACAGTAATCAGCATCTTATTTATTTATCCACTGTCAAAGAGTGAGTGTGGATTTTGTATTTTGAATATCCAGTGCTGAGAACTGGATTTACTGTGCTGAATCATATGGAACTTGGCACAGGTTTGAAAAAAATTAACGATGGATTTAGAATGGAGGCATTTTTCAAAGTGTCTTAGTAAACATCAGGAGTTTTTTGAGTACTTTTATTTTTTTCTTTCCTGCTCAGAAGATCCTGTTGCATGGTATGGTCACAGTTAGATGTATGTTTAATGGAAATAAAAAACACAGCCAAGTTAGAATGAAGGAGTAAGGAAAGTCTACCAAAGCCCCATTTATGATTATTGATTCTAAAAGGCTTTCAAGCAAGAAAAAGCCAGTGGAGGAAACAACACCTTTTCAACGGAGTGAATGAATCGTATTGCCTTTACAAAGCATCTAAAGAATCAATAGGAGAGTTTGGGGAGCAAACAATGAGACCAAATGAAGGTTTCCCTACCCAGGAATGTGACCAGTCAGGCTCATCTTAAAGAGTAAATTTCTTTTGCCAGCAGTAGAAGAAAATTCAGGTAAACATGAAGTGGATGCTGAGCTCAGCAAGAGACTTCACCAATAGGAAAAGAAGTATCGCTGTCATTTCCAGAGCAGAGGGGACATTATAAACAAATTAGGTTAGTCTAATAATGAGGTGTGAAGAGATCTTTATTGCTATGTACAGCCACTTGGTTTTGTAATTCTTTAGTCTGGAGCAGTGCTTTAATGCTAACTACATTATAAACCTGTATCCTTATGCTGGTGTGACTGTTAGAAAGGAGACTATTTGCAAAGAGAAACATCAGGTCACTGAACTTATGATCCTTTAATATTTGTTTCCAATAATTATTTCAAAATTGGAAAGCTCTGTGAGGTGTTCATGTTTTAGTCTTAACCAGTTACGCTTTCAGATCACGCCTGGTCAGGAGAATGAAACGGGGTCTTGGAAGTGATACGGCTTCTCGATAACAGATACACTTATCCCATGCCATGCATCGTCTTCTGAAAAATAGCTCTATTGTCATAATTCCAGTTTTAATAATCCAAATTTATCCCTTAATATAAGAAATACATCATTAAGCTTTTAACATATTACAGAGATCCCTGTACTACTCCCTTTCCTCAGATTTTCTTTGAGCTACCTCTAATAGATCCTCAATGTACAAATCCATTCTAGCAAAACAAGAGGTAATCAGGGATTCAGATTCATATTCTGGGGCTGGGGCTGTACTGTGCTCTAATGCACTGTTGTGTCCCTCTTTCCTCGACTGTTATCACTCTTAGTTATGAGAACTACCACCTTCTTAAAGTAGGAGCATACAGAGGGTATTTTGTGCATCTTGCCCTCACTATCCTAGTACTGCAGCACTATCTTTAGGTGCTTGGTAGTCTTTGATGGCGCAGCAGAGAGAGGGGGTATGGATCCTCTTTACTTTATAGTCTTAGATATAATAAAGCAACACGAGGCCCAACATGCAGTACTTGTGATTCCTGGAGAATAGGAAAAGGTTACCCGTACCTATTCATTACATATCACTTATTACAGTATGTCTTTGTTATTTAATAATATCACTGCAGTGTATTTTATGCAATGCTATTGAAAATGAATACATTCATTTTGAAAATTATTATCCTCCACTAAACGAATAGATGTACACATGCAAAGATACAGTATGGCAGAATTATCAGAAAAACTTGACAACAAATCTGTCAGTCTTCTCATCCCAAACCTAAATAACGTACTTGACTGAGATGGAAAAGGCAAGATACGTGACAGCCCAGACATGCAGAAACACAAGTATCTGTTTTAAAAGTAAGCACACATGTAAGCCTTAACACTATCAGGAACCTGGTGCATTTTTCTGCAGTTTCTCAAAATCAGTCATTTTATGCCTGCTTGGTTTTGTTTGTTTGTTTGTTTGTGCTATAAATTTCTTGATTCTGTCTTTTGGTATGTGATTGTACAAAGGCCAACAAACTGAGAGGAAGAATGCTTTTAAAGCATTTTTTATATATAGGGTTGAGTCTGGATTATAACACATTCTTCCTGAGCAAAATTATCAAATAGCTGTCCTTCAGCTATTAAATTTAAAAGGAATGCAATATTCACAGAGCTACTTAAAATTGAAAACTTAAAATATCAGAGGGAATAATAATAATAATTAAATTTTACTGAAGAGTTCCAGAGAGTACATTCTGGAGTACAAAGAATCACTTGTGAGTTCTGCTGATGAAAAAGGAATAGAATAGAATAGAATAGAATAGAATAGAATAGAATAGAATAGAATAGAATAGAATAGAATAGAAAGTATATAGAGTTAGGATCATTTATACTGAAAAAGATGGGATAGAAAACATGGTGATCCACCATCCAGGAATAGTGAGACAGTGAAAAAAAAGAAATCACTGAAGAACAACGATTTTATATTAGACAGCACATGGTGAAGTACATTTGCTGGGCCTGCACTTATATTTTTGAGGCACCCAAATACTTATTGACTTGCATACATAAAAAATTGCAAACTTAGACTCTGAGTTTTCCATGACCTTTGGTTCATGTCAACTTTCTGTTGATTCCTGGTGTCTTTGGATAAGGAAACATATGCAGTCTATCTCTGTGAATCATAGAATCACGCTATTCAGGAGCACATAGTACTGGATGATGGGTAACCTGTCCCCAGTCCATAACACCAATAAAATCCATAACATTGCTGCTAAAAACTAATGAACCTCCTCTGAAGAGCCATTTTTTTCCTTTCAAACAATACAGTGGATCTAGGCAAAAAATAAAATTCACAGAAGCTTTTATGTATTAAAACCAGAGCCAGTTGGCTGCCTTGGTTAGGGTGACCAAATGCCAGCAAACCCAAAATCTTCATTTGCTTTGAAGACCTCATGCTGAATGGGAAGCTGTTGTTGAGATAAGGATACTCACTCTTTGCAAGCATTTTCATTTTCTTCTTTTTGAACTCTCAAGAGAACAGAAAAATTAAGCAATAAAGTATGCCTGTTCCTTTGAGATCAGAAAAGCTCAGAATGTGCATACTTTGAAGTACTGAAGTTGATCAAACTGAAGCATTGAAGCTATGAAACTGTGGAGACATTTGACCCTATGAAATACTGACTTCACTGAAAACACGCTAGGTATTTTCTATTGCAGAAATTAAGATGAAATGTCTTTGCATTGGATGAGCTCTATGCTCTTAAGGAGGTTGCTCTACAAGGTAACTGATGAGGCTATTGCTTGCAGCCCCTGATGGAGAACTCCTGTAAAACTCACAAAGCAAGCGCTTCTCAACATGCCTTCCTAGCCATCTTTGCTGAATCCAGGTGTTCTGAGATCCAAAATCTAGCCAGCCGAGAAAGAGATTTCTTCATTATGCAGAACACTGTCACAAGAAGTGATTGTTCTTGATGATTTGGTATGTAAAAATATTGCCCAAATTGTATATTGTTGCATGTATGTGTTAACTATAGTTACCTCTGTAAATAGAGCTGTACTTTTTCTGCAACAGGAGTTTATTCTAATACTTTTATACTTTTCCTTCCTTAGCGGTATAATAACTGCTGTGCCATATATATAGAAATTACTCCCAAGAATGTAACATGCAGGATTCACACATTTAGATGAATTTAAAAAAAAAAAGCTGAACTGTTTCCAAATTCTTCTCTCCAAGCATCACTTAAGAAACTGTTTGTTCAGTTCAGTTTCATCTCTGCAGCTGCCAAACCACTTCAGTTCTGCCAGCTCTGCTCTCTGATTGCAAAATAAAGGGTGGTCACTTCACAGTGTATGCAAGAAATATTATAATTTTGTGAAAATTATGACATTTAAGAAATCCTTTCAATAGTAAAATGCTAGGCTATCCTGCTACATGCCTATTTAGCAAAAAAAAAAAAAAAAAAAGAATCTTTTATATTCACTTCTCCATGCCTTCCTATAACATTAGTGTATATAGTACTGGGTTTGCATTTTCTAAGACTGATGCACTTTGCTGCAGCTTACATTCATAAATATTTTTGTAGTATAATAGCCTGTCAAAACAAATCTGTTTTCCTCATTTTTGTCTGTGCAGAAGGGTGTCCTCACTGCTTTTTGTCCATCTCTAAAGATACAATAGGACAATAGTAATTGCACAATGTAGCAAAGCTTTTCTTTTCTTTTTTTCTTTTCTTTTTCTTTTTTCTCCTTAAAAATCAGAGAATGTGTGAAAAAATGCAGCAAATAGCCCCTTATTATACGAAAAATGTTGCTATATAAATGCATTAACCATTTTCATAGCTCATGGGAGTCTCCTATGCCCATTCTGTGTGTAGAAATACAAGGACATTTATTGAGATGAAATGCAGATAATTACATTACCTTAATACTTTGTCACATACATCTTCTGAATTTTTCAGAAAAATAATCTCAGTGGTTCACTAGTCTCTAAATGAAACATCCCCACTTGATGTAAAGTAAAATATATAAATGTATCTTATTATTTTTAATCTCAAAACAGAGAGGGAAAAAACAGTAAGCTACTTATTGATTATTTTACTTAAGTTCCAAGCAGTTTTCTTCTCAGGAAAATAATTTCCCTCAGCTGAAGAAGAAACTAAAATATACTTCTAAATAAAGAAGAAACAGAATAGTAAGGGGGTTGGGTTTTTTCCTTGATAATAAAAATATTTGAGTATAAGTGGTGATACAGAAAAGTTATTAGAAATAAAAAAATACCAGGATGTCAATTTCTGCAATATAGAAGCAAAAAGGAAGGCACTTGTACTGATTTTTTTAAAATGGAACAAATGTAAAAATAAGAACTATTACAGCATTCTGATTTTTCCTGTGACTAGAGTTTTATCTTCTTCAGGGCACTGTTTCTATCAGATCAAGTTCTGTGTTTTTCCCATGCTGACCTGCATTTTGCTTCATGGGAAATCTCATTCTGCTCAGAGAGACTCATTATGGGGTGAGGAATCATTTCGAGGGCTGCATTAGCACTGTAAAGTGCTAAAACCGACTGTAAGGGAATACCAAACCATAACGGTAGTGTCTTGCACCCATTTCCTACTTAATGTGTATTGTAATTTACATTAATTCTGGATTGGATCTACTATGAATAAGAATTATAGAAATAGACATCACACTTTTTCACTAAAAAATATCTTTGGGAGGGACAGTCAATTTATTTTTCTTCATATTGGTTTCAGAACTAGTACTTGATGTGAAGTACAGATACTGAGAATTAGAAGTAACTCTAGCATGCCTTTTACATGGTATATTGTGTAAACATTAGCATTTGTTTGTCAAATACTATTTCGCATATACTTGTGCAGACCCACTGAACTGAATATATGCACAGAGCTACGTTCTCTATCAAATCGTTAACCCAGAGAAATATATCCTTTGCAACACAGCTTCATGCCAATCGCCACTTCAGTAAACACCGCACATCACGATGACTGCTCTCCAGGAATTAGCAATGAGTTTGTTTATAATTGAGTTTATCAATATTTATAAAGTACAGTACTTAAGGGGATAATATATTGATAAAATACAGTTCTAAAATGCATTACATTTCCACGTTATATTTAATGGCTAAAAATACATGTAGTGGGTGTGGAGTAATAGGGGCCATACCCCACCCCCACAAACAGTTTCTTTATCACCCCATCTGCTACCCCAAATGCTAACTCTCAGGAACACCACTGCTTTGCAGCATGTTTTATTATTCAGGCTTTGGTGGGAGGAGAGCTGCAGAAAGAAAGTGTTAACTGTAGAGAAAGGGAGGGTCAAACCAAGACCCAGAATAAGCTATATTGCTCCACTAATGCCAGGACAGTGGCACAAACTTCCACTGGACCTGAATTGGCTACTAAGTACCATTAGATTAGACTAAAACCTGCTAGAAAAAAAGGAACAGTGAGAAGGAGGTCTAAACACATTTGTCAAAGAATTAATAAAGAGGCTAAAGGTATTTACGTAGGCAGGGAACATATGGAAGAGGAACAAGGCAGACTTTGAGAAGAAATTATTTAGCTTCATTTAAAAAAAACAAAACAGAACAAAGATAAGGCTAGGGAAAAAAGAGAAAGTTTACACCATTTTCATATTGCCTTTCTGTTTTTCCAAAAGGAAGCAGGAGGTTGGGGCCTGATCCAAAGTGCACAGAAGTCAAGTGAAGATTCCTAGTGCTTTGGATCAGGGACTTTGGAAAGAAAGAAATGCTGCTAAATAAGTATCAAATACTGATGAGTGTTAATGGGGGTTTAAGAGACAAAGCGTCCAGTTTGAAGCACTTATTGGCGATGTCTACACTATCATCACTTGCCAAAAACATTTCCATCATTGTGCATTAGTTGAGCTTTATAACTGGCTTCCAGCATTTTAATCTAACCCAGCTCAGAGCAGGTGAGGAGCTGGCTGAATGTAATTCATCAAGATGATTTTGGGGGTGACAACATTGTTGATAAATGCAAGTCAAATTTAGTAAGAAATTTCATTTGAAAAAAAAAATCAGTTGTGGAAAAGGTGAAGGGGAAAGTGAGAAAATGAAAGGTTTTTTTAAAAAATATATTCAAAATTTAAAAAGCTGAGTTTTGATCTGAGTATTTCTCTTTTAAAAATTGGCCTATTTTTAATTAAAAAAATTAAAATGGAAGAATACTGAAAGGGAGCAAAATGTTTTGTTTTAGGACAATTGAAATTGTTTAGGAAAACACAAAATTAATGATTTCTCTGATTATGCGATTCATCTGTCAATCTGCATTTCCATTATTCATACAGTTCTCAACTAGGTAATACACTTAGAGCCAAAATGACTAGCCAATATTCCGGGCCTCATTGGCACGTATCTATTAGGATGTGAAGCTGACCATACGAATCATGTTTTCTTTCAAAAAATGCCATTGATTTACAATGACTACTTCGAGATCTTCCTTGAATTTAGTCAGAACAAATTTTCATATTCCTCGTTGCTGCAAGGCAGACAGTGTTCCTTGAAAAGATACCCTGGTTCTTGGTTGCTGGTTTGCCACGGTTAGTGTGTTTGGGTTTTTGCTTGGTCGCTTTCTCCTGTCTTTAGGTGTTATATAGGTGTTTATGCTTATAGACTAGGTTGATCATTATGCTAAAATGTACGGCATGCTCCAGTATACCCAAAGGTCTATATGCTCAGTGAAAGGAAACTGCAGTTCCTGGCCCTACAGTAATTGTTCATCAAGCTGGGAGGGTGAGGAATGAAAGCATTACACTGGAAGATGTACTAGTAACTTTTCCATATGTAGTTCTGTGCCCCTGTAAAGACTCTGGTGAGTCAGAGAGTCAGGCTGAGATGGTAAAGTGTCAAGGTGATGGTCTGTTTCTGCTGCACTCAAACAGAACTCGGGCTAAAATAGGAGATGTACATGTAGAAAAACCCTCAGGTCAGTGTTAGAAAGTATGGAAGGTTGTGTCGATGTTAAACTGCATAGTGGCCCGTTAATTTATATATACCTCAGAGCCTTTTAAGTTTTCTGGCACTGGATAATCAAATCCTAGTATAATCAAGTCAGTTTTCAAATTTCCAAGCCAAAAGATTCCATGCAGTATACTCAGCAGCGATCCTTTATGAGATACTATAAAAAGACAAATTCTGTTTTATCTGTGTGGCCTTTCCTCAAGAAAATTTATGCTCTCTTGCTGGTTAAAATGTGTTAGCTGACACTCTTCTTCACCAGAAATGGCTGTGGACTGAGTCATGATCAGGGATGGGATGTCTTATATTGGGATGGCTGCAGTAGTTCCCTACCCACACTGCAGGAACAGTTCAGACGCTGATGTAGCAGCTACAGAATTGCAAATAAGAGCTTGGCATTTGTGTAATAAACTTCAGCAGTTCAACTACTGCTTTTCGAGAAGCAGAGCCAGCTCTGTTGTCAGGGTAGGAATCTTTAAGAGAAGCAAGAGGAAGAGGGATGTGAAACACTAACTGCCTCAACTTAAGCCATCAGACCCCTTTGGCATCTTGACTGTTGTAGTGCATATCTGGCAGGACCCTTTGGAATGAGAGATAGTGCAGTAAGAAATATGTTCTATTATTACTTGGATGAACTGGGGTTGGAAGAAACAGCTATTTATTAATCTTCATTCGGTGATATTGCACAAGGCTAGTCTGATTCAGGGATTCAGAGTCCAATGGAAAGGAAATTTGACACTAAAGGCAAACCCGAGATTTCTTACAGTTTCAAAATTAAGGGAAATAGAGCACACTGTCTCAGAGAACTGTAGTATGATTTTATGGAAAAAAGAATTAATTATACCAGACGCAGTCAGTTTTAAGTATGGCACAAATACAGTTTTGCAAAATGTCAGAATCATGCAGCAAAGAGATACAACTGCAGACAATGAAGAGAAAGAACTAAAGCCTCACTGGTTACCTGGAATACTTCAGCACGACATTCCCAACTCAGTAGGGAAGGACTGAGACTCACAAATTGTCTGCTATCTAATTGTCTCTTGGCTCAGCTTGGAAAATGCAAATCGAATTAGACTGCAAAAATTGGTTCAAGAAGCCCTAACAGGATATCAAGCACTAAGCGGTGTACAGCAGATGGTAAAAGATTTTTAAAAAGCAATCTTCTTGAAGTTCACAATAGTCTTGGGAGTTAGAAAATGGCAGGTGGAGCAGGAACTGTAACAGGTTATGAATTGTCAATAATTTCCTTTTCAGTGGCAATGAAACTGCTCTTGAAATCACCAAAAGGTTATAGAGATACACTGTAATTGGAAGACAAATACCTCAAGTGAGAACTGACACAAAGATGTAACAACTACAAGAACTGCAAAGAAAGAATGTAATCTTCTGAATTAGCATTTATGAGTTAATACAGAATTATGGTCAGTCCAGAAAATCTTGGCCTAGATGCATTTAAAAGAATGCGCAAAAGAAACACAGGCTATAAATCAGGAGAATTAAACACCCTAAATACCTAAGAACATATTCAGTAGCATTCTTATCGAGATCATCAGTGTCCTTCATTACTGTACAAAGGAGACAAAAATATGCCCTAAGACTCTTGAAGTTTACAAACAAAATAGATACAGCAGCATAGAAATAAACAGTGTATATGGTAAGAAGCTACACTTGAAGAGTACACCGCGATGCAGAGGACATGCATGCATACACTAACAGTTCTAGGTTTTTACCTGCACTGGATGCATGTTATTTACCAGCTATGTCTGCTGACTTCTTCACTCCCCAGTAAAGGAAATTAGAGGCATGACTCTCACCAGCGTAGCCGTTGCAAAAATAAACAATTTCTGATAACAAATAATAACTGTTAAAATTTTGTCCAATTTCTTATTTTCCGGCCCCTTATCCTCTCACTACAGTAGGAAACTGTCTACGTCCCCTATGCTTCAAGTCAGCCATTCTGTCTTTCGTAGAACAAACATACTGACAGCAAAAATTAAAAAAGAAAGTGAAATTACTGTTGTCAAGCTGATACAAAGTGAATGGAGGATGTTGTACATTTTCAAGGAAATGGAAAAGAAAATTAGAATGTAATTATCTTGGTTAGTCTGCATTTAGATAGTCTGAAAGAGTGGCATCAAAGACAGATGTGAATTTTCCCATTCATCTTAATGGACCACTAACTGCAAAACATAATTATGACAACTTTAATGGAGATGGTGTTAACTGTTCCATTTCTGAGTCATATACCAGATATATCCATTACAGCACCACTTCATTACTGCTGAGCTTACTTGATATGCACTAATGTTTCATTCATCTTAAATTAGAAAAACACTGCTGGAGCCCACAGAGTGTCCAAAAGCAGAAAGGCACAAGGGACAGTCTCAGAGTCAATCACAAAATTGCTGCTTTCAGATCTCATTCCTAGACTTTCAGCTAAACAGCTCACTGAACTCTGATGTCTGCTTGTCATAACATTGTTTTTCCACTGGAAGAGAAGTCTGATTGCTTCAGACTTCCCTTCCCCCTCTCTGATCTTCTTATAAGGAACTCTTTAAATATTTATGTCAAAGTGTACCAGTTAGAAATCAGTTTGAGACTTTCAAAAAAATCCAGTAAAACTGGACTGCTGGTAAGGAAGATGGCCCACAGGTATCACCTACAGAGGCAAGGGTGAAGAGACCACAGCCTCAGAAAGCTGAGACTCACTGACTCCGTGGGGTATTAGCTTTCCAGAATGGCTATGTTTGGAACAGCTACAGTTACGTAGTAAGAGAGACAAATTCAATTCTCTCATCTCATCTCCTGTAATTATAACAATAGTAATGTATTAAAACATTTGAAGTCTTCCCACTTAATTAGCTGATGTGTAGGAGATAGACAACTTACTCCTACTCTTTAGTTTGCAGTTAGCTGTTTGCCTTACTCACTTAGCAGGTGGCACAGTCCAAAGATACAGGTGGTTTTTCAACTTCAGTTAAAATGACTGATAACTTGGAGAAAATTCCTGCAAGTCAGGTCAAAGGAACCTGTCCTACAACCACCTCAATGTGGCACATAAAAGAGAGAGAATAAGCACTGGTTATCTGGAGCGCTGGAAGAAATCCCACTTATATTTTCTTGCTGATAACCCAACTCATAGAGAAAGAGATGGTGCTCTTCAGGAAACAAGGTCTCTCCTGCCCAAATGAGTTGGCAGGGAATAGATGACAGCTATGTTAGTGGAGAGAAAATCTTTGGTGATTTCTTTTTAAATCAGTAGTTTTCTGTCTTTTCCACAATGTATTGACTCCCTTAAAGACCACTTCTGTATGTATGTGTGTGTATATACATGTATATATGTATTTATACACACACGTATAAGTACAAGTCAAAGTGTATTTCTTGGAGATTCCTTGACTTCTCAAAAATTGCAGAAGAAAACCAAGGTGCTTGAATTTGGTGGGTGGAAAGTGGGTTAGAAATAGGACAGTTTATCAAATTACAGTGGTCCCATCCCACAGACTGTTGTCCTTTCTTTGCAAGCTGTATAAATTCAGCCTTCAGCTACATTTCCAACTTCGATTCCTTGTCACATTTCTCATTCCTGTCTCTCTGCTCAGCCAATGACAGCAGTGCCAATCCCCCAGTTGTTAAATCCATCCGAAAGCTTCCCCCCTCCTACTTTATATCACCCTAAAAGTGATTTTTGCAGCCTCTCCTCCAGAAAGAGTGAATTTGAACACAAAGACGGAACATTTGAGCCAACGAGAGAAGTAGAAAGAGAATCCTTAAAGTCTTTTCTTTAACTCGTGTTATCCTATGCACATTACAGGAAGGAGAATGTCCCTTTAAACAGTTTGGGGGCCCTCTAGTGATTCTTCCTGTCTTTCACTGAAGAAACGCTGAGATCCTCCCCCTACCAGTGGAGGTAGGTGGAGGGACCTTTCTACATGGGCAATGGACGCTGTGTTTGCCCTCCCATGATGCCAGTGCTAGTTCCACAAATCCTTGACATGGCACAGAGTACCAGAATAAAGTGCTTTCCTTTCCTCAGTCATCTCTGTTTGACCATTTTATTCATAATTGAAATTCCTGTTTTGCAAAGTTGCAAACTCTGACTTTGATCTTGGCAGCATTTTGTCTTGGTTTGCAAAGGACCTTCAGGGCAGAACCCTATGGACATGTACACTTGTGTGTGCTGCAAACCCTTCCTTCTGAGCTGTCAAGAATCAAAGTGCAAACCCTGAGCCTTCAGATTATGGCGAGAGCTAAACCTTTTGCTATTCTACTATTACAAGCCATAAGCTCTTATAAAATATATTTTTAGGAGTCCTATTGAATCACACAGTATGTAGCATAATGCAATCAATACAAGAAGCTGCATATAAATAATCTGTTTGGATTCTCACACATTTTAAGATGAGAGAGGGCACCATTCCCAGCAGTACTCCCCCCCTCCTTCAGAGTTCACACCTTTTATGGGGGAAAATGATTGTAAAGTATTCATTTAAGCCAATAACCAAAGCTTATGTTATTCATTTCTCGGTGATATACATAGTGCTCTTTTTGTATACTATTAACTGTGGACATATGTTTTTCATTTGACTATGTTACTTACACACACAATTCTTTTAAAAAATATGTAAAATATAACAGCTGCTGTAAAAAAAATATTTTTAGATCTCTGAAGTGCCTAACGAGCTGCAGTGCACAACAAAAATGGTTTGGTCTTTGTAACATGCCCACAATGAAATGCCATGGAAGAGTTTAATCCACTTGGTCATCTCTGTGAAAGGGAGCAAACTGACACCATTCTAATATGACAACATGCTTCTGTGGGGTGTATTCCTTGGCTATAACAGCAAGGTCTTGATGGTTCATTGCACCAAAGCAATCACACAAACAATGGATCAGCCAACTTTTAAAACAGCAGTATAAAAGCAATTGTAAAGGCACCAACTGTATCATCTGAGCTCTGCTTTGACATTGCTGTTTTCTGATGGCAAAAATATACCTATTTCCTGCCAGTGTAAGTGAGAGATTAAGGGGTAAATATAGAAAACCTAAAGTTTGCTTTGGATGAGAAGTTTTTTCTTTATGAATTATTGAATAAATCAAATATCCTTGGTTCTCATCCCAACAGAGTGTGATGATTGCTAGCTTGAAAAAATGTAGCAAGAGCAAACGTTGGCAAGAGTGAAGCATTCTAATGCGATGTCTACAGAGATTTAGAGATAGCAAGGATTGTCAGTTACAGTCAGTACTATCAATGTTGGTAGAAGATATTTAAACTGTAATTCTACCTAGATTAAGGTACTTAAAAACAGTGTTCATGGCTTGAAAACAACCTGTGCGAGACTCTGTTAAGGAATGAATTCCACCACGAGTTAATACATAAATGCAGATTATTCCATTGCAACACATTTGGCTGCTACCGTGTGAGGGAATGGCAAGTGTGGAAAACTGCCAAAACTGAATGTCTTCTTCCTTCTCTTCCAGTTGATAAGACAGGAGAACTAAAATGCTTTTTTGAAATCAGTCATGTGGTATCTGGAGAGTGGGAAGAGAAAACAAAATCTTCTTTATGAAGATCCCAGTCATACAGTGGTACAGAACATACTGGGGAGGATCCTGTTCTCAGAAGAGCTCTGGCATTCCCTGCAGCAGCTGCAGTACCATTCTGCAAATTTTCTGCTGTCATTTGATGGGGAACCATGGGCTTTACTTGCACCAGGTCCCGCTCTGCCAAGTTCTGCTAAAGCACCTTGCATCATCCAAGTTAAATGTCTAGACAGTGTTTCTCATTTATTTTTTTCTCCTACATTTTCATTCTTTATTACTGATGTTTCCAGTGTGTTAAGTCAAATGTGTTCAAAGGTGTCCAGGGCATTCAAAGCTGTGTAGACAGTGTCACTGAAGCACTTCCATTCTGCTTCAAAGGTGTCCAGGGTGTGCAAAGTTGCACAGACAACATCCTTGAATCACTTCTAGTCAGCTTTTATGTCACGGGAAGTTGCAGTAGTGGTATCCAGCTGGCTTTCCAATGATTTTCAAAGTGTTAGTTTTACAGCAATAATTTTCCAGTATTAACTTTAAAATTATTGAAATTTAGCTTATTCCAAAGCTTTTGCTTAGTGTGATATGGATGTCAGACTATCCACAGATCAGTTAATTTGACATTTTAATCCTCCTCCCATATACTGATGCTGATATTGTCCTGGAAGTGGTGTAATCAATCACTGCCAATTTTTAAAATGGGAATATGTCTAGGGAATTTTGTTTTTACTTGGAATCTGAAGGCCTGTGATCATATTAAGTATATTTTTTTATGAAGAAAGGGTAACTGGTTTTGCACTTTTCATACTGTATTTTTCAATAATGCCAGCAGTATTGATAGTCTTCCTCAAAGCAAGCTTTGATGCCACCAGCATAATAGAATAGAATAGAATAGAATCATTAAGGTTGGAAGTGACCTCAAGGATCATCTAGTCCAACCATCCCCCCACCACCTATTACCCACTAAACCACGTCCCTAAGTACCATATCTAACCTTTCCTTAAACACCCTCAGGGATGGTGACTCCACCACCTCCCTGGGCAACCCGTTCCAATGCCCGACCACCCTTTCCGAGAAAAACCTTCTCCTCATCTCCAACCTGAACCTTCCCTGGCGCAACTTGCAGCCATTTCCCCTTGTCCTGTCACTAGTTATCTGCGAGAAGAGGCCAACCCCCAGCTCACCACAACTCCCTTTCAGGTAGTTGTAGAGGGCAATAAGGTCTGCCCTGAGCCTCCTCTTCTCCAGACTAAACAAGCCCAGTTCCTTCAGCCGCTCCTCATAAGACCTGTGCTCCAGACCCTTCACCAGTTTCGTTGCCCTTCTCTGGACA
>VWZZ01007592.1:27314-54534 GCA_013399095.1 Psophia crepitans
TCAAGATGACCTGCTCCATCACCTTCCCTGGCACCGAGGTCAGGCTGACTGGCCTGTAGTTCCCCGGATCTTCCTTACGACCCTTCTTATGGATGGGTGTCACATTAGCAAGTCATCTGGGACCTCTCCCGTCAACCATGACCGCTGATAGATGATGGAGAGCGGCTCGGCAATCACACCCGCCAGCTCCCTCAGCACCCTCGGGTGGATTCCATCCGGCCCCATGGACTTGGGGCAGTCCAGGTGAAGCAGGAGATCTCTAACTGTTTCGACCTGAATCGTGGGGGGTTTGTTCTGCTCTCTGGCCCAGACGTCCAGGTCCAGAGGCTGAGTACCCCGACAACAACTGGTCTGACTACTGAAGACAGATGTAAAGGCTGCATTGAGAATCTCAGCCTTCTCCTTATCCTCAGTAGTCAAGTTCCCCGACGCATTCAGTAAGGGATGGATGTTCTTTATGCTCTTCATTACTATGTGCTAATTGATATACTCTATGTCTTCATAAAAGTTATCTGTGTGTTTAACTAGTATTTAGCCTGTAATGACAAGGGGATAGCATTTCTTGTAAAGTAGCGACCTTCCTGTACAGTAATTTTTGCCATTGGACAGTGTAGCTTATTGATCGTTGGAGATGTAACAGTGAAGCCACTGTCAGTTTCTCCATTATTTCCTCAGTGATTGCAGGTCTACAGTACAGATAGCTAAATCCCTGTTTCTTTAAGAGTGCTTTTCTCTAAACAAAAATTTCATTTCATGTTATTATATGAATTTCATATCTGGTGACTGCATTGTCGAACTGGGCACTTTTTCACATTGGATAATTAAGTGGATGTCAGTGTCTATATGATCTTACTGTGTTTGAAGATGTACATTTAAAGGACTTAAAGGAAAGGAAGGTTCCTCAAGGAATGTCTGCCCTGTGCAGATAGCCCTGGACTAGTGCTCACTCACTGACCAGCTGCGTTAGCATGTTTTTGCTCTTCAGTAAAATATTTAACTCCCAGCGTAAGCCCTGGCTCCAGCTCAGTGCCATGGCGATGCAGATGTACTGCTTTTCCTTCCAGAGCAGGAGTTTGATCTGCTGTGCTGTGTGGGAGTCACTGAACTCTAGTACAGCTTCTAGCCGATGGAAAGTCATCCGTGAGCCTGAATTTCATGTGAGCAGATTTTGCAATTGTAACTGCTATCAAATCCATACCCATGGCTTGCTGTTTTATTGTCATCTCAGAAGTCTGAAAGATGGTAGATCAACTTGATTTCAATGCTGAATGCACATGCTATAGCAGTATCACTCACCCAGATGCAGCCACAAGGTAGAGACAAAGAAGATGAGGTAAAGCAGCTTATAATGTTTGGCTATAATTCCTGTGAAATTTGATAAGCCGCTGTCAGTGATCTAGTGTGTGTACTTACACTGCATGACAAACTTTCTGCACTAAGTTAAAACTGGATCTAATTTGACCTCAAGCTTACACACTTGTCTGCAGGTGTCTATTTGCAACGGCAGCTCTTTGGAAGAGAGTTTAAGCTTAACAGTGGAGATGAGGGTGTCCCCTTGCAGATTGCAGCCAACCTCTGAACTAGTATGACTGCACTATGCTCAGAAGGCATAATACAGAATGGTTTGATTTGTAAAATGATAAACATTTGCTATTTTGTTTCTTTGTTTTGTTTCATTTTGGGGAAAAACAAATTGTCTTAAATTTTAAGTGTCTTTTGGATTTACTTAAGGAAAGCAGAAAGATAGGAGAGAAATATTTGTGTTCATGGGAGTTTTCTCAGCTCTTCCATTTCATGCATACAATATGCATTGACCTTTTTTGCTAGAATGAAGCAAGACGAAGGGAATTTAGGATTAATTTCTTGCTGCAAGTAAACGTGCTTTATTCTCGGTTTAGTTTAGAGGATACACAGTGGGTGTGAAAGGTGAATTAGGATTTGAGGATTGAGACTTTTAAATCTGCACTAGGGGGCAGCCGCTAACTGATGTGTTGGATTAGTGATGTGTCCCCTGTCACTCACAAGTTGGCCCAGAAGCTTCATGTACCGCACAGCTTCTCAGGCAAGGTTTATGCTTGCAGAAATTGTAGTGCTGCCTCTTCTGCATAACTACAAGAATGAAAAGGTCTTGCATGATGAGAGTGGTGGTGAACTACAGTGATACAGAAAGCTGGGACAAAGAAATCTCTTTGGTTTAACAGCAATATTGTTCTGACTTCAGGCTTTTTGAAGAGCTGCATTTTATAGCAAGGTTGTTGATTTTATGTAATTAATTTTAAAGTAATTTACCTTTGTTTAGACAGAGTACATTTTTCTAAGGAAGAGTAAAGAAAGACGAAACTTAGCTTGTCAAAAAAGCAGAAAAACTAGTCATCAAACAAAGATAATTTTTGAAACCTATTCATTTTTAAAGTTGTTTTAATATAAAATCATACTAAAGATTGTTGCATATAGCTCAGCTCATCTGTCGGCTTCTTGGCTTGCATCTTGGCTTGCATCAGGAACAGTGTGGCCAGCAGGAGTAGGGAAGTGATCATCCCCCTGTACGCCCCACTCACCCCCTCGAGTACTGTGTTCAGTTTTGGTCCTCTCACTACAAGAAGGACATTGAGGTACTGGATCCCCCAGAGAAGGGCAATGAAACTGGTGAAGAGTCTGGAGCACAAGTCTTACAAGGAGCGGCTGAGAGAACTGGGCTTGTTTACCCTGGAGAAGAGGAGGCTGAGGAGAGACCTTATCGCTCTCTACAACTACCTGAAAGGAGGTTGTAGTGAGGTGAGTGTTGGTCTTTTCTCCCAAGCAACAAGTGATAGGACAAGAGGAAATGGCCTCAAATTGCTCCAGGGGCGGATTAGATTGGGTGTTAGGAAAAATTTCTTCATCGAAAGAGTGGTCAGGCATTGAACAGGCTGCCCAGGGAGGTGTTGGAGTCACTGTCCCTGGAGGTGTTCAAAAAGCGTGTAGATGTGGCACTTCGGGACGTGGTTTAGTAGACATGGTGGCATTGCGTCGACAATTGAACTTGATAATCTTAGAGGTCTTTTCCAGCCTTAAAGATTCTGTGATTCAATGATTCTAAGATCATGATATTTTCACTTTTGGACTGATAGACTCTAAGAAGAAAATAGATTTTGTGTCATGGTACATTTTAAAGTGGAGTCCTGATACATAAATGAGGTTTGGAGACTACCTTAGGGTGAAAAGTAATGTATTTTGACCCTGTGGACCAGAGTATTACACCTGTACCAAGTTATCAGCACTGCGTATTTTAACTGTAAAGCTGCAAATTATTTGTTGCTCGTCTCCTTACTTGACCTATTGCAGTTGTAATCCACTGAGACTATCCTAACTGGAAATTTTCTTCATGGAGTTGATGGCGGGTAGGGAATTTTGTGTGTCTCTCATTGGATTTCTTCACAAGCTTCTTGAACTATAACCATGTGCATTTGGCTATGTATTGAAAATGTTGGGGTTTTATTCCCTCATCTTTGCACCATCAATGATGTGCAATGTTGAGCAGTAAACTATTGTGTGGGGCTTCACATTTGATGAGTCAGTTACTGAATAGTGTATTAAGACTACCAAGGGCATCCGAGATTTAGGCAAGCACTTTTATATTAGGCAAGCACAGCAGTAAAATTCCCAGTCTACCCAGTAAAAATGCAGCAGTGGAAAACCCAGAAAATATTAGCTGTACAAAGTATGAGAAACTTTAGTACCACTTCACAATGACTGTCTTCTGCCTGTTCTGATCAGAATCCAGATAATACTTTTCATTTCTAGCTCCCCTGTATATTGTTTTTAGACCTATTACATGATACCACCATCTGTGCTACTCACATTTTGGGTACAATTCTAGATCTGCAATTTTTAAGACATGAATTTATAGCTGAAGTGCCTGAGAGTCTTGGAGTTACACAAACGTTCTCTCTGGTTTTGTGCCATATCAGCATACATCAAGAAGACAGTCCCTGATCCCCAAAGCTGAAAGTTCAAATCAGCAGAGAGAAAGGAAAAAACTGGGAAGAACCAAAGAAATAATGAGATGATATTAAGAAGTGAGGTAGTTGTCAATTCACTAGTGTTGATCTATCTGTAGGCATCAAGACAAAGGAAAGGTTTGAAAGATGTGAAGCTTATGAGGTGTTTTTATCACTAAATAATGATCTATTATTAAATTAGAACTTTGCTCTGGTGGTCATGACTCATTTTACACATAATGGGAATCATAGAATCATAGAATGGTTTGGGTTGGAAGGGACCACAAGGATCATATAGTTCCAATCCCCCTGCCATGGGCATGGACACCCTACACTAGACCACATTGCCCAAAGCCCCATCCAACCTGGCCGTGAACACTTCCAGGGATGGGGCATCCACAGCTTCTCTGGGCAACCTGTTCCAGTGCCTCATCACCCTCACAGAAGAATTTCTTCCTAAGAAACATCATCCCTGTCACTACTGTGCTTTCTGCATAAAGCATGTTGCTATTTTACAGCTGGTTAGTGAAAATGAAAACAACAAAAATTCAGTCCAATGCACTGATTATTTTTTTGTTTCTTGGTCTTTTCTGAAAAACTTTCAGTCATGATTGAATAACAACAAAGATTTCTTCAAACTTTTTGTTTCTGAAACTGATCTTCTGGCTGATGCAAATGTTAGGGAAAGACCTTGAGCGAGGGCAAGGAAACCTTAAATGAATTCACTCATTTTTCAGTAGAGAACATATTGACATAAGCTTTGCATTGCCAGAATTAGACAATATTACCAGACATTGGTCTTACAAATGTTTTTGATAATGTGATTCCCTCTCACTTGCCAGATACATTAGAATCAAGCAAATATATTTTTAGTAACTACTTCAGAATTGTTTAGTCTTTTTCTGCTAACAGAATCATTCTTTATGGGCCCTGATTTTGACAGATTTGTATAAACTGAACTGGCTGGCAGTAACTTACTTTGTATATTAATTACACTGACGTTCCTGTTTTCTAGCTGGATGACTAAATAATATATCCAAGAGATGTCTTGATGAACCAATGACACATCAGAATAATGTGACCATTTTTCTTTCTGAGCCAGGGATGACCCAATCTTCATTCTTGAAGGAAAGATTAATTTTATTGTTGATATTTACTTTTTCTCCACAAATATTTTGTACATGTTTTTAGGTTTGTTTGTGGTAGTTTGAGGTCAAATGCAAGCATGAGTAAGAAGTTCTTCAGGCTCTACACAAAGCAGAGTGATGGCATTAGCACAGCTCAAAGTTTGAGCTACTGGGCAAGGTGTAACTTGGACTTGGCAACGTGTTGACAAGGTCACCTGACCTTTGGATCTGACCTGACTTCTGGTTTGCTGTGGAATACAGTAACCATGCATATGATATATCTTCTAGATGATAATGCAAACTAATTCTGTATCTATTTCTGTTCTTCTGCTCAATGCTGTTCGTATCATTCCTCAGTGCTGCTAGCATCATTTTTTTTTTCCTTATTCCATTTCAAAATGTCTTTACTGAAAACTGATCCAAGGAGAAAGCTCATATATAGCAATCGTCCAAGACACTTCTAACAAGCACAGTGCAGAAGGACTCTTCCAGTCCTGTCCATCTGAGTGAGCAAAAGGCTTGTTCTGATTTGTACTGACCATCATAAATACCCAAGAATTGTTGAAGGACAGCAGGAGCAAATATCTTTTTTTTGGTTCTGCCTCCTGCTGGTGGTGAAAAATACAGCTTTGGCATTTTCTGTGCATGCATAGCCTTGCTCCCCAGGCTGCCTTTAGGGCTTTTGCCCTGTTAGAATGACGCAACACATTCCTTACATGAAAATCAGACCGATTTTGAACAACTTTTCATAGAATACTTGTTGATTTGTACTAGACCACTCATTAAGGTCTGAGTGATTAAAATTTCTCCACCTTTTTTTCCAGAAGTCAATGCATTATAACCAGTGTGAAAGTTCAGTTGGTCAGACGAAACCCAAAACTTGCAAGATTTCAAGGCTGCATTTAAGAGCAGAACTTAATAATTTTAACTGACAGGCATGTCTGATTGGTATCTTCCAAACATTCATAGTTCTATCATAAATATATAGATTTTTTTTTTTGCATTTTCCTAATAAATGAATGAAAATACCTTTTGGGGAATAAAGTGATATGTTTTAAAGGCATTTGTTTACTTTTTCTGTAAGCTCCTGAGATGGCTAACATACTAGTTGTTAATCACACCATCTGTTCAAGCAGTGTTTGACTAAATGAATCAATTCATACTTTTTCTTCTTAAAGCAGTTTTTTACAGAACAATATGTTTGTGTCTATTACCCCATCATTTGGCAATGTAATACGAGATATTTTAATTTTCCTATTTATTGTGCATGGATTTTCAATCTCCAAATATTTTTTTTAAATGTGCATACAGTACAGAAAAGCTGTGTCTATTGATTTCTGTAGCATTGCAAACAGTGGAAAAATCTGTTCCATTCTGCTGTCAAATTCCAACCATCTGATTATATTTAAATGAGTTATTTCCAACATGTTTCATTTGAATGACCGTCATATGAGCAATTCCTCCGTTGTACCGAAGATGGCAGTGGTGCACAACCTACCTAGCCGCTGGTGTTCAGCCTGCGAGGGGGTTGCTCGGATTTTGGTTACTAGTTCCAGGAAAGAGTAAATTGGAGCGGGGGGTGGGAAGGAAGAGTCTGCAAATGGAAACGACAACCTTTTGTAGTCTTCCTTGTGTCCGTTGTCTCTGGTGAGCTTACATTTACATCATTCCTAATCAAAATTCGGGCTAAATATGGAAACTGCAGCTTGAAATAAATATAAACTCAAGTTTAGAAAGATTGTAACAAATCTGCTTTACAATTTGTGTTTCTGTGCGCGTCCTAGCTCCAGCTGAAACAAAGAAATCATCAACGTCTGTGCATCAACTCTTGGTCAGTACTGAAACCGCATGTGCAAGGCTACAAGTTTCAAGTGACTATGGGTTGTTTCTAAACCCCCAGCAGCTTTGCAGAAATATGCTTGACTAAGTTCCTGACTCCTAGTTTACCTTAAACCAACATTTTGAGGTTCACCCTAACAGATTCAAAGGCGGAATGCTGGGCCGAGCACCAGGGAGAATCTGACAATTAGTAAAATAGTTTCTGAATAGAAATAATGGTTGAAACCACTGTGGTAGTACAAACAAAGAAAATGAAAACATGTAACAAAATTCCTTCAGTATGCTGTAAGGAATAACCCTGAGGGAAAGTTGACTGAATGATTTCCTAAAAATTTTTCTCTTATCATGGACTAAACACACCTTGATACTACAGTGGAATCAGAATTGACAATTGTTCCTAAAGGCTATATCCTATTTACAAAGTCGCTTAAGAAACAGCAAGTGCTTTTCCTCACTGCTGTGATGTCACTGCCCAGAGAGTTTGCTTTGTAAGAGAGGCAACTGTACCCTCAGAGCCAAATATCTATATATTAAAGACAAAAATTGTTCTAAAACTGTTGTTCATTCATATTCCATTTTTCAACCTAAGACTTATTGTGTAAATTCATATATAGGCAAGTTACTTGGCCAGACTGATTTCTGAACGATTGCATGCTATAATAGAAAAGTGTTTACTAAGTAATGAAGAATGTTGCTGAGATGATCTTAGTAGAATCTTCATCATCCCTTGGTTTGTCTGGTTTAATTTATTGATGGTTTGGGGGTTTTTGTTAACAACAGAGAAAGAAGGTAAAAGAGTGAATGTGAGTGTGAACTATGTCTCAAAATTGTCAGGCTGTAATTTGTAATCAGTATTGTGTTGTGCCAGTGGGACACAGTTGTCTTGCTGGAATATAAATGGGGCAGGAGTCTGTCAGTAAAACAGGTGAGTATCATAGGGAGTAGGTTCATGGCCTCGAACTGGCACTAAATGTGAACTGGAAGCCAGTGAAAGATATGAAATAATGCATGTATTGTTTTCTCAAGTGTCTTGGTAAGGTGATAAGCTGCTGACTTATTTTATAGAAGGTGGAGATTTTGTATTTCTTCTATTTTAATCACCGGCTAAGTAAGATTAGTTTGCTCCGAACATATTGCATGAGTCATTGTGAGGTGACTCTCCTGAGAAAAAGGATTATTTCTTGGCATCCCAAAGACAAAAGAAGGTATTCTTTCACCCTTCAAGTCCTTTTTTCAAATCTAAATATTTAGCATTTAGCACACACGGTCCACTGTGTTCTCTGAACCACAAAGCTTATTTCACAACGAAGGGGCCCATCCCTTCAGTAAAGGAAAAGGACAGCCTCTTGATTTATCTCACAGCTTCACTTAGGTCTTGCTTAAGTTTCAATTTGAACGAGCCACTATTCATTCCAGTCCTGGTAGTATTAATATATAATGTCATTTTTTTCATGCCATTGATTTCTTCTAGTGGAGACATGTAATTCTCACATTGTTGACAACGAAGGTGTTTTATGTCTTCACCATTCCTAATGGCTCGTCCATAGATATAGACAAAGGAAGGGAGGAAGGGAGGGAGCAGAAAGGACAGCTATACACTTTGTAGGCCTCTGGAGGATGAAGGCAGTTATAATGCTACACGGTTCACTTGCTCTTGGGGTCAACAATACCTTGTCAAGTATATTAACATCAGCACAGAGGGCAATATTGAGACTGAAGCTTAGTTTCCAGTTTTAAAGCCTTAGAGAAGTCCTGCTGGGAATTTCTTCCCTGAGTCCTGCTCCACTTCCTTCAGAAGTGTATGCAGGCTACATCCAAGTGTTTTAATTTATCTGTGTTATATTTTATTTATTTGATTATCGAACCCTTGATTTTTGATTTTTCAACAAAATTTTCAAAACTTTGTGTTCTTTCCATTTGAGGGGTTACGAAAGCTGCCTTTTACAGCATCCTTTTAAATGTGGGTGTGAGGTAAAATTAGTAAGTCAGTTGTCACATCAGATCACTGAGAAGCTCAGGTAGAGCTATGGCATCAGTATGAAACTGCTCCTACACTGCTTTATCTGGTTAATTAAAAAGGATATCTAGGGGGTTCGTGTCAACTTGAATAATGATACATTCTTTCTGCACGTATTAGAATTCTCCTTGAAAAGCCTAGTAAATAGCATTGCCATGTTGAAATTGTAGATTTTATTCAGCCAGATAGATGAGGTCTGCCATTTTAAAAAGGAAAGATACATGTTTTCCTTCAAAATAAAAGCAATTCTACTGAAGGAACTAAATTTACCTTCTTTACATCAATAATCTGACAAATTTGACTGCCTTACCATTTGTATCTCATTTACAATTTTCTATTTCACTGGGTCGAATTGTTTCTTAAGAGTTCAAAATGTTCTTGATCTTTTTGATTAGGCAGCACTTTTACAATTATCTAATCTTGAAAGCATAAAATCTTCATAATGTAACCTGATCTCCTTATAGCTTTTATACGCTATGAGCTGAATTGTGCAGTCGTTATTCATGTGGTTGAATATATTCATTTATAAATCCCAGTGACTTCTATGGCATCATTTTTGTAAGTGCATGTCAGTAGAAAGTAGATAATATGTAATTTTTTGTATGTAAAAAATACATAATGTGAGTGGTTACTCTTTTATTGCAGAAGGTCTCCTATGGGTTTGCTACAGATTTTTTCTAAATATTTTACAATAATGATTAATTTTCTTCTCTAAAATGTCAATTTTCTTGAAGATAGCCATTTTGAATTCATTAAAATATTTCAAATGGTTCTAAACATTTTTTTAATCAATTAAACCCCATGATTTTACTTACAATTGGATTATACTAAATGACAATTTAGTAAATAGAGGCAAAATTAAAATGAATGACTAAGAAAAAAAGAAACAAGGGTCAAGCTGAGATCTTAGAAAATTTTGAGAACTTGAAATTATTTAATATAGTTACAAGATTATCTGTTCTGGAAACCTGTTACTGTGAAGTTAGAAACTAAACTACAACTGATTATATATAGTGACAATATTCCATTTGTATTGAAGAAAGTTGTCATCAGTATATAGGTAAATAATTAATTTTCAGAACGTTTGTTTTGAATTTTGTGCTGTAGCTGACTGGGAAGTGGAGGCAAAAGAGAAAATACCATCTAACTGCTTCAAATGAGAGACAGCCAAAGAGAAAAGGAATCTTTGAATTTTTGAGGTTGTACCTGCGTTGAAAGCTAGAGGGTTGAAGTCTATTTCTATTACTTTACCTCCAAATCTCTGAAATTAGAGAGTTTAGAAGTTTGCGTAACTTCTTTCCATATCGGTGCAATGGGTGTTTGCTATGAAGCGTGCCATAGGACTGATGGAGTGCCTGGTGTTGGAGCAGGAATAGGACAGAGTCAAACTGAAATTTGTAATGTTCTCAATGATATTTTTATATTTCAAGCTCTGGAACATCAACAAATATAAGCCGTTGTTATACCTGTGTTTAGCCACAGCTTTCTGTCCCACCTGAAAGATGCAGTACTTTTTATCGGTAGCAGGGTCATTGTTATTTTTTTACCCTGGATTTTTGGTAAATAAGAACATTTTTGCATCCCAAAATAAGGAAATAGATTTGTAGAAACAACTCTAAATCTGTTTTGGCAAAAAAGTTGCATGCCTGCTATCCACCACTGGTAGAGACAGATTTTTATGAGTTTTGATATCATACCTCCTAAGAATCATTCGGTATCAGATCCACTTTACCAGACACTGCACTCAGTAAAGAACTCGCAAGTCTAGTGAGCTTTAAATTAGCATGCCTTTGCTATTTACTAACATCATGCTGCTAATTCACAGCATCTTCCATCTACCTTTAACTGGTGCTTAGATGATAAATGAAAGTTGTTTAGATTACGCTTATGGTGATTAGAGGGGAATGAGATGAAGGAAAAGAAAGAAAGGGGAAGATGAGTGAGGCAGGGTACAACACAGCTGCTTTGATGATGAAAATGCATTATGAATTCGGTGCATGTATTGTCTGATTCTCTGCCATCTTCAGGCCATACAAACTCTGAACAAATCACGTATTTGTTCATTATACACCATTCTCTGTGCTTTTGCTTCCCCAGTTACTTTCCTGTGTGGTGGTGGCAATGCTCTAGCAGCTTGACAGTCTCTAACTTCCAGTTTTCTCCTATTTTAAGGAAATTCTTGAAGTTTTGTGGAAGAGAGAGGATTCAGTAAAAAGCAAGTACTAACTGCTAGATACAGCCCCTGCAGACATTATTAATTCCGTAGACTTATTTGCATAACAAAAGGAACTACAGTACAGTAATTCCACTTTAGAATGGAAGCCTCCACATCAACGGGCTATGCAGAGAATTTTTTCAGTTACTTGCTTGTTCCTGTATTAGTTTGCAGGTAAACTTTTTCTTTTCCCATCTGTTACAGGACTTTGAAGAATCAAATCTTTTATACATTTTACTTAAACATTGTAAAAATATTTCATTTGCAATTTAAATTGATTACATCTCAAAGCAAAGAATAAAAGGAAATACTGACGACAGAAAGACTTGTTTAAAAAATGCTGCAAATGTGGTGATGTATTATTCAAGGACAAACATTTCCTTTACGCAGTGCAAGAATCTGATAAGTTCCAGAATACTGTCAAATTACTACAGCAACGGTGTTGCAGTTGTAGTAGAATCTCACCTCTTTTTGCTGTATTTGCTTTTGCCTCCTTAATCTCTTTATTTGTTATCGTAGAAATGAAGTCTCTTGTGGACTTAGCAGAAATGCACACACAAACCCACCCACCCCCTCCATTTTCAGGCACCTGCAAACACTTTGTAAGCACTTAAGTGAATCTTGTACAGGAAATGCAACGATGAGACTCGTCCAGGGTATGCCAGATGACAAGACTTTTGATCCTTCTGGACTCCTTCACTCTAGACAAGAGTGAACAGTGATGTTTCAGAAGCGTAACAAACAAGGACATTTGAAAGCAGGTGTTGCAGTAACGAGTTATTGTTTTCTGGGCCTGCTAACAATGACGTTTGTTAAAAAGGTAAGAGGTATGACAGTGGAGTCATCCCTTTTACCACAACGGAAGCAAACCCAGCCCCAGTAGACTTAAAGGCACAGCAACACAACTGTCACGATCACCAGTGGCTGTTGGCTTTTCTGTTATCAGACTGACTGTTCCTGTGAAATACACGCCTCGTGCCATTTCAGGCAATGCTTCAGCTTTTGCTCTTTTCCTATAAAACTCTGAGAAATCTGCTTTTACACAGAGAATTGAGTGCTTTCCCACATACTTACTGAAAGCTTCTCCTATGGGGTTTATATGGCCCATAGAAAATGAACACAAAATTCCACTTAGTTATCATTATGCATCACACGAGCAATATCCGGTGGGTCTTGATTTAGCCAGACGTTATGATAATCCCTTCCTCAAAGGATAACCTAGAAATGGGAGTGTATCTGCACTCAGGGTGTGTGAATATAAATTATAGATAGCAAAACACTGTATTTTCTAGAGTACAAGGTGCAAGTAGTCTTTATTCATTATTTTGTGCTTACTTCAATTGTTTTAATAATAAGTATTTCTAGCTACTTTATACTTCACAATATACAATCTGTATGAGTTTTAAGAGCACATATTTTTGCTTCTGTTCATTTCAAAGCAAAAAGTTATGGTAAGCCAGTTTTGTATTATCACATCCTCTCAAGGGACTTAACTAAAAAAAAAAGTCTGTGAAACATTGCACTAAATCACCAGTCAATGAGGCCACTCACAGTACATAAACCTAACTGTGTTCATAAGTCTTTTCTGGGTCAGGGCTGAAGAATGTATTCACTTGCCAGTACTGCCTTAAAGACAACTTAACAAACAAAAGAATCAAGCACAACAAGAAAAGCGTCATTCTTATGAAGACACTTGACATTCCCTGAAGCATCCACACCCAAAAAATCAGTCCACACCTGAAAATCAGACCAAAGTAAAAGCAGTCTAAATATGTTCTAGTAGATGAAGTTCAAATATTTGCAAATATTAAGCAATTGTTCTATGTACTTCTAATTAATCTGGTTGCATTAAACTTAAATATGCGAAGGTCTCAGTATCACTGAGAAAACTGAAAACTTGATAAGCTCTGAAACTCACTGTGCTCACTGAAAATGTGTAACTATTCATTTAGTAGGTCTGTAGTAAGTCTAAAGATGCTGTTGTCTTTTCATACTTCAGGTTCCTCAGGCTTCATACACAGTGTAATTGACCCCCAGTGGAGAATGACCTCTGTTGTTCATTCAGAACATGAATTCTTTCAGTGCACCTAACATACCAAGTGGATTGTGTTAAGAGTATTTGTATATTGTTACAAAATGCTTTTGTTTTGCACATGTTTTTGTACTACAGAGCATACTAATTGGAAAAAAAAGCTATGCACCACTGTTGCCAAGTTACATGTTGAAGTATTAAAGATGTATAAAAAAATGTTTTGTAATGGAAATGCTGAATCTAAAGAAAGAGGCTTAAATGGCTGCTTCTCTCTGTCGTTTAAAAAGTAACTATGTCTATAAAACTCCATCTGTTTTGATAGAGCATTCCATACATTCAGCTTAACCACTGAAACTTGTTATGTTCTATAGCTGTTTTAACCATTGAGCTCAAGATACACGTCCTTGCAATGCTTAGAATACTTTTTGCTGATTGTCTTTAATATTTATTATTGTGATTCTGGGACACCGATGAAAGAACTGGAAATCAGGATCTCCTGAGTTCTCTTTTCCGTTCTTCAGCTTACTTAAGTGACTACTCTGCAAATTACTCTTTAGCCATCTGCAATTTAAGAGAACAGTTTTTCAGATACCTAATTGATGACGTGAGATTTGGAAAGGGTCTGTAAACTGCTTTGCAAGGCTTGTGTGTTAGCTACAGCATTTTAAATGCAAAATACCTATACTAAGTATTGGGAAACGCTTTATCGTGTTTTATGCACTTTGTGGCATTTAAAGAGCTGCTTCTGTTTCTGTTGTGGAAATGCCATGTAAAATCTCTTGAGTTGAATATAGGTGATATTTTTATATTTCACCCATGTAGTGATTTGTTTGGTGGTTTCTTTTGTATTCAGATTATGTTTCTACTAGATTCTTTCCCTCCAATTGCCTACCAATTATCTGTGACACAGGAACTCACATTTATAGAAAAGTGGTGAAGAAAAGTTTATCTAGCGTGACAGAATAAAAATGTAGTTGTGTTCTAGGTTCATCTTTAAAATTCTGCTCTTGTGGCTATCTATGGCCAGCAGCTGTGCCTATAGAGCCAAATCCTCATTCCTGTGTCTGCCTCTCTGGGGTATGTTGGCAAGCATATATGAACAGAATACATTTCAATAACATCTGAAAAATATCCTTACAACATTTATATAAGTATTGCAGGAGAGACGCTAGTGGCTCCAGACCTGTTCCTATGAGTTTTGTACATAAAACTTCATCTCTCTCCAGTATTTCAACATTTACTGTCTTGGATCAAGATAAACCAAGACGATTTTTTTTTTTTCTCTTGGAGGTTAGAATATTCTATTTATCTTCCTTCAAGTAGAAGAGAAAAAGCAATGTAAGATCTCTTAGTCAACATCTGTAATTAATAGAAAGATGAATGAATGCTGTTTAATATTGTATATGAATAAAGTCACTTATTAGTAAGTTTTCTGCTACTGGCTGATACTACTTTCTGCTAATGCTGATATGAACAATCCATTTAACTGATGGGCAATGACTCCATAATTTAATAAGAATATATAAATACCTAAATTAATTTTAGAGCTGCAAATATGTGCATAAGCAGTTAATCAGGGTAGCATGAGACATAGCCCTTTGAGTGCTTCTCTGTCAAAATACAAATAGGAGTTAATCTATATGCAAAACTGAATTTACCAGAAGAAGAAACAGATAACTTTGGCTATAATCATGACTTGTTTAGGGAAAAGTAAACAAACTGATCATTACTCTTGGGAAATGCTTTAATGGAAACAAGAGAGTATTAATTTGATCTTTCAAGAGTCATTCAGATATTAGTTAACACCAGGGCTATCGAGTAACATAGTATTTATCATGAGGTTATACACCAGAGCTTCCAGGCACTTAATGCCTGGGGTGGGAATGTAATTCAGATCATTTAACTTCAAAAGCGAAGGCCACTTACCCACTTGAGCAAAAGGAGGATATTTATTAGTGGATAGCAGCACAGATCCAAGGAGACTTGGCCAGGCATTAGAACAGCTGAAAACACGACAAATTTTGCTCAAACCCGCCTACATTTTCATTCTGAGCTGTAAGGAGGAACTACTTTGTCCACAATTTTTCACCTAAAACTATTTTGTAGGTGTTGTTCATGGAGAACTAGCAAAGGGTACAATCCTTTCTTAAATTTTGCCATTGAAAGTGAGTGTTCTTATGTGATATATCGTTATGTCAACAGTCTAAATGTTTTGAAACAATAGGATGTCAAAATTTGAGCTAACACTTTTAGGCAGTTGGTTTGCACCTTTGAACAATGCACATTCAAATGGGTTTTATTCCTTTCGAATGGAACAGATAATGATAAGCTCACTCAATTCAATGTCTCTAATGGGTAAATGAGTGTTTAAAATAATACATGAATGAAAACAGTAAGCTTTATTCTATGAGCAATGGTTGATGTAATAATTAAGATTTCTTCCCTATGAATGAACGTTTTAATAACTTTCAAAAGAAGAGGAAAACATGGAAGCCTCCAACTACTTTTCCACTAACTTGCTTTTGAGCTCTCTTGAGGATTAGCAAAGTCTCCCAGGAAAACTGTGGCAAAAAAAAATTTCCTCTGTTCTAGCATGTCACTGAAGGTTTTCATTCAAAATATCAAAAACTGGTGACAGTAAATGCTTGAATTCTAACTTAACTCACCTCTTGAATATATGTTTACAAATATTCTCCAAAACTCTGAAAACAATCTTCTAAGAGGTGCTTCTGGCATCTGTAAAGGACACAGAAAACTAGGCTACCTTCCTTACGGGGTTTTTGGTTGGTCAATTCCTTTCCAGAATCATTCCACAGGGTGAGATAAAGGAGGGCACACAAAATTGACAGAGATTTGAGATGATTACAACAATTGTGAGTTACTTTTGTGACATTCTGCAGATCTTTTTACCTTCCTCATACCTTCTATTTAAAACCTCTTACAGAATTCTTGCAATTTATGTTAATGAAAACACATGTGTGCTTCAGGAACAATAGCATTGCATCTCCATAACTCATTAGGAAGTAAAAAAACATACATTCAGAATAATGTGCAAGTAAAACTTGCATTTAAAACTGTATTGCTACATAATTATCCTGTTTACAGTCTTTCCTACAGCTTTTCTCACAGAAAAATGTAGATTTGGATTCTAACTAGAATAAAAATGCCAGAACGCTTTGGCAAGAGGATGGTTGCTGCATACTTACGGATATTGCATGAAAAAAGAAATGTGTTTGTAATTAGGGAAACACAGAACAGTTCTGATTACATCTAAGAAAAGCCAAATAGAGTAACTTTCTGAAGGACAGACCATGTAAGCTTAAGTGGATGAAAACTCAGTTTACACTAAAGTAGTTAAAGGAAGCACACAGGTTCTCACAAAGTTGCTTTAACAGACCCACTATAATCCATTTCTAGGTTTGTTCTTAAATTAAAACACACACATCATTTGTCCTGCCAGATTCAAAGAGTTTGATCAGTTTTCTCTCAAAATGAACAGGCTGCCCAGAGAGGTTGTGGAGTCTCTTTCTCTGGAGACATGCAAAACCCGACTGGACACGTTCCTGTGTGATGTGCTCTAGGTGGTCCTGCCTTGGCAGGGGGGTTGGACTAAATGATCTTTAGAGTTCCCTTCCAAACTCTATGATTCTGTGAAAATCTGTGAAAATCTGTAAGTAATGGTTTGGATTCTGCTGAGGATAGTGGTAATCTATCTACTGAACTCAGTGAGCACTAAATAGACATAATTGACTATATTGTGTTTTAAAGTGTCCAAACACTTTGATTTTGAGAAACATTTAAATGGAGAGTAAAGTGCTGTTGTTTCTTCTCAACAGAATGCTTTCATATCTATCTGATCCTTGAAATCCAGGCACTTCTAAAAAGCATCACTTTAAAAGTATTTTAAAACACTCAGTCTAACTAGTTAGCATTGGACCATTTAGTCTTACACACTTCTATTTTGAGCCCAAAATATTATACATGCTAAACTGGTGAACCTGGAGAACTAAAGCAATTTAGATCTGCTGAACTAATGATGCCACAGAAATGTCTATATACGGATTATCTCTGCAAAATACAGGTTCTGATTGAGTGATATTGACCAATTGCCTTTTATATCTGACCAGCAGGCAGGTTGTATGGAACTTGAGACTGCACAGAAACCTGCATTTTCAGATGGTTTAAGAAAGCTAAAGCTCCTGAGTTCCTTGTAGCATTCGCTGCCTTGACATGAGGCCGTATTTTCATGGCACACAGCACTAACAGATGTGGTACTACAGTTTAATTTATTATTAATTGCCAAGTTTCATCAAAACACTATTATTCTCAGAAATATCTGGAGAATGTTAAAAACCTGGCTTTTCAAAATGTAGTGCTCAGGCCTGACCTCTTCTAATTACCTATTTTTCTAATGATTATCTTACCATTAAGAATTTCATTTATATCTCTACTCATAAGGGTAGTGACAAAAAAGCTTCTGAGCCCTGTCTCTGTGGCATCTAAGAGTCTCACTCATTGTTGAATGTGCAAATGAATAAAATCATTATTTTTAGAAATAATGAGTGAGCCAAAGGAAAATGAAGGTATTTCAGTAAAAAAAAAAATAAATTAACAAAGCCAGTGTTCTTAAAACAGGTCCATGGCAGCACCTGTATCAGCTCTAGAATTTTAACTCATGTTCATAAGAAAACCAAATCTCATCATCTTTATATAAATGCAGAAGAAACTTTCCAGAGCAAATGGCAGCAGAAGTGGAAACGGAACAAGACAGAAATTCTCATCCAACATAGATGTTTGCTTTTTGTATTTGTTGAAGCAGGTAGTATTTCTGCCCCTGGAACAAGCCATATCTAAAAAAAGGTCCTGAAACTCTTTTGCTATCTCCTTCAGGACCGTAGTGTATTAATAGCATACCTAAAGGGACACACCAACCCTAGATATTAAATGCCCAAATCCTGCATGCATTCTGGTGTGAACTTCACCTGTGTAAGCCTTTCTTGCTACCAGTTAAGGACTTATATATTGACATTAGGTACCAAACCTGCAGTCATAGAATCATAGAATCATTAAGGTTGGAAGAGACCTCAAGGATCATCTAGTCCAACTGTGTCCCTCTCCCCCCCCTCCATTACCCACTAAACTATGTCCTTAAGTACCACATCCAACCTTTCTTTAAACACCCGCAGGGATGGTGACTCCACCACCTCCCTGGGCAACCCGTTCCAATGCCCGACCACCCTTTCAGAGAAGAATTTTCTCCTCATCTCCAACCTGAACCTTCCCTGGCGCAACTTGCAGCCATTTCCCCTTGTCCTGTCACTAGTTATCTGCGAGAAGAGGCCAACCCCCAGCTCGCCACAACTTCCTTTCAGGTAGTTGTAGAGGGCAATGAAGTCTCCCCTGAGCCTCCTCTTCTCCAGACTAAACAAGCCCAGTTCCTTCAGCCGCTCCTCATAAGACCTGTGCTCCAGCCCCTTCACCAGTTTCGTTGCCCTTCTCTGGACATGCTCCAGGGCCTCGCTGTCTTTCTTGTGGTGAGGGGCCTCATGTTTGCTAAGTGCAGGAAAATTTTCTTCAGCTGGTAAATTTGTTGTGACTCCCTTGAAGAATGTCATGCTATGTAAGCATATTATTTCAAGAAAAAGCCAAGAATACTTCTTTAAAACATTCTCCTAGGGTTTTCCTCATGCATGACATCACTTATTTCTCATTGCAAGTCTATCTGGCATTGCTGGGCAGAGTCTTCAGTTCTCCACCTAGAAAGGAGAATCATGTGTGTAAGCATAGCCCTTATACTGCTGTTCCAAGTGCTACAAACCAGACAAAATTTGTGTTATGATGGGACTATTGTAGTTTAACCTCTGTGTTGACAGAATCTTTTTGTACTCTCTGTGATCATAACTTATCTTTGGAAAATAATTTTATTTTTAGGTTTTTTGAGAGTTAACTGTACAATATATGGTATGCTCTACTGATATTTTTCTCATTCTGTAGCAACCCTAATGTTAGTTGGTGGAATTCTCACTAGGTGATATAAAGAACAACTGGTATAAAGATGTTTTCCAGAAGTTGTGACTGCTTTAAAGGATATACTGTAAGGCATTTGTCTGGAAGCAATTAAAAGCTAATATAAACTCACCGTTTATTTTAATCAGTCAATCATACTAATTTCTTTCTTTCAATGTTTTTCTTCTGTTCTAATTTTTGAATCTTAACTGTTGATAACAGCTTTTGACTTTTCCTCTTTCTTTTCCCTACACAGATCAAATCTTTTGGATCTTTCAGGCTTTTCAAGCAACCTTCTGACATACATTCAAAATTTCTTTACACCATAGTCTTTCCTTTTGTTCTTGATTCAAATATGAACAAGTTTACTTATTTACCATATACTTAAAAATAACTTCATTTGAGTGTGGTTAGTATATATTTTTATTTTTTTCCTTCTCCCTAAAACTAGATGCTGGACTAAAACGATGCTCAATTTACTGAGATCAGAGTTGACACAGGTCCAGATTTAAATCTCAGATGTACAAAGAAGAGTGTATCATTTAAATGAAAATCGGTTTACTCTTCTATGGTGAGGATGTTTTAATTTTCAAATGCATATATTGAGAACTGTTGACATAATGACTAAAATGCATGATCCTTTTTCAAAACATTTAATCTCTTCATTACATGCTATTCCATTTTGTATTAGTTCTTTTTAATATTGTAAATGGATACATGCATAAAAGCAAAGTATAGACAGTTGAAATGGCTATTGTTATCATTATTCAGAAAAAAGTATACTCACCACTGCATTTAATATACCTTTGTCTGAATAAAAGACAGAAAAATAAAACCCTTTTTATTACAACTTGTAAAGTCTTGGAGTCTAGTCCTTAAATCTTTTCTCACTTGCAAGAATAAGTACTGAGAATTTAAACTGCATCAAACTGAAGGATGCTGCAGAAACGTGTTCCTCTCTGTTTCTTTAATGCTATGAAACAAAATGAAAACACTGCCTCTGAGTATTTCTTTCTAACAGTCTTTAATGGCTGATTAAATGTTTGTGTGGTTCAATAGCAGTTCTGTAGGAGCAGCTTCAATGCTCAGAAATTCACTGAAGTGCAAGACAGAGTCATATCTTGGTGAGCTGTTGTTAAATTCTGCATACACGCGAAAAGGCACAGGGCAGTATGCACCACCTCTTAGATGAAGATATGATTTATTTTCACGAAGAATTTCTTAATTTGGGAATACTCTATAAACAAAACCAAATCTGGTGTGTGAGCTTTTAATGTAATTTTCTTCACTTTGGTTATGATTATTTGCATTATTTCAACAACTTCTTGGAAAAGTTCTATGCAGCGTGTTTTTGCAATGGGCAGTGTGCTTACCAGGAGTGACTTACTGCTCACTGCAGTACAGCCTACCATATAGACCAAGAAAGGCAAATGCATTCTAACCTGAAAATTTCAAGAAAAGCTGTACTGTTTTACTGTTTTATGACCTTCATTATGGCCTTAGAATTGAAAAATCTTTCTAAACTCCTACCCATCTGCTCTGAGTAAAGCAAATGTTTGTGCTGCTGCTCTTCATAATCCCCTTTTCCTTTCTCCCACATCTGCTACTGACCAGGCCTTTTCTTGATTGTTGTGGAGTGCTTAGTTCGAAAAGACACAACAACTTTAAAACGAGAAGATGTCATTGTTGTTAAAACATTTTACTCAGAATCAGGGTTCAGGAATTTTCAGATTTCCTCAGTGATTTTGGGTAGCTGACTGAAGCCCTCTGTGCTTTGGTCTCCTATTTACAAAGGGGAATAATCATGTTTATTGTTAAGAGAAAAGAATTGTTGCTTATTTTGATTGAAAGAATTTGTTCATTGCATAATGTGAGGAAATAATATTATCCCTTGAGGCTTCCACACACTGCGTATAATGAAAATATTTTATAAAGTAACAATACTGTCTCAAAATACTTTTAAATGAAATTATAGATTAATTGCTACCTTTAGTTTTCGAGTGTATCAAACCTTCTGCGGTGTCAGTGTTTGTAGGCAGTGAAATAGTAGAGTATTGAATAAAAAATTCTAAAGCTTTTCTGTACTTCCATTGAACAACAGTAAGCTCTACATACTAAATTCTGTAAGTGCTAAACATAGGAGCCCTCCTTACTATAGTAATCATTTGGAAGGCCAAATGTCTGGAGAGAAAACTTATTAAGGCTTGCCCATGTACGGAAGCTTCTATTGGGTTAATTATATAAATCAGATTTATATGACATGTATAAACACTGCACTCTACTGTATCTTGGCAGGCACATGTTATTCAATTTGCTTCCAAGTTTTCAGGTTGCTGAGCGTCACATATCACGTGCCCCAAATACAAAGAAAAAACCAAAAGGTAAAAAAGTGGCAACCCTCCCCCCTCGCCCCCTTCCCCCAGAGGCCCAGCGGTACTGAACCCAGGCATATTTGGCTTGAGGATTTCTGGGATTTTCTTAGCACTTTGCCAAGTGGAGCAAATGAAAAATTGATTCAGCGGAGAGCTTGTCAACCTAAACAAGCATGTGCAGGAGTGGCTTAGCTTGTTCACACATTTTTTTGAGGCAGATCTTACACTGCACCTTCTTGCTTCAGTCCAGTGAAGGAGGAAGCCACAGATCCTTTGAATTAATTGCTCCTGCTTTCAAAGGAGTTGTTTATACAGCAGATAAGACATCCAGTGAGTTGTTTAGAGATACTTACGGTATGGAGATACTACTTGTTGCAGAAGACAGGAGGACACAAAGGTCACTTCTGGAGGCCTGAACAATTGTGTTGACAACAAACATGTCATTCTGGGATTGCATACAAATACAGGATGACCAGAACTGCCTGCAGAGTTTCTACATGAAACTATGTGAAAAACGTCTTCTGTCTTCCATTTCAGAGGAAACTTTCAGAGGAACTAATACCTGTATCAAAGGGGTGACATTGCCCTCACATCTCTGGCTGCTTCAGGCACTGTTGGCGCACTGCAAACGTGTCTGGTTTCAGCAAGTCAACTGGCAGGGGATGCCAATGATAGTAAATGTTTGTGAACTGACAGCTGGCCAGTACATACTGTACCTCTAAAAATGTGCTAGAAATAACATTTAACTTCAGGAAAGATTTATAAATACAGGAGGAATAAACTGCATTGTGCTGATACTTCCCACCTTCAGGTGGGTGGCCTGTATGATGCCTGTGAAGGGAACATTCGTAGGTCACCCAGGATTGCAGGTGTATCAATATGATTTGAGATCTATTGGTACGGTGGACAGCAACAGCAGCAGGCTGAGGAAATCTCATGGTACCAACAAGGGCAAGGGAGTAGGGTCAAATACTTGTGTTTGAAAAAGAAAAAAAGAAAAAGTAGCCCGTAAGATAAGTGTTGATACAGACAGTGCCTTAATATCGTAGTGTCATATGACCATGTTACATATTCCCTAGTTGCAGCTTGTTGCCTCTCTTTACACCCGTTGCAGTTAATTATAGATGAAAATAGAACTCTCATCACAGTGTACATACAGCTATGTGGAATGTGATGGCTTTTATTTATTATAGATAGTTTACTTGAGTTGTGAAATGTCTTCTGTGCCCAACCACATAGTTGTTTTGATTTTAAGATTTATTTGTACCAGTTCAAGGGACATACTGAAATACAGAAGGCTGTAAAAGCTGGTTTTAATTTTGGTTAGTGACAGATTTTTGCATTGTTTTGTTTGTTAAGACTAAATCCTGTGCTTTTGAAGTCAGATCTGTATTTTCTAGGAGGAGCTTTAACCTGCTCCAATTTAATATCATGTAGCCAATTCCAGCCTTCTAAAAACATGCCCATTTTGTGGTCATGATTAACTTCTTTTTTTTTTTTTTTATACTTTACTGCAGCACCTGCCAGGAATTGAGAACTGCAAGGAATGTTCTAATCTGTGATTAAATGTGTTGCTGCTTCTCATTCTTTGTTCCTTTTTGATTACAGTTTCCAAAAAAAACCCAAACTCCAAACCCCAAAACTCTCCAAGGGGAAACTATGAATACTTGATTTTCAGGGAAATCCATCATTTGTAAATGCAAATCATTCTCTGTATTGAAAGCTTTTATGCCACTGTGCAAATGCAGGGAAAATCATTACACATCTATGCATCAAGGCTGAGGCACACACAAGACTAGCTAATTCCTTTTTCAAAAGTCCACAGGATTGTCCTTTGACACCATATACAGAGCACATTTACAAATTAAATCCTTTATCATCCTAGACCTTTTCTTAAATATTTTTAGCTTATGCAACAGCGTCTGGTTTAAAACAGGAAACAGGCGTATAGCTAAATGACTTTTGCACATAAATATTTAAGACTCTATATACTGAAATGTGACACCACAAGTTATCACTTCCCGCTATGCAGTCTCTTGTGCTCAGTTTTATTCTGGCAGATATAAAATATCACAGAGACATGATAAATGTAAAGTCCTTCTCAGAAAACAAATTAAGTTCTAATATCACTTTGGAATGCTATAATCTTAAAGCAGTATTTCTGATTTTATTGAATTGCTGTTTTTTGGGGGGTGGTTGTTTTTTTCCCAAAGGTAATCTGCCTCTTCACATTTACTTAGAAGTTTGACCTAGTCTGCTCCCTCTTCAGCCAGTGGGAGCTTTGCTGTAGATTTCAGCTGATAATTTTTATTTCAGGAATGTGTAATGCAAATAGTGTAAACTCTCTTCTTCCACGGGATTGCTACAAGCTTTAGGAGGTGCATTAAGCAAAGAGCATAGTTATGTTATTCTGGAATTCAGTGTTGGGGAGGAAGAGTTATAGCATGTAAGTAAATGATCAGATTGGCAACTGACATGTTTACTACATGAATGCCTTTCTTTTAATGTCCTTTCTTAGCTGTGCGTCCTTATCCCATGCTTATATTTGTCTTTTTCTTCAGAATATGAACTGCATATGCCTGCTGTTCGATTTACTCTCCCTCTGGCTCATTTCACGTAAACAACCTGGGATGTTCTACTACCTTTCACTGGTCTCAGATGAATTTCGGTCTTACTCAGAACTTTTCTATGGATAGCAGTAGGCATGGTAGAAGCCAGTTTGAAAACCTAAAATCTCCTAGGTGTCAGGACCCACAGACTGGTTCCTCCAGACTTTGGCATGTCCTAAGAGATCATCGGGTAATCTCTTCTGGTTAATCTCAATGAAGGTTTTAGTAATAATGAATAATTTAATGGCTTATAAAAACTTCATTTTGTACTTGTTCAGCACAGGAGGGATCTTGAGTATTGCGTTCTGTTAAGTGGGCATTATAAGATGCATAAAGAGATGTAAGCCTGCCACTGAAGTATTTCTGAGACATAGATATAGCTCAGACAAGAAAATGGTTGAGCATAGCTACTCACAAACTGAGTGGGCTGCTTGAAAGCGAGCAAAGGAAAAATGAGAGGAGAGGCATAGACAGTTGGAAGGAGGTTGTGTGCACAGTGCCTCTGAGGCTAAGAGCAGAGGAGGGGGCAACATGCAACAGAGCTGAGTAAGGACTGACATAGGAGAGCTCTTGGCTATGAGTAGCTTTACTCAGAGCTGTTGTTCCACTCCAGCTTACCTAGACTGAGTCCCACCTGCCTCCCACAGACCTAGAAGAGGTGGAAGTTGTGGGAAAAATTAATTTCTCTTTCCTCCACAGCTGGTGGACTTGATCAGAAAAGCTAGTAATGGAGAGCACTGATGGATGGTATGATCAGAAAGGAGGACTCTAATGGCAATTCCCTTCAATTCCAGTGGGCTTTACAGCCCTGTCAAATTCCAACTTTTCGTTTTGGATAGTTTAAGCTTAGGTACACATATTTTTAGGAATAATATTTCCTTTACGCTGTTTCTAAAAAGCATCACACATAATCTAGGGAATGCATGTTCTTAGCTTTGTACATCTAAGTGCATTGATAACCGCAGTAGGGATGGACATGCAAAGTTACAAAATAGTGTCTAGGTATTCTAATGTTCTATTAGATTTATTCAAAGCTACATGAAGAATTTACTGTGGATTTTGATTCAAAATGATAGTGTTACTCTGAACAATGGTCCCAATTTTATCAGTATTGGTTTATGCTGTAAGGAGTTCTGAAAAAGTTTGTAATCTCTTAAATTTTTTCTTATCAAAAGTCAGTGTCAACCGTGATCACATTGATTTGATTCTTAGCATGGCACAGTTTTGACTCATATTTTGAAACTAAGTGATAATTTCTTTGAAAATTACCACTGAAAAAATTAAAACTATTTCAATTGTCAAATTGTGTTTCTTATTCAAAACAAACTTGTGCTGGAGTCAAAAATAACCATCTGACTTTATCTGAGATTAAAAAAACACTTTCTGGATACATGAATCATTAAGTAGAATATATTTATATTATATTTATTTTTATCCACAAGGGGAACTTGTATTTTCAGCAACTGAAGAGAAGAAAGAAGTCAGTGTCACAACTAATTGTTTTATACCTTTCCACTAAATTTTAGCAGATTTGAGCTTGAACACTGCCCTTTTCTTGCTCCACGCTGGTCAGATGATAAGGATTAATTTGCTGTGACCTATTTGTTTTGACCTTACTATGACCTTTCAGCTTTTTTATCCCTTTTCCTGACACTGTCTGTCATCTACCTTGGGCAGCCAAGTATAACTTCAAAGCAGTGTTCTGTAGGATACTTAGTTTTATAGCATAGTCTTTCATTCCAGCACATAAAAAATCATTTGCCTATAAACATTGTTCCTGAGAATAGGAGTAAAATGGGTCCATTTTAAGCTTCCTAGGTTATGCCTCTGGGTGAATGTTCCAAAAGGAAAAAGAAAGGTGGCACACACTCTTTCAACTTTTAAAGTTCATTATTTAATTTAATTCCAGCAGTAATATTAACAGAAGAACCACTGTAAATATGATATAAAAAATGTCCATTGTGTTGTATTTCAAGAGACTGGGCTTCATGCCGTTTCTATTGTGTTTAAAGCCATTTTACTGCTAAGTTTTCACACTTGTGTTGGAATGTTTTAATCCATCTCTAATTACTACATACGAGCTAGAGGTATCAAACCTGTAGAGTTCACATTTGGCTTGAGCACTTACATCTATTCCAGATTGGGTTTGACCCATAATTTTTTTCCCTCTCATCTCTAATGATCTCACATGCACTTTATACTACTGCTCTGACCACTCTACTTGCACACATTAATTATAGGTAGAATTGAGCATTTTCCAGTGAGTACCATTTGACACAGTGATTTTTCTTTCCTTTCACCATGTCACGGGACAGTTCTAACTTCCTCAAGCCCCGTATCTTGCTATTCAAGAGGAGCAGAAATGAGAACTTCATGTTTCTAGTGAGGAAGACTCCTAACTTCCCAGTGAGATGCAATGTGCTAAGTATAATGTCCCAAACCGTTGGTCTGTGTCATGTGGTGTGCACAGAAGAGCTATGTTGTAAGAATACAAGACAACGGCAGGGCCCTAGCAGCTAAATGTCTTTCTTTGTTCCAGGTTTCTATACCAAAATCATGATGATATAATACAGGTCTTACTAACGACATCTTGGGACCATGATTAGTGCAGCTGTCCCAGACCCAGGCAGATAAGACATTTGTACAAACACATCAAGTATGCTCACATGCTCTCCCATGCTCTCTTCATACAATCCCTCACCATGAACCCTTATCTACTTCTCTTACTCATCTCTCTGTTGAGCTACAGATTAGAGACCTTTTTATTCTAAAATTTCTGTTTGTTTCATAAGGAGTCCTGGCTATACCAGGAATATAGGAACATCCTCTTAGGTCCCAAGGCAGCAGAACATTTAAGCATATGCCTAGCTGTAAGCACATGTTTTAAGTTCCAGAAAAGTAAGAATCTAATCACATGTTGAATCTGAGCCAGAAAATACAGCACAAGGCATGTGTAAGTAAGTGCAAACAGTTTGCTCAGGTTTTAGGGGTATGTTGAATTTTTTTAATTTTTTTTTTTTTTT
>VWZZ01007592.1:54569-131140 GCA_013399095.1 Psophia crepitans
AAATCGGGAAATGCCGTATAAACAGAGCCAGACTAAGTTTTGGGCATGGATAATCAGAACAATCTGCAACGGCTTCCCGTCTGTGGCTAATGGGATGTTTCTCCAAGCTTTGTCACCATGGCAAATACTTTTTAATACACAAACATTTGCTGCATTGAAAATCCACCCACTCATGTTGAAAGATGGCCAGGTTTTGTAAAATTGCATTCCAGCTACCCTGCTGATTTTTAAGATAAGCCCTTTCAGTTAACATTCCATGTGTCTAACAAAAGATGTGTGAAAAGCACAGTTTATAAGAACACACATGGAATCTCTACAGTTTCACTGTTCTCTACTTTAATGAGAAAATTAAGTTAAAAAGTCTTCTTGTATGTACATGCATGCAAGCATGCAAACAGTTTTGTTCACTGTTTTTTCTTTTCCTTTCCTTCCCAGCCCTCAAAGGGACAAGTCAGTAACTCCATGCCAAGTTTCCATCTGAACTTGACTTCCCAGTTCTGGCAGGCATTCTGTGAACATCTCGTGTATTAATGAGAGATTAGTCTTTGAGGTTTCTTAGTCTTCACTGAGCAAGATGCATATGCGAGGTAATGAGGTATCTATTTAGTTTTTTTAAAATAATTGCTCTCAACTTTTCTTCTTGCTTAAATATGAATAGAGTAATAAAAATCTGTGATGTTCTTAAGCACCATAAATTAAATAAAATCTAACCATTTTCCCTCCCACTATGGCTCTAGGAAGCATGATCTGTCCAGCTTTCATTTTCAGTGCCAGTTACATTCAAGAAGAGGCTTCAGGGGACATCTGAGGGAAGATATGAGCTATAGCAGTCCCAAGGAAAAGACAGCTTGTATTTTGGCAACTTGTGCGAAGTTTTGCAAACCTTTAACTTGGTCAAAAAAGAGGAGAAAAAAAGGAAAAAAAGGAAGAAAGAAGGAAGAGAGAAGGGAATCAAATGACATTCCACTAACTCAGAACTCATACCATATTGTTCTTCAGGTCTACACAGGGAATATTTTTCCAAAGTTTTTTTTTTTTTTTTTAAGCTAATTGTAATCCTTTTATGCTTTTTAGCAAAATCCCTTGGCAGTTTCTTACTATATATCTTATTCTTCTGCCCTTTTATAAAATATTTACTTCAGATCTGACTAAAGGGTAAGCCTCCCTTAATTTTATCTTGCAAAACACAGGAGATAATCTGGCGTAGGCCTGTTCACATTCAAATGCTTCATACTTCCTCCACAATAAAAAAATAAATTAAAAAAGTTGTGGAGGCATCAGTGGTACATAAAAGGTACTGATCCTTACATGGTAAGCTTCTCCAAATTTTCACAAAAATACTTTCATAAAATTCCTGGAAAATCTCCGAGAGAAGATGCCATGTGAATGTAAACATAAAACCACACAGTCCTTGGATATGGCATTTGTTGTTATCTTCATCCTTTTGGTGTATTATCAGAAATGTCTCAAACAGAAAAGAGAATAAATTACTCTGCTCACCCTATAAGGTCACTCCATGAGCTCATACTACATAGGAAAGAGGATTTGGAAGCCTGACACCCCGTTTTTAGGACTAATACAATTTAAATTTTTATAGGAAGCATGGTATTATGTTTTCAAAGCTGCTGTATGGTTTCAGACCCAATGGTTGGAGATTTATATTCACTGAAAGGAAAAGAAATTAGAATTTAGCTTGAAAAATGGCCATGTATTTATAACTAACATCACGTTCTCAAATTTTGCCTAAGTAAAAGCAGACATGGTCTAGCAGTGATTTTAAAAGACTAGTGTTTTCTACATAGGGTGGCTGTACTATAAAATATTCTTAGTAAACTTGTAATTCCAACAGCTGAGGATGCTTTGGAAGCATCCGATATTTTACAAGCGTGGCAGACGGAGATTTGTTCCTTAGCAAACATTCTCCCCTGGCTGTGCTACTTCTTCTCAGACGCCGGTTATAGGGTGTCCCGCATGCCCTAGGATCCCTACTTCTGCTTCTGGGCTTCTTGGCAGCCCATTCACTGCCATTTTTGCCACTACCAGTAAAGTGTCTTCCATGGAGTTGCTTCATATGATTTCAGCATCTATTAATTACTTGCTGCACTGGGATGGAAAGAGAAAAGGGAAACTGCACAAGTGATAAAAATAATGGATATTTTGAATGAAATATATTCTGGAACAGAAAAATATTTGCTGTCCAGCCAGGTCAGAGCACACAGATTCAGTTTCGAAGCCCACTTAAGTCAAAGCAAAGATTCTTGCTAAAACTAGTGGGCTTTGGATGAAAACCTAAATATTCTGGGAGAAGATTCTTGCCTTCTGATGTGCACACAGATGAACCAGGAACAGGAATAAACCCCACCCTGGGATTCAATGTTAGCCAAAACTTTAGTGGCAGAAAAGATTTCAAGTGAAACACTGTTTCTTTGTGGAAAAAAGAAAAAAGGTGATTCTCTAAATAGGGTATGTAAAAATATACTGAACTGATGACTTTACAGGTCATGTACGGATTTATGCATATAGCCTAGATCTCTTAAGGTAGCCTGCAAAGTGTCTGTGTATTGGCCAGATGCTGGCAGGCTGGCTGCTGTGGCTAAATTCTGTATGAAAGCTTGTGACAAGTTTACTTTCCCAATTCAGGATGGAGATTTCCTCCAAGAGAAAGACTATAAAAATGTAACAGGAAGCAAGTCAGTGTAAAATATCGAAGTCTCTTAAAATATTTAAATAACATTAGCACTGTGCTGAAATACTCATTTCCTAATTGCGTAGCACACAAAATCTTGGTCTTGCTAAGGCCTCCAATAAATTGAAAGCAGACTAAAACAAGCTTTCATACAAGAAACATCTGGTTATTTAAGTTTCCTTCTTTAATACTAATTTTAACAACTCCCAAACGTGGATAGAAATACTACCTTATACTTTTGTTTAAAGTTCATTTCCTGTCCCTGGGATATTCGCTGACCTTTTAATGCTGGCCATTTTGCTTTCCACTTTCTTATTCCTATTCTCATTGACTTCATTCCATTCTTGACCTCTCTTCCCCTCAAGAAAATTAAATGCAGTCCGAAACATGTTGGACACCAATTAGTTTTACAGCTCGTCTTACCTCCCCTCCTACTGCATTCTTCAGTTCATTGAGTCCACTCCACTTTTATACTTGCAGTCTTCACAAAACTTATAGCCCAACTGCAAAATAAACACTGCTGGCATGAAGTTAAACCCTTTTTCTCTGCCGTTTTCCTCCTGCTAACCAATATCAACAACAAGTGATCAGTAGACACAGAAGGAAAAATATGATTAGCTTTGGCTTTTGAAAAAAAACTTGCTTTCCTTTCTTGTAGTTATAATATGACAGAGGTTTATGGCACTTTACCACAATAAATCTTGACTAAACCAAAAGTAAGAATGAAACTTTTTGTATACTGTAATTCACTTGTTTATCTTTTAATTATTGAGGTGTTGGAACAAGAGAGAACATATTTTTATTTGTTATTATAAAGCATATCCTCTCTTGTAATTTAAAAGCATAGCATAAAGTATAAACATACAAAATGTGAACAAAAATTATGATCCTACTTAAATTTAAAGTTATTATTTAAAAATTAGACATATTTTGCACTTACTCTGGCACAAATCTGCCATTTCAGTGTGGTTATCAGTAGCATCTTGCCTAACAAATCTTTTGTCATTGGCCTCCCCCCTATTCAGCGGGACACTTGCTGAGTACATCTATGTCAAGGTTCAGAACGCTGCTGGTTGGATGGAAGCCATTTCACAGTTCCTGACATATCTCCCAAAGTAGAAGACAGGCATTTATTCAAGTATCTTTCTGAAGTACAGTTAGTGACAGTATGGCTGTCAGGCAAAATATCATAGACAAAATACCTGTAATTTTGCTTTGCTATATGTAGCAACAGAACTTATGCGCTAGTCATCAAAATTTTCTGCTGACTTCAGTACTGCAAGACTGGACATGAAGCATGTGTACATGTGAACTGTAAATACTTTTAGAGGTATATGTTAGGAATATATTTATAAATATATATCATACATATCTATATATGTGCAATAATAGTTCTCAGAAATAGCAATGGCTTTATTTTAAATCCTTCTTCTTGAAGGATGAGGCAATGACACTTGAGAACAATCCTGCCCTTGAGCTCACCTGCTTTTTAGTAAGAAAAAGACTATAAAACTGCCAGTGGTTGCTGTTTTTAAAACTCCATATTAAACTGAAAAATTTAATAATATGCACTTTAAAGTTGTTATTAATTTATGACTATGTGATATTCAATTGCTTGGATTGATCCGAAGAGTGTGAAGAAAAACAAGAGTCCCCTCTTCTCTCTTAAAGAATCATCCTTCCTTTGGCTGTAAATAAATCTTATCACCATGAGCCAGAGAACACAGCTTTTATTGATTTATTTTCTTTTTTAGACATCTTGTAATGTCTAAACACTCATATCTAAACCATAGATTATTCAGGAACTTTCAGTATTGCTCACAGTATAAACTTTTCTTTGTCCACACATGCAGGAACATTTTATGGCTCTTCAAACTAGATATTAGATCAGTATGTTTCTGTCTGATATAATCTTTACAACATAAAAAATCCCTACTAAAGCAGAAGTGCTTTCTATGTAATAGTGTTTCCAGTTTTAGGGATATTTTATTTTGCTTTCAGCATTAATGTATTAGTGTCAAACTAAGAACTGTAACTCATAAGATTTTGTAAATCTGCCTTTTAACTTCATATGCAAAGTATCAGTTTCATGGGCGAACCCTACCACATTTTAGGAAAAAACCTCAAAATGTATGGGGTTGTTCTTTTTGCCCTTCAAAAGTGACAAGCATTAGGTACTGGTGGTATATATTTCTGATAGACATTACTCCTATTTTTATTTCTTATTGTCCTAGCTATACCTAAGACACTGTATTGACTTCATTATTTCCACTTTCTACCTATCCTACCAGTTAAAGAGAAATCTGACTGACATTCCTATTAACAGTTAGATATCTGAAATTCAGAAGATACATTCTGTAATTATGTGCTAAAGGCAAAATGAATAATAAAAAGAGGATGATTAGGGGAATGGAGCATCTCTCATGAGGAAAGGCTGAGAGAGCTGGGTCGGTTAAACCTGGAGAAGACTGAGAGGGGATCTGATCAACACTTACAAATATCTAAAGCTTCTTTACTCTGAGGGTGACTGAGCACTGGGACGGGCTCCCGGAGACGGTGTGGAGTCTCCTTCTCTGGAGATGTTCGAAACCTGCCTGGACGTGATCCTGTGCTACATGCTGTAGGTGATCCCACTTTAGCAGGGGGGCTGGACTAGATGGTCCCTAGAGGTCCCTTCCAACCCCTACCATTCTGCGATTCTGTGATTCTGTGATATTAAGAAAAATCTCACTTTCAGTGTAACATGGCTTAGTTGTCTTCTTTCTTGGAAAAAAACCTCCAGTTTTTGGCTGTACATTGCAAGAGTTCCTTCACTGTCAATATGCTGATCTGTGATACCTATGGTTCTGCTCACACATTGTTAGGCAAAATGAAATCTTTTAATCAGATGCAAGCTACAAAGAAAAAATGAAGTGGTGAGAATTATGCACAGAGAAGGAAGAACATGCCTCAAGAAAGTGTCAGTGCACCACATGCAAATGTTATTTACCTTTGGGGCATACAGACGGTTATAACCATATTAACACTCATGGTGATCCTAACAGTACTTCTGTACTTTTGAATATAAAATTAATTTGACATAGATAACTGTGTTCATGTCCTATTAGAGGATTATAACTACTTTTCTTTCTAAAAGCTTGCAAAGTCCTCCTAATATTCTGTAGAAGGCTTACGGTGACTCACGATTCCACCTAGACACGTTTTCTTGTCAGGATGTTATTCAGAATGCTCCAAAATTTGTACTATAGTCACTCAGTTTTTGATCGCCCAGGGCAGTGGAGGGTGGAATAACTCAGTAATACAAAAGTGCAACCAACAGAAGAAAATTAAGTTGGGGGAAAATATTCTGTGCTGAAGTTACTGCTGGATCAGAAGCAGGAGACCACATGACGGGGAAGGCTCTGCTCTATGCTAGACGTAGTGAATGTATCAGATAGCAGGTTCCCTTTCAGGGTGGCACAGTTAATCCACAACCCAGATAATCCCTTACTGGTAATTGAGAGCCAATTGTATTTGGTGACCTTCTGTACTAGCAATGTTATTTCCTGCATCCTGAAACTTAGCTTTCCCACTCTGCTGAAAGTCAGGGGCACATAAATATCTCAAATCAGTCACATGAATGGTAAAGATATGATTTACAAAAAAAGTGAATATCTTGCCTTAGGATAGCAATGATTTGAATGAAGAGCAGACTCTCTGCATTCCCTGTGTTCACAGAGAAAGAAAGAAAGAAAGAAAGGTATTTTCAAAAATTGGGCTCTCAAAAACTAGTCAGTGGTGGCATCAAATTACAAAGGTTCACAGATAGAACAGCATTTCTATGCCCTACTGGTAAGATAATGTCATAAATTATACCAGATTGTATTTGTTGGATTAGTAAATTTCTTTCGATATGAATAGGAAAAGTGTGAATATGAAAAATGTATAGAAGAATATATATCCAGGTGGAACTTCTCCACTGTAATTTTTAAAGAATATGATAGGGTAAAAAAAAATCATAGAACTCAATGAAACCACCATAATTCTTCTTTAAATATTTTCTGTTGAACTCAGAAAGTGAAGACGTAAGTTCTTGTGCAATCTCTTTTTTTATGGCTGGATTTTTTGTACGGATATAGCAGTTAGAATGAAACTCTCCCCATTTGAATTTGAAAAATTAGGATACATTCCAAAAATGTAAAATGTAGCCTAAGCTTTAGCTTGGGGGTTGCAGTCCAAGATTAGCTGCTTATTCTTATAAACTCTTTATTTTCACAGTAATTTTCTTTTTCTTATTTGAACGGCTCTCTTCTGTTACTTTGTTTTCCAGATGTTTTCTTTCCTTCCACAATGCTTTAATTTTTTCTTCTATTTAGGGTGTGGAGCTGTTTCTGAACCAATTTAGTCTAGTTTAGGAGTAACAGTAAAAAGGGGACAGTTCAATGAAGGATGTACTTGTGTTGCTGGGCTGCTCTCACATCTTTGCGTCTGCATCTTCCCTGTTTACACAGTGTGTCCAAGTGAAAGCTCGCCCAGGTCTGACCACCTGAACTGTGACCAGGCTTGATTCATTCGCTGTAGTCTTAAGGGTCAGGGAATAAAAATTCTCTCCCTGATGGCAGCCTCTACACATTTGTTCCTACAAGAGGGAAACTATGCTGTTCCAGCCTCCCTAAGCACTGCTTGCCTTGTTTGCACTGTAGCAGTATCCTCATGTCCCATAATACCCACGCGTTATAGAGAGTTACCACTTTTTGGTTTTCATGCCCCACAGTCCTACAGACAATATTCCTAGCTTACAGAGCCAAGTTCTGAGGGAAAAGACAGTAGAAATTAGTTTTTATCTGGTAATGCAGTTGGAGAAGCAAATACAACAGAAAAAAAATATTTTGGTATGTGGTTTTTGGAACCAGAAGTTTCACATAGAAGTGTTATCCATCTCACCTTGCTTCCTCCTCAGCAGAGCTAAGAATATTCTGGCAATATTTTAATTGTTGGAAAAATACAGTTCTGTTGAAATCAAACTGTTTCACAGGAATGTCTCGATTTTTTAGAAAAAAGTCACCCAAGAAAAATACAAAATATATTTGAATCCTGTCTGTATGTGTGTGAGATTTTAATGTCAAATCCAAACTGACAGCATGAAAACAAATGTGTGACCATGCCAGGAACAAATGTTTTCAGAAATCATTTCAAATGAAATCTTATTATCTTGGCTTGAAATTAATTTTTATATATGCCTGACTAGCTTGGTGGATAGGAATTCTGCCTGAGAATGTACAAAGACATACTCCCAAATCAGGTGAATTATCTAAAAATAAAAATTATATAATTTACTATTCATACTTCAGCACATTTTTACAAGAAACCTATGCATGTATTGGTACATTTTTCAAAACATCTGTAAAAGCAGTGAGAGGGCCATGCGAGTGACAACTGTTAGTGTGATGCCGCATGGTGCTCCAGGGCTGAGGGCTGTCATGGTGCTCTGTGGCTCTCTACAGCGTTTATCACAAATCCCTTAAAATGCATCACCATGCAATGTTCTGGGGTTTTGTTTTTTTTTTTTTTTTTTTTTTTTAACTACCATTTTAAAAGAGTGGTTGGTCTGATGAGATATATCTTATGTTTTCTTTCGGTTGAGAAGAGGATGAGTACCACATGTACAAAACAAAACAGATCAGGAAAGCCAGAGATAGTTAAGTTCTAGGAGACAGACTCTAAGCTGATTGCTAAAACACGTATTTCTGACAGATGCTGGAGAAACTCCTTATTCAATGTTTAGGTAAAGGTATCTGAGATCCATTAGCAAAGCAACAGTTGACTCTGTGACTGGAAGGGGAAGACAACTGAGTTTCTAACGAGAGGTTCACAGGGTTTAGCAAAAGGAATTCTAACTCAGTGTTAAGCCTGAGTTTAATACATAATACATTCGTAAACTTTGTATGAATTTATGAGCCACAGGAAGCATGATATAGCCAACACATTTGATACTTGTGGTCTTTAATTTAACCACAGGAACCAAGGGAGATATTCTGGTCCAGGCAACTGAGATTTAGAAGAGTTGGGTTTGCCTCTGACTTACCTTGTGACTATTCAGGTCGTTTACCCTTCACCATGCTCCCACCTGAACACTCATAAACTGGGAATAATGCTGGTTAATGCTTTGCAATCCCAAGTTGAAGAATACTGTAGGAATGTAAAAAAAGTTAATCTCTTTCCTTAAGTTCACATATAAATAACATATTTTATAAATGTAATTTGAAAAATGTCATAGATATATGATAAATTAAGTTGTGAAATAATTTTAGAACTGCACACAGTCATTAGCTTACAATAGTCATCAAGAAGACCTAATAAAAACCATTTTGGTATTCTAACCAGCGATTGGGTTTATTTGTTGTGAACACCTACCAAATAATACAGGCTTGTGCCCTGCAAGACATCACTTTTGAGGGGGAAAAAGTCATATTTCAGACTGACAGAAAGGAGCCAAAATAAAACCTCTTATTGAGACATATAAATAAGCCTTTGCCATGCATTCTGTGGTTCGGTTGCAACAGTCCCTGAACACTGAGGCAGATTGTCCTGGCATGTTCAACTGTACTGTATAACTAGAGCATAGATTTTAAAAGTGTTTCACCATCACCAACCAACCCCATTTAGCAGAGGTAAAGTTCCATAGTCAGATTTTCCAAAACCAGCAGACTCTGCTGAATCAAAGATGCACTTAATGCTGGCACTGTGGCCAAGAAAAAGAAATAATTAAAGTAACTAAAACTATCTTATAGGCTAACATGCCATACAAAAGAATTCCACTTTTCTAGAAGAATTCTACACTTCAGTAGAGTGTTGTATAATTATCTTAGGTGGTTGAACGTGACATTAAAAGAGAAGGTGGGTGAGATCCTCTGAAAGCTTGGATGAGAGGACAGAAGTGTGCTTCATAATAATGAGCATGTCAGCACCGTAGAGTTATCTCAGGTCACTGGTGGCACATATGAGCACATCGACTGGTTTTCTTAAGGTGTGAACCCTAAATTTGTATCCAAGTTACTTTACACATACTGTGTTCACCTGTGCATGTCACTAGGATTTCTGCAAGCATACGCCATGTACCCTGACAAGGATAGTGACCTACATTTTAAAAGGTTTTATACATTTCTTTTGCCATTTAAATTCTTGAATAGATTCTCTGTTCCTCAGGGCATGCAGGGTTGAACTGAGGGAAGGTACTTCATTGCTGTTCAGATAGCTCAGCCCACTTTCTGACTGCACCACGCTAGATCAAATGAAGCCTTCTCCATGGAATTGGCTAACTTGAGGTTAAGTAACCCTAATGCAAATCATAGTTTATGGCTAAGTAGAGGCCACACCAAAGTAAGGATATGGATTTACTTTGAAATGAAAACATGTTCTAAGTTCTTGCATGAACTGGATTTTGTCTTGAGAAAAATTAGCCACGTTAATTTCAAATGATTCATTTGAAGTCTTGTGTGGATGACTGTTCACTACAGCATTGATGACAGTGGCAATAGACTCAACATTCAAGATAAGATAAGGCTTGTAAAATAATTTTATTTATATTTATGGTATGTTAATTAAAAAATCAGAAACTCATGACAAAAATAAAGCATAATTTTTCCTCTCAGTAGCTTGTAGGGCTTGTTGGGTCTCTACTGGTTAAAAAGGTTGAAAATTTAAATAGTTAAGTGTCTATGTTAATAAAGATTTCAATGTCTTATTAAAATATTTTATATTAATATAAAATTTTACTAAAATGATCTGAGAAATATCATGTTATATCTTGACTTTTCAGCCTATGTTGTTTTGTCAGAGACATAGCTTTAGGATAACACTGAAATACCTTTTAATATAAAATACATCAATGCTTATGTTTTCAATATTAAAGATACTGATAATTGTCACAGTTTTTTCATACTGTTACTCAATTTGTGTAAGTTTACCAACTTTATATGCAAATAAAATATATGTAAATAAGAGCAAAATATGCCATGTTCAAGCAAATAACATACTAGCTTCCCTACATATATTTCAAACATCACATCAAAAGCAGAAATTATCAGTTCCTTCTTGCCAGTCTGCAGTCTGTATTCCTTCTCCAAAGCTAAAGCAAATACACGAAGTCCACATGGCTGACGTTTCTCTCTTCTTCAAGTGTCCTATTCACCATGACCGTGTTATTCAATATATAACTATTAACTTTAGATATTAGCCAAACCTGGTTACACTACATTAAACCAGATTTACTTTAATTCTGTAGTTATTTATAACCTAAGTTAAAATTCTGATTAGAATAAGCAGGAATATGTGCGTGTATTTTTAAAATTTTCAGCACACAGATCTGAGATTTTTTTACAGCTGTGCACAGCATCTATAAACCATCTTCAGAAATGTGAAAGTGATTTCCTCCTTGCCATATTTTCTTTTTGACCCGGTGGCACAAATTTGTATGTTTAGCTGTAACTGCTTGAATACATTCCACAGATGTTCCCTGATAGGGAGTGCCTCCTATGTTGTAAATGTGCACAGCCTGAAACACAAGAATCCCTGAAAGATAATGGCTTTTAAGTCACGTAAATTTGGAGGTTAGATTGCAGACTCTTCTAGGAGTTCCAGTACTGCACATTTTTCCATACCCAGCCCCTTTTAGAATAAAGGGCCCCAAATATTTTGTCTGAATTCCTTGCTCAATGAACCTACAAGGAAACTTACAGAGCAATGGAATTAAAAGATTAAACCACAAGCCACTTGTACTAAGTCTTTAAATGACTTATGAAGCATAGAGTTTACATAGTAACTGAGTCTGCAGACTCAGTTGCTTTTGGAGAATTCTGAGGACTTTCGGGTTTTTTTCTGCCTGACTTGACTGCTTTGTTGCTGTGTGGCTGTTCCCATCTGGATGTTACAAAGGAACAAGACAAAAGATAAGATTACAATTAAGTAACATTTGTTTGTTTGGAACTTTTTAACCGATTCTTAATTAGAGAGAAAATCCCCCTTATTGTTAAGGCGCAGGGTAAGAATTGGAAACAGCAATATCACACGGTCCTGGTATTCTCACTCACATAAAATACCTGCAGTCTTTTATATATTTCAGGCATGCAATACTGCACATTACAATGTCAAGAGACACAGTGATTTGATACACACATACATTGAAATGTTTCCAACACAGCAGGTTTTTAAGTTTAAATATTAAATATTGACAAGACTGAACAATTTTTACCAGTAAGCTCTGTCTGTGGCACTAAGTCCATTACTTGCTGTGACATAGAGCAGGGAAAAAAATAAGCATGTTGCAAACACTGCAGGAGACAAGTATTTTACCCTGGATAACCAGGAATATAATCTAGAGGCAGTTTGGTGGTTTGGTACAGGTATGAGGACACAGGTCATATTATTCTGTGGATGCCTTTCGATTTGTCTTCAGAGTTAAAGTACTTCATTTTAAAATGTTGATTCCATAGCTCTGAGGCATAAGCTGTGCCCTATAGGCTTGGTGTCCTGTTTCTATTCAGTGTAAGGGTGAGAGAGAAGGGAAGCCAGTGTTTCTAGCAAGGGCTATGGGCCCCCTCCTACCAGGAGTAGGAAGCTGTGTGTTAGAGAGCTAGGACAAGGCATGTCACCAGTGAAACAAATGGAAAGGAGAAACAGTTAACAGTGTTAGGAACTTGTCGTTCTACTGATCAGCTATAGGCAAGTTTAGTGCTTCTAAATAAATAATAATGATACAGTAATCTAAACTGCTCCCATGGCTGGTGGTTGTGGCTGGTGATAATCAGGTGTCACTGTGAAGTGAGTAGAAAAGATCCCAGGCTTGACTCAACAGGATCCAAGCGTGGTGTTGGAGTTGTAAAATTTGTACCATTACCTTTTTCATCTGCTTCCAGCAATGCACTCTTTAGAAGACCACCAGATGCCAGAGGGGACACTATAACTTTTGCATCCATGTATTTTTTCCATTTGCACCTAGATGATGATATGTTTTCACATCTGGTCACCTTGCTGAAAAAATGAAGCTGTTCAGAGCCCTGTAGAGCATGAGAACAGGTTGAGAGCACACTTGGGAGATGTGATTCGTCTCCAGAGAAACTCAAGAAAAAGTGGGGGGTCTCTGGTCTTTGGGGTGTTTTTTGTTTTGTAAACAAGCTCATTACAGCATATAATCAACCCTCCCAATATTTGGCTGCCTTTTGTTTCCACATGCTACAAGAAGGACTGTGAGATTTTTTTTTCTTACCTCATGTGGTGACTTTGTCATTGACAGCCTATCCAGATTGTGATAGATGTATAAAATTTTGTTTGCTTACTGGTCAGTAAAAATTGAGGTGAATTGAAAATTTTATATCTTTTCTTTCAATGGGGCACTCTTGCAAATTAGCATAAAACTTTTGGGTAAAACTTCATAAACACAGAGAGCAATGAATCTAGATACTGTGAGACTTCCAAGACAGAATTTCCCTTTTTCATCTGTTTACAAAACCTCATTTCTGCCTTTGGCTCTGTTTGGTTCTTGCATACAGACAATTTTCACTTAGGGATTTCTGATGTGTCAGGAGGAAACATCTAGCTGTAGAAAAACCTGCTACTTGACTAGCAGTGCAGGTAACTGTAGTTAATTGAATAGCATTTTGTATTAACACTTGACCTCAACAGGAAAAAAGTCACATCTCACCAGAATGCATTCAGCAACAGGAACAGAGACTGCAGTGAGTGACACTGTCTGTAGAGGACTAAGCAATAAATAGATTTTCTTTTCAAAAATATGCCAAAAATTCACAGGTGTTTATTATTTTAAATTCCTTTCTGAAGCAGAACGTTTAGCATTATCTGCCTGACTATTTTATATTCATGGATTGGTCTTACAGAGAAGGTACAACTGTTTTTCAGTAGTAATTAAGGTATAGCAAAGGAATAAAGAGCATGACAATTCACTGAGAAGGACAGGAACAGAATTCAAACCCACCAGTTGAGCATTTTCCACTTGAGGACAAAAATAACAATTCTCCATCTTATGCCTTAAAGTAAGGAGACAGCCAAAGGTACTCTGTACAGCAACAACAGAACATTTCTTGTTATGTAAGATATCAACACAAAAGAGCTGCAAAACCTGTTAAATCCAAAGTTACTTTTCAATATTGTCAGTAGGGGTCTGATGTGAAAAACTGGCCATATAAAGCACTGTAGGTCCAAGAACTTATTATAGCCTTCTGAAGAGCAAAGTGGTCTTCACAGATTTTGAGATGTGCTAGAACAAATTGCATGTGATTTGGTGGGGACAAAAGCAAGGTAATGCAAAAGACTGTTCAACTGCATCAATGCAGATTGAGAGACGGGTATTTAGGGAGCAGTTGTATAGGAAATGACTAAGGAGTTATTTTGGATTACAGACATCACGCTGGGATATGAAAACAGAATCCTGTCCTGCAAGATGTGAGGTAGAAGCTGAAGGAAGTTGAAAGCATTAGTGAAAAAGTCACAGCTGACATAATGTGTCCAGCTGTAGGTATGACACTTGTACAAAGATGGTGGCCAGTCAGAATCTAGAGGAGAGCAACGAGGTGCTTAGGTCCAAGAAATATGATCTAAAAGGAAAACCAGAAAAATCTGAAGTTATTTGTCCAGAGAAAAGAAAGCAAAGAGACCTGGTAACAGTGTAACATACACAAAGAGCTGCTGTGAAGGAAAGGAAGAATCTATTCCCATGTTTGTGAGGGGCGGTACAAGAAGTAACGATCTTCAGATTATATTTTAGGATTAGATTATTTATTTTAATACTAAACATAATTAAAGACAGGAACAGACAACTTGGAGATGTAGTGAAATCCCTTTTATTAGAAGTTAGGCATCTGTCAGAAATGATGTAAGGATAGTTCATTCTGTCTTTGGGCAGTGCAATAGCTTCAATGATCTCAGCATCTTACTCAGACCTTGAATTATTTTAGACTCTAAGGTTCTGACTATCTGGTAAGTATTTGGTGAATATTAACAAGCTCTGAGGTATAGCTGATGTAAACTGGCAGGCAAGGAAAAAGAGATATAATGAGGGTGGTATGCAATTTGTCTCATCTCTTAGAATAGAATAGAATAGAATAGAATAGAATAGAATCATTAAGGTTGGAAGTGACCTCAAGGATCATCTAGTCCAACCATCCCCCCACCACCTATTACCCACTAAACCACGTCCCTAAGTACCATATCTAACCTTTCCTTAAACACCCGCAGGGATGGTGACTCCACCACCTCCCTGGGCAACCCGTTCCAATGCCCGACCACCCTTTCAGAGAAGAATTTTCTCCTCATCTCCAACCTGAACCTTCCCTGGCGCAACTTGCAGCCATTTCCCCTTGTCCTGTCACTAGTTATCTGCGAGAAGAGGCCAACCCCCAGCTCGCCACAACTTCCTTTCAGGTAGTTGTAGAGGGCAATAAGGTCTGCCCTGAGCCTCCTCTTCTCCAGACTAACCAAGCCCAGTTCCTTCAGCCGCTCCTCATAAGACCTGTGCTCCAGCCCCTTCACCAGTTTCGGTGCCCTTCTCTGGACACGCTCCAGGGCCTTTAGTAAGAAGTCATGGAGTGATGATGGGAGGAATGAATTTCCATGTGTAACACTGAAATCAGTAATCAGAACGAAACTAGGTTAGGTGATCTTACTGCATCTGAATTTTTCAAACAGAATAAAAATTCTAGTCTTAAACATTACAGGAGATTCAGGATAAATCTGATAGATAGAATGGCTTTTAATAGCATGCCTTAATTGTATTAAGGATGCAGACTTCTGAGCTGCAAATATAAAATGCTCATGTCTACAAAACTTTTGCACCATGGATACTGTATATATGATAATTTCTTTGTATTTATTCTGAGCCAACTGGTTAGCATTAGTCCTGCAGTGGAATTACTCAAAAAGCAAAAAATATCATCATGATATCACCTTGAATACTATAATTTTATTAATTTATATACATAGCTATTCAGAAAAAAAACCCAGGCAATACATAAGCTATCACGAAATTCAGCAGTTGTGCTTTATAAAAGTTGATATCCTTCATCAAATAACAATGACGTACTTTGCATGCTTAGAAAGGCCTTCTAATCTGTGTTTACCATTCTCAGACATAAAGATTGCATCTTTGATTTTGCTAGCATTAGTATTTGGAAGAAAAATCAACAGAGAAATGCTCAGGTTTGACAAGTGGTATAAGATTTCAGTAAACATGTATTCTCTCAGAGAGATATTGAAACCAGATAATATTAAGGGAAATTATACTGCTTGGAACTCTGCTCTTCAAAGAGAATATAAGTATAGATTGAAATCAGAATGGACATTTAGGGATATTAAATGCAAATAAGACTTCAACAGCAGCGCAAATATACAATTACACTATGGAAATATGCACAAGTTCAGTAAGTGAAAACATGATATACTTTGGGATGGAAGGTTGTATAAACATAAGCTTGTTCTTGCTAAATTAATATTTGAAGCTAGCTGGAATATGTTGGTAATATTTAAATTGAAAATTCTGATTTATCAAAAGTAGGATACTTTATGAAAACTTCCAAAGACTTTCAAGTTTCTTTAGAGAGAAAATTCTTCTAAGAATTTAAATGAATTCTATTCCAGCTATTTCATATACATATACAATACATTCCTTATACAATACATTCCAGCTATTTCATATACATATACAATGCGCATTACGTGTATACAATTTTATAATCCTTTTGCCGTACAGACAGGGTACCATATTTGTGACTTTAACACATATCAGTTTGCCTGATGTATAAATGCAGCAGTAACGAGCAGTTCAGTTTGTTTGTTTGGATTTTTTTTACCTTAACTCTGTAACTCCTGTCTTTTAGAGCTCTGAGCTTTGCAAAATAGGATGTTCCCAAAAGATAATAGTGAGAAATCGTGCTATCTCAATATGTCATTTGTCAGGGTGTTTACTGGAGCAAAAGGAGATGTTTCTCCTGCTTTGATAAATCAAGCAAGCATGTGTGACAGGAGGAAGTTGGTTTTTATCCCTGTAACATTTTAGTTAAGATAAGGAATGCAGTGAATCTCTCAATTGCTCCCACACTGTACTTTGGATCATATTGCAGAGGAGTCTCAGAGTGCAAATGAATTCCTCTTGGATGAAACAAAATTGTAAGATGAATAATAGGAACACATCTAATACAGTCCAACTGCAAATGGACATTCAGTTAACGGGTCTAAACTACAGCTAGTCCAAAGTAAAAAAAAAAAAAAAAAGGGAAAATATATATCGTAAACTTTAGATCTCCTCAGCTCCAACTGTGTGACTCTTCACTGTTTGACCACAGTATTTGCTGGCCTAAACATAGTCAGAGAGCAATCTACTCCCTATGTAAATGGTGGTCTCCCCAGCTAAGGTTTGAGGTATGTTTAAAAACTACAGTCAGTATGAGGAAATTACCACTGAACACAAATAGAATTTTAAAGGATTGACGCAAATCTCATTAAAGTTGCTGGATGATTCCAATAATTTTTAGTGGGTATTGCATTAGATCTAGAAGCCCCAGATCTGGCTGCCTACTGTTGTCTGACAGCAGTCAATAATCTTCAAAAAACCCAGAAAGAACTCAGTAGAGCAAATTTTCTGTATGAGACAAAGAAGTGATATGAGTAAAGAATGTAGTCATAACTCTTACTCTCACAGATTGTTTCATTTAACAGGATATGAGTGGAGATTAATATATATTCCCTCATCTAGAGGAGCATATAGCTTGGAAACATCTGAAAAAGTAAAAGAAATCTTAAGAACTCCCAGAAGACTCGTTAGACATGACTGCCTTTGACTTAAACAAATTACTTCTAAGATAAACCCAAATATTTTAGTATAAATATATCTGATATACCAAATATTTACTTATTAGGTTTTTTCCTTTTTACAAATTATCAGCATCCTACAATAATAATTCAAAAAGAAAAGAAAAACAAATGAAAATGTGAATATGTTTTGTGAAAAGTAAAACATTTTGAACACAGTATTTTTGGTTTTCAGTCACTTCTGTACAAGAAATGTATTAAAATACAGTGCATATATCTATGTAGCTCAAACTGTGAGACAGAATTAGAATAATCAATTGTTTATAGTGCATTTGAAAATGAATTGGATGCTTTGATACTTAAGTGCCTTGATAGCGTATTTTCTAGTAGAATAGAATAGAATAGAATAGAATAGAATCATTAAGGTTGGAAGTGACCTCAAGGATCATCTAGTCCAACCATCCCCCCACCACCTATTACCCACTAAACCACGTCCCTAAGTACCACATCTAACCTTTCCTTAAACACCCTCAGGGATGGTGACTCCACCACCTCCCTGGGCAACCCGTTCCAATGCCCGACCACCCTTTCAGAGAAGAATTTTCTCCTCATCTCCAACCTGAACCTTCCCTGGCGCAACTTGCAGCCATTTCCCCTTGTCCTGTCACTAGTTATCTGCGAGAAGAGGCCAACCCCCAGCTCACCACAACTCCCTTTCAGGTAGTTGTAGAGGGCAATAAGGTCTGCCCTGAGCCTCCTCTTCTCCAGACTAAACAAGCCCAGTTCCTTCAGCCGCTCCTCATAAGACCTGTGCTCCAGCCCCTTCACCAGTTTCGTTGCCCTTCTCTGGACACGCTCCAGGGCCTCGATGTCTTTCTTGTGGTGAGGGGCCCAAAACTGGACACAGTACTCGAGGTGCGGCCTCACCAGGGCTGAGTACAGGGGGACAATCACCTCCCTGTTCCTGCTGGCTACACTATTCCTGATACAGGCCAGGATGCCGTTGGCCTTCTTGGCCACCTGGGCACACTGCCGGCTCATGTCCAGGCGAGCATCAATCAGCACTCCCAGGTCCTTTTCCTCTACACAGCTTTCCAGCCACCCCGCTCCCAGCCTGTAGCGCTGCCTGGGGTTGTTGTGGCCAAAGTGCAGGACCCGGCACTTTGCCACATTAAACCTCATCCCGTTGGCCTCTGCCCAGCGATCCAACCTGTCCAGGTCCCTCTGCAGAGCCATCCTACCCTCCGGCAGATCGACACTTCCCCCCAGCTTGGTGTCGTCTGCAAACTTACTGAGGGTGCACTCAATTCCCTCATCCAAATCATCAACAAAGATGTTGAAGAGGATGGGCCCCAGCACCGACCCCTGGGGCACACCACTCACGACCGGTCGCCAGTTGGATTTGACTCCATTCACCACCACTCTCTGGGCCCGGCCATCCAGCCAATTATGAACCCAGCGAAGAGTGTACCTGTCCAGACCATGGCCCGCCAGCTTCTCCAGGAGAATGCTGTGGGAGACCGTCTCTGTTGCCATGCTTTAGACAAGTTTCTGAGAAAGAGATGAAAAACAAGGGTAAAAAACCTACCTATAGCCATGTACCTTGTTTCATCTTATTTAGGAAGAGCAGGATATTGCTTCAGACTTTCACCAAGTTAATGTAGACATTAGCCTAAAACCTGACTTTGCATTCTTATTACTGGGGTAGCATACAGCTTTCTCTGTTTCAGGCTCCAAGCAAACAATAAAATTCCAGTCTTCCCTCAATTAAAAAGGCAAGGAAGCAGCAGACATAAATAAAGAACTCCGCCTGTTGTCTGCTCCCCAAAAGTCTCACCAGAGACTCTTTCTCCATCTTTGGAAACTGGCATCCTCATGCCAAATGAGTCCTTTTCTTTTTTTCCCCACCTTTAGCTTTACTCAAGTCCCTCATTTCCCTCTTGTGGTATATCTTTATCTTGCTCCTTAGCTAAAGAACACCCCTTTAAACAGTTCTTTTTCCTGACCTCTCTCACATACAGATCTGCTGTCTGATGGTATTTAGCTTGGGTTTTGCTAACTCCTCTGCCTAGTCTTCCAGTACCAAGTCAGAAGCAGAATGAAAATTCCACTCAATTTTTGCACTGTAGGCTTCCATTTTCAGACTCTTCTGCTTATATCACTTACAGGGAAATGCCTCCCTTCCCTGAGAACCACTTTTCTGTTATGGTAACAGCTTTAGTGCTGCTTCTCCGCACTCTAGAGTGCTAGCCTCTGGAATGGCTTTACCAACAGTGGAAACATACGTTGTTAGATGGGCAACCACATTTCTTTCATCTGCTGCTGTGCTCAGAAGTCTTCTGATGGGAGAGCACTGCCAAAATCTCTCCAGAACATGAAGTTCTGTGGTCAATTAGGATGAAATTAACAATTCATTCTTCCCAGTTCCACAGTTTCGAGCTTTTTGTAGATTCATGGAAGTATTGCTACATTGATTAACCTTAACCTATGCTTTAAATATTGTCATTATAAACTTTGGCCAGGAACTTAAAAAAAAAAAAAAAAGAGGTGAATATAATCTAGTTTATTTAGTTAATTTAGCAGGTGTGAACTAAAGACCTCGAGAGCCTTAATCTAACCATAGTTCCCTCTGAGTATTTCTTCTCAGGGACAAAACCTGGTTTAACCCTTTGCCTCGATTTTCCCACTACTCCCAACTTTCCAGTCAGGTTTCTAAGCAGTGAGCTAAGCTAAAAGTCCAGGGAATGTTGTCATAAGAACCAGGTAATGTCAGAAAACGGCCGCGCCATAAAGGCCTAGCATGCTATGTTAAGTATGTACTATTTATTTACTGAATATGGCCCTTCTTTCTATTTGCATTCTTTAGCAAAATATGTTTCTCTGAACACTCTGGTTCATGCTGTTTTGATCAAGCTGGAAGCGTCAGCCATTGACACTTGTTTAAATGTTTCAACTGAATAGATGATACTCAGGCTGGTTTCTGTGGCGTCCCTCCCAGTACAAGGCAGGTAGCTGTTGCCAAAGTTTACATGTGAAGTGTCTGTGTACAAGACAGCTCTCTCAGTGATAACGAGGTCGTATTCAGTAGGTCATTTAGTATAAGCATAAACTTTCTGCTTTAGTGCCAAGCTCTCAGGTATCCCAGTGCCTCTGCTCAGGAAAAGTCCAGATATTAGAACTTCATTATTTTCCCTTGAGTTTCCAGTGTATTTTACAGTTGTTTGTATTATCATGAAGTAGGAAATAATTCTGTTTAAGATGTTTTATCATTTAGGACTGAAACCTGGTTTCATTTAAATCACTGGTGGAAGTTTGACTGCTTTTAGTGAGATAAGGTTCAGGATGTATGTGGCATAAGGGCTTGAATTTGTGGTTTCTTCTGAATTTTGTTTGAGTTTTTGTTCTTTCCAGTATGGCAATATATTGCTCCTTCTTCTGTTGCTGTTGTCACACCTTGGAAGTCAAAAAGTGGAAGCCAATAACTTATTTTCATCCAAATAATCTATTGCACCTCTTCAACAAGATTCTTTGACTATTTCTAAGATAGATGCTAAAGCATGCAGCAGACTGTGAAGATAGGAAGGTGGAATACTTGAGGAATACTAATGTATTCCAAAGTCTTTCTCATCTGTGCAAATTAAATATCTATGGCTATAATGGAGAACTCTCATATAAAAGTCACATATAAAATTCACGAGGAGTTAATTGTTCCTAAAATATTTCCAGCAAAAACTTTACCATATAAAGGTGTTTCATGTATTGAAAATATTAATGATAAGGTTTCAGTAATGTCTGAGTGACATAAAAGTTTTAAACCCTTTCAAAAAAGTGGTAAAAGCATATATTGAAAGCATAAGTACCAGCAGCCTGCAGAAAACATGGCAGAACGTTCAGCCTACTGGACTAAGGCTCCTAACCAGCCAGCATGATTAGCTGGCTAAGCTCCTCAGGCTTCCTGTATAACTGAAGGAGAGAAATAGCTTTCTTCCAGTGCCGATCCGTGGCAAGAACCTAATTTAAGTGCTTGAATTGCCCAGTGGAAGAACCTGTTTCTCTTCACTGGCTATAAAGAAACCGAGCTGGCTAAGCTAGGTGCATCACATTTATTAAAACATTCTCCGTTCTGTCTCCTAAGGGCTTGGGTTCCTGGAGTGGAACTTCAGTCTTATAAGCATTTAAAGTGCTTTTGCGAGCTTTTCCTTGGGGCTGGTCAAACAATTTGGATAGAATTCCTTTACTAAAGATTCCTCTGCTGGAGTCCCTAATTACCTGCAAAAAATAACTGCTTTTACAAATACACTCATTTATCTAGAATTATTTAAATGTTGAACATAACAAATGTTACCCAATTAGTTGGATCTCCTTTCAAAACATCTGTATAGACTGCTTTCTACCTTGACCCCTAATTAGTTTGTCCACTTAGCTTGAGAACAGATGTTTTTAAAACAGGACAGCAGCTTTATCAAAGGATTTTGAGAACTATTTCAGAACAATCAAGCTTATTTAACAGATAATACACATTTTATGAACCTTCCTTGTTAGTCACCATATGTTATCACCAATGTTGTTGGTAAGGCAACTGTTGGTGTTAGCAGCTAGTAGGAATTCTAGAAAGAATTTTTATGGAACTGGAATACCTACGCTGAAAATGTCATAATTATTATTATTTATTATTATTATTGTTGTTGTTGTTGTTGTTGTTACTGTTATTATATCCCATGAAGCAAGTGAAGTGGAATGATCTTGCCTTCTCTTCATATCTTTATGATTTTTTGCTATAAAATTATTCTTACAGCTTCTTTATTTTTATAGCATGGTGGTTAGTGTAAGGAAGAATTTGTTTATCTTTTGATTCTGGGGTTAGAAGGCTTCCTCTTGGAGAAGAGAGAGGGAAGGTACGATGAGGAGGAAAGGAAAGGAGACAGCAAAATAAAGCATGAAAATTGTCTCGGAACCCATTTTGGTATCTCTGGTGGTGTGAGGGTGGCTGTGAAGCAGAACACAGCACACTGGCACTTCAGATGTCATGCCAAAAGTTACATTAAGTTACAACATTGCTGGCTGAAAACACATCTGCTTTATTTCAGATGTGTAGTGCACTTTGCAAAATGCTTCTTTCTCCTCTCTGGCTCCATCTGATGGAAGTACTTCTGTACATGAATCTCCAGATGTGACAGTATCACAATTTGTATTTATCCATATTTTGTATTTTCTGAAAGTTGTAAGTCGGATGACACACAGTATTCAACTTATGCACTGAACTATAAATATTAGGAAAACCTTGTAACAACTTAAACAACATCATGGGCAAATGACCAAAGCTCCATTAGATCTCTTTTTCAAGCAGTAATTTTAAATAAGAAGTAGTAAATGCTGTAGAAATCTGTGCTGCAATGAGAAACACAGCTATGGAGTGTGAGTGATCTGGTTTCATTCTCATAAAATTGTTAAAGATTGCAGAAGGATATCTGTTTTCTTCTTATCCACCTTTATTTTTTGAATATTTGGATTTGTCACTTAAGAGAAAGAAAACCTTTTGGAAGGATGCTAACCTTTAATTTAAAAGAAAATAAAGAAAAAGAAAATAGCCAAGTGGCTCAGCTATTAGATTCTCCTTCTCTGTTTGAAGATTTGGAGGCTTTTTCTTTACCTCAAAATTGGTTTTCTTTTTTGCTACAAACTCTGTTCTGTTTTTTCTTCCTACATAGAATTGCCTCCTTGCATCAGTCAAAAACCCTATCAAAATTCTGTGCCTGTGGTTATCCTATAAATTATATGGCAATATTGGAGGGAAAATTAATCAAACCTTGTGCAAACTCTGCTCTTTCTTTTGTTGCAGAATATCCTGTTCCCTCTGGCTTAGAAAAAAATTTGTGCCCAAGGCATCAGCATGCCATGTCTCATGTCTGACAGCCAAAAGCATTAGTTTTGTGATTTGTTAGATTCAGAAAAGGGCAGTGAAATTTCTTTAAGACAGCTTCTCTTTACACGGAGCCTAGGTCCCTCATATTTAACATGTTTCCTAAATGAATATCAGCAGATATTTAACTGGTGTTTATGAAAGGAATGACCAGCTGGCTTATTGTCGTTGGACATATCCAGGTTGGCTATGCAAGTGAAGGCCCAAATGGGCCAGATGTTTTCCATCATAGCACACTCTCAAAGTGCTGCTCTTATGCCTGAACGAACCCCGCACACCACGCGGTAATCGTGCCCTGATTTCTGTTCTAATGCACATTGCAGCACGAAATAAGTTACATTCCATCTTGTTGACACAGCGTGCTTCAGCTGCTGGTGTGGCAAGTTGTTTCTTCACTGAAGCTGAACTAAGAAATGTCTGGCTTTATTAGACAGATTATCTTATTACTGTTCTCTTGGCAATTCCTCACAATGGCACTTGCATGGATGTCACCATGAGAAAGTGAATATCCAGAGCACTGAACTGCATTAACGAAACAAATCACAAACATAGACACACTTGCAAAAAGTCACTTTGGGGCAGAATTCAGAGACAATACAACCTGTTCAGTAGCAAACAGAGTGTTAGCTTCATGCGTCTACATTTAACTTCCGCAATAGTGGAAGAAATAGAGAAAATTGCCGTAAGTCAGTTAAGCTCCCTGGACTGTGTTAAATCGAGAGTCTACAGACATCCTCCCCAGACATAACGCCTTATCTGTGGTCTTACCTCTATGTACTTTCTAGTCTAACTTGGGTTAGTCGACTTTAATTTCTCAATACCCTGTAGCTTAAAGGTGCGGGAGCAATCAACCCACTTGGCTAGTTTGGCTGTTTCTCTTTTTCTGCCTTTGGTTCCAAAATCTAGTGTTTCTTTTCATCCGTCACCTCGGCTTCAAAACAAGGGCCAGAGAATACTCTATATCAGCTTAACATATGTAGCCTAAGAATTTAGATATTTAGAAGAGAGAAACTATAATTTGAGCCTCCTCAGTATAAGGAAGCATTGAGATTTCTACTTTCTGGACAAATTCTCTAGCTGTTCTCTACACTGCTTTGTAAAAAAATCTCCTTTCCCCTTCTGCTTTTTGAATAAGTGAGTGTTTTTTTGTGTAAAGTGAAATACATCCTGTGTTTTATGTGTCTAAAGTACTGTTAGATTGGGTCATTGAGGAATTTGGACAGAGAACTTAACGCACAGGCATGCTTTATGAATCCCAAATAGATCAGACAAGAGATGGATACCAAAAAAACATTCCGTTGAGCCAAATTATGGCTAAGTGTTGGTTATATATAATAGAAGAACTTTTAAAATATTGATGGAAAGCAGAGTGTTCCTTTGCCCTGTATTATTATAGTTATGCTGGTTTTTTATGGACTGGTCACTTGGTGTTATTCACTTTGATCTGTATTTTCAAGTTTGTAGTTTATTGGAAAGGAGATGCATTTGGGGCAAACAATGACCCTTTTTGGGATTAATTTATTCCTGCTGCACTATTGCAGTTTTATCAAAGATACTGATAAGGTGGAGGTAAAGAATCTTTACACTTGTATGTAGTTGTCTTCTGCAAAGTACATCTGAGCTGAGGCTCAAAATGTTGGAGTCCAGTAAACCACATGCATTCCGATTCACTGCTTCCTAGGGCATGCAAGACAGCTGCAGAATCACTCAAACATTAAAGGGAAATTTATAAGTGCTGGCTTTCTCCTCTTGGTGACAGTTAGAACTTAATGTTTACAATGGTAGTGTCTTAAGAAATGATGCATACCTGTTGGGGGCTGTTTTGGTTTTTTTTTAACTATAAGGACAAAATGCATTGCTAATAGGGTAGAAAGTAGCTGATATTGCTGTTGAAGTCATTAGAAACAGGTTGTGGGACCTGAGACTTTTAGCTTTACCAGTACCTGGAGAAATTGTCTCCATTTTCTATTTGCATAGCCCTTTTTCAACTTGCTGGTAAGAGGGTAAGAAAGATATAAATAGAGATGGTCCTCCCTTCTGCAGTTATTGCTGCCACCCTTGTAACTGCAGGAGCAGAAAGTTCACCTTTACAGAGCTCTCTTCCTGTTTGCTCTTCTTTCTTTTCAGTAAGAATAGCAACAGCTCAGGTTTAGTACAGCCCCACCCCAGGAAGATACGAGATTTTTAAAAAAGGAGGAAAGCAGAGGTTACTTACGGGATGGAGAGTGGGACTACATGGCTTAAGGAGTCTGAGGTGGGATTTCATATCCCAGAGAACTGGGGAACTGGAGAAAGTGAAAGAATCTCTTACAGAGCCCTAACCTCTATTGAAAGATTTCAATCTCCTCAACTCTCATCGCTGCCCCAATATACCTTTCTTCTCTCAGTCCCCCACCTAGATTCCACCACCTGCTTCCATATCTTCTCTTAAAGAGTGCAGAAGTCTGACACAATTGAATCCAACTGGTGCAGAAGTTCCAGCCTGAGCAGTCTACATACACGGATCAGATTTCTGGATCAGGGCCTAAGGCTGCAACTGTAGCCAAATATTTCCTGCTTTACGTGAGACCCCACAGCGCATGGCCGAGTCCTGGAACAGTGCATTAACTTTGCAACGTTGCAAACCACGTTTCTCTTTAAAAACTAATTTTCTCCTATGAAATATCCATCGAAAATGATACTAGCTTTTGATTGATTGTTTGATTGTGGTAGAGAATGGCTGGTGGTGATCCTGTTTGGCTTTGTGTTCTTCATTTATCTTTGGGTTTACTAAAATGTAAGAGACTATACAGTTCCCATTACTACTATTTTTCAGTTGGTATTTCTGTGTTGGTGAACTTTGAACAATCACTGCAATCCAGAAATGGGCTCTTCCACTTTACTATTTACAGCAAGTGCACTGCTCACACTGGGATTCAGACAATATTCCTGTATTCATATAAAACATCTCAGGAAATTTTGAGTGCTAAGGACATGAAGGAATCGTTACTGCATTCAAGAACTGACTACCTCTAAGAGCTTTTCATTATATACAGTGGTTTCAAACTACCTTTAAATCCTGGAGATTCTTTATCTTAGTCCACACATTTTATTTTGTTCTACAAAACTGTTGTATGCCAAAGCAACATCTCTCTTCTGCTTGATCTACTGTAACCATAAAAGAAATAACTTTGCATATTAAGTTATGTGGGCTGCTAGACCCCAGAATTTCTTTTTCCCTCGAAGGCTGGGGAAAAAGACAGTATAGGCTTTCTAGACAAGAGAAAGACAAGGTGTAGAACAGTGTGAGGGAGGTTCGGGCTCTACAGTGGTCTTCTGCTGTCATGATGTGTGTTCAAATTATGTGGGTAGGCCTTCTGAGAGGAGAAGGGAATGAAAGATAAGCAAGCCATAGCTATTTGCAATTTTCCCTAAAAAAAAGGGTTATGGGAAATTTTTCATCTAAGTATGGTTACTTTATGGGATTGCCCTCATAACAGAAAGCAGTCAGTAGTGATCTGGCTCATCAATAGACCCTGATGATGTAAAGTTGAAGAAGATTTTTCCAGATATTCTGCACTGCAAATTCATTTGGACTTGTAAAAATCTTCATAATTACCTAAAATTTCAGAACCAAATGGTATTTGTTTGTCAGTTGCAAAGGATCAGCTTTACATTCCTTCTGTGTTCAAAAATCTGTGCTAATGCTACTGCCAGTCATTACTGTTTTACTGCTATTTGTTTTGTTACATTATCCACTATGTTTGAACACCACCAGCCCGGGCATTTAATCAAAGAGCCTGTCTCTCTGTAATGATCTGAGAACTGATGAAATACTGTCTGGAAAGACAATGTTACTTAATCTTTGAGCATAGAGTGCAGATTTATTCTTTTTTTTTAAGTAAAACAGGAAAATGAAGCAATCCACACTTTAATGTTCTGACACAGAAGTGACATTATATTTATTTATAAATGGAAATAAATTTTCTGATTTAATATTTGCTTTCTTTGAGAGGAAAACTATTTGAGGAAAACAAAGGGATTTTATGAATAATTAAAACAAAAAATATAATCACTTTAACATGATAATTATCTTCTTTAAATCTGGAAATATATGTGAAGAACAATCAGTTTTTTACATACTTCAAATTGTTAAGTAATATAAAACAGGGCTAATAAGCATAGGCAACTCTGAATATTATATTTTTCAGGATTAATCAAATTTAGAATCACTACAATTATAATTTTAGTGGGTAAGAGATTTGACCTATCATATTATTCAAATTGTTTAACTGCAGAAAAGTTTTAAAAATAAATTTGGTGGTTTTAAAATACTCTTTTATATCATCACGTAATAAAAATTAGTTATCAAGGTAGCTCAGAAAACTTTACAACTGTTTTGCTAGAATCAAAACTTTGGGCACTTGAGCACTTTAAGTAGAACTTTGGTGTTTTATGGTTATCAGCCCAAGCTTATGAGTGAGATTGCTCCACTAATAAAAAGCTAACTTTCCTGATCTTTTCCCACTTGAAAAAAAAGGTGAAAATTAAATACCCCAGAGGCTAGAAGGAAGGCTGTGATGATTTCTTCCTAAAGTTCTCAGTCTGGCCTCTAAACAATCCCAAAGCAAGTGTAGTTCCAGGACAGCAAGTAACTGCAAACTCTATGAATCAAAAGCCACAGGACTCGTACAGTTATGCTCTCAAACAAAGCACTTTGTTCACCCCATCGTAGCAGGTAGTAATGCTTGGTTTGTTTACAGAATCTAAAACTCTGTGGTTTTGGACCTGGTAAAGTCAAACTAAAAATTGTGCTTGAGTTAAGATCGAATTAGGATCACTATCCTTTCATGAATGTACATCTTTAAATAGATTTCAGATTCCTGTGGCTAGATTCCCCAGACTAAATGAGCTGCCCTTGGCAAAGGCCTGGAAAATGGAAGAGGAAGCGAAGGCTTTAAAGCATTTGTGGTTCCCCCTCTCCAAGCTGGCAGACAGTCAATCCGGTTCTGATTCAGTGTGCTCAGATGCTCCTGGCCTCCAGGAGCTAATCTGGCAGCCAGCAACTGATGCAGGAAAAAAAGCAAAAGCTACTTGGTTTTCCATGTGAGAATGGGACATGAGAGGCAGACCTGGGCTAAGATCCTGGCCATCTGCCTACAAGTTATCTATTTCTCTAAAGGAACAGGACATTAACAATCTTTGTGTGAACAGAGAGTGGATTAATACTATTATTAGGAAAAAGATCTTACTGTAACTGAACACAGTTTTATGTCAGGTGAGGGACAGATCAGATCCGAGGGTATGTATGAGGGACAGATCAGATCCGAGGATGCTGGATGCTGATTAAAACTGATGTTGATAGTATAAGAGGGCTGTTTAGTTGACAATAACTTATATTGCTTCTAACTTAATGTGCAGGGAGCTACAGCTCGTATTTGACAAATGAGTGCTGATTATAATGTACTTAATTTTGAATGCCTTGGTTTCTACGAGCATCTAAGAGGACAGATGTTTAAATGTACTGAACAGGATGACTCTGTAAGATAATGAAAGCTTTCATCTTGTGAGCCTATGAGCAGCCCCAGGGTCTAAAGTTCGAAATTAAGTGGCATCATATCTAAAAATCTCACTCTCACCTTACCTGCCTCAGTGTCTCTGTCTATACACTAAATTTTCTTATGTAGTTATATACATCTATATAGTATTTGAAGATACTTCAGATATGTGTAGAAAAGAACAAAAAAATATGTGCTAAGTGTGTAATAACAACTGCATACAGTTGTTTTTAACCCCCATCTGCCAAGCCGACAGAAATCGTGTCATCTGTTGTGTACAAACTGTAACGAACACATTAGTGCAGTGTTTACTGTCCAAATCTGGGTGCAGAATCTTACAATGAATCCTAAACCCCTTTTGTCTGAAGAGGCAAAACAGAATTGGACACAGCCTGATAGACTACCCACTGATTTAAGGAAACTGAGACAAACTGTGTAAATGCTTTTCAATGGAAATTAGTATATACATTGACACAGAAGTTTCTCAGTATTTTGAAACATGTATCTCTACAGAAGTAAAAAAAAAAAAAAAAGTTTGTATTTAATCAAAAAAGGAATGAGTTTGTCAGAGTTGTAACCATTCCTCTATCCTTCACAGGCAGAACATAGACAGAGAAAAACAATCTTGAAGCAAAGTAGCTTCAGCCAGATTCATAGTCTCCCTCACACTTTTTTTCCTTTAAACTCAATTTGTTCTTGGGTTTGGCTTTCCAAGGGCTTTTAAAATGTTTGAACCATGATTTGAAAACACAGGAGAGTCAATAAGTATTTTAATAGATATAATTTTTCTTGAAGGTTAAAACCAAAACTACTATGATTTGTAAGTTAAATTTCTATTTTTGCTATACTCATTTATTAGGTGGATTTTCAACAGCAATGACTGAGAGACTTTCAAAATGGAGGTATGAGCACATAAAACTAGAAAAAACCCTGCAACTTCTCTTTAAAGAAATCCTTCAAAACAATATTTTAAATTTAGAGTATCAAGTTCCTCCATTTCATTCTTCAGAGCAGAAAGATGAACCAAATGCTGCAGATAGGCCATTACAAAATGGTTTTTTGCACCATGCAGCGCATTGTGCAATGCTCTGTTGAGATGCAAACTATGGATTTCTGTGGCTATGGAGCCTCTAGTTGAGTGGGAGATCAAGAAAATTCTTCCTTGCTCTCTGATGATTTTGTCAAGCAGGATCTGTTTCTCCCAAAGCAGAAATGGCCCCCGCTCAAACTCTTTCCCACAAATCAAAAAGCATATGGACTTTTTTACATATTTCTGTTGCATAGTAAGTTGTTTTTCTGCTGAATTCTGCCATTCTTTCCTCTCATTCTTAGCATTTACGTGCATCTTTTTCCATCCTGGTAGTGGATGGTCATGGAGAGGAAACTACAGGCATTGAGCTTCTGCCTGGGGTAATTAACTGACAGTCATCACATACTGTAGATAAAGAGAGCTGGGTGCATAGAGTGGCTGTGACTTCATAACTTACAGTGCTAGCTGATACACCTTCAAAGTGCACACAGAGCAGGGAGATGCCTTTGTGAATAACTGCTTACTGTTATTTCCAAAACATGCTTAGGTCCCATTAAGAGTCTCTAAACTCTTATTTTTTAAAACAAATTAAGTTGATTTTGTCAAGGAAAGGAACACTAAGCCTCTCACACCAAAACTTTTTCTGTACTCCTTTAGTATAGAGTTTACTAAAGCCATTTTATCAAATGAAATTTTTAAAATAGACTTGTCGGCTGTTTATGCCGACATTGACTCTAAAATTAATTTTCATAGTTGAATCACACATCTCAGAAGAAATCGGAAGTGATGGAAACAGTGCTACAAAAACAGTGGGGTTTGCAAGTCTAATTTGACTACGTATTATATAAATTCATTCTCTCCATATTCAAAGCCCCCAGTGGAGTTTAAGTTCCACCAGCATAAATCAGCATTGCTCTGTTGGTTTCATCAGAGCTACATTGGCTTACTCCCATTCAACCTCAAATCTGAGAAAGCTTAGGCAATTAGCTAATGTAAATCACTTAGGTCCTTCAAGAGTTTTGTCATAAACTGACGGACACCTTTCATTCCTGCTTCAGACTTTGGTTATTGTTGAAATTCACAAAATACCAGCACAGGTGGATAAAATGTTCAAATCACATCCCAAATTGTTAGTTGCATTTTACAGAGATGCATGATGCCTAGTGTTCAGTATCCCCACCTGTAGGTACCTGCCTTACTTCCTGCATCACAGAAGATCATGAAAATTCTTCACTAAGAAAAGAAAGACATTGCATTTATTTTATGACTTGCAGCTTTGATGCAGACCTAGGAGACTCATTAGTAGAAATTAATTCATAAGTTGTGGAAAGTTTTCTTGTCATTTCAGTCAGATTAGACAAGAGTCTAACATCAAAGTAGGGCTATGAATATGTATTTTTCCCAGACTTCTGTAACTGTTTAGACTGAAGGGTCTCTCATACAAACTCCAGTCCATAATTCAACTTGGTAGTGGTTTCTACTATTATTAAATACTTTTAGCATAAACACAAATGTTGCATTCCATTCAGTTTATTTTATATTTTTTAATCTGAAAGCCTTGCTTAACTTTGATTTATGTTTCAGATTAGTAAAATCAGATTTTTATTGGTTTGAATGAACTAATGACTGTTTTATTTGCTGAATTAAGTGCAATCAAAGAAACAATCCAAGCTCCTCATGCATTCGATCTAAAAGTCTTTAAAGTATTTAACGGCATCACCATCACTGTAGTTTATGAAATCCCCCGAGGAAAGTACTGAGTTTATGGGATGAAAGTAATTGAAATTTTGGTAGAAAGTAGCAAATTTTCTGTCTTGGATAGGCGTAGATAATACATCTTAGACAACTGCAGTGGAGGCGCTGTGCTATACTGTTATGTTCCTACAAACAGCAAGTAAAAGCCTCAAATGTCGTGTCATACTTTTTGATGGTGTTGTCCTTAAAAATCAGTTGTTAGGATATGTAACTTTCCTGCGTGCTAATCCTAAGAGCGCGTAGCAAGCATCCATTCCTCTCCTTGCCTTTCTGATGAGTTGTCAAAATCACGTATTTGAAGTCCTTAGACAGAGAGGGCAGACAAAAGTGTACACATGCTTTGAAAACCTGGCCCAAGCTACTTTATTTTTGTTTCTTTGCCAAAGAATGCTAGCTATTTTCAAAGGCTGTTTACAAGGCAGAGGAAGTTCCCACCAGATTAGAACTGTTTTAAGGAAAGTTAAAACCTGGGCCAAACTATTCCACCACACAGAATCTTTTTAATCTGCACATACAGTTCTTGCATCTATAAAAGGGTTATTTTTTGATAAGGAAACCGACTGCATTGAACCTGCATAGTAACATGTCTTTGTCAAAGGCTGTTGTTACAGTCCCTGTGGTTGGTAATGTAAACAAAGCGCTGTAGGTCTGTTTTGATGAAAGATTGGTCAAATAACTATCCTTTTGCTGGATAGTGGCAAATGCTTTGGAGAGTGGTTGTAAAGATTCTGGTATCATTTTACAGTGACCTGAGAAATGAAATGAACCGGCTAAATAAACAACAAGTAAATTTGACCTACCTTTAGTCACAGGCAAAATGTTATATAGTGTAACTTTATTAATGTGCCTATAGCTTTAATTCTTTGTTCTCTGCTATATCTTCCCCTAAGGTAAAGAAACAAAGTCTCTGTGATTCATAAAACAAGTTGAAAAAACAAACTGGAGACATGTTTTTGTAACTTACTGAGTGGCTGAAGGTCTACAAATTTAAAAGAAGATACAATCTTTGTCCCCATAGAACAATTTATAGTAAGGATGTTGAACATATCTTGAATGCATTACATATGAGAAGAAAGAGTAATTCCAAAGATGAATAGAATTTTTTACACAAATCACATACTCTAGCCCACCAAAAGAGCAATTACTTCTGCTTATAGCTGATAAATAAAATTTTAACTATAGTAGAATGTACAGGAAAAATAAAAACACACTGAAGGGCATGTGTATATGTATAAAAGCATGTGTGTATATATAAAAATATATATACAAAAATACTGTATTGGGAACAGGCAAACCACAATTTTTGGCCAAATTAAATTAAAAAACAGAAATTCTTGGGAGATTTATGGAATCCAAGAGCATGGGCTACTCAGAGTTTGAAGCTGTTTTCTCAAGCATCTTAATTTGAACACCTTTAACCAAAGCATTCACATTTATTATCCATTCTTGGGTATTCTGCTCACCCAAGAAAGTCCTGTTCTTGAGTGATTATCACAGAAATCTAGTGCACAAAACCTCTTTAAGCTCTCGATATTGAATCCTCTTTTACTTTGGAGCTACTTCAATTCTGCGTCTAATCAGCGTAGTGAAAGCTCATCTCTTGTTTCACCCTTGAGTTAAATATTAACAAATGATAAAAAATGTTGAAACTTTAGGATAAGGATGAGAAGAAGCATATATAAGTGTTCAAAGGAGCTTTTTGCAAAAGCCATCATTAAATGAATACTGAATGTTGCAAAATTGTTATGTTACAAGACTGAAAATTAAAAACTTGAAAATGGTTGGTAAGAAAATTGTGTTCTGTTATTTCTCTCACCACTCTCATTAACATACTCACCATCTCACAGCTAGAAAGATACACTGAATATTTATTCATTGCTTTCTTTTTTCATCTTCTTGCTTTTATCTAATGGTTCAGTTGCCATCATTTGATGTAAATGGCAAAGGGCTCCCCCCTGACTTTGAAAGTTTTTTGAATAATATTTTTATTCCATTGGGATCCTGTGTTTAGCATTGATCTTAACTGAGAGAAAATACTGAATTCCATACCAATGCAAATTTAAGCTTGCAAATTAGTGCTTAAGCAGTGGAAGTCTATTTATAGTATATACAAGATCACTGGAAAAAGTTTCATTTCAGGAAAGTATGCTTTTCTGAGAAAGCTGCCTAACATACTAAGTTTTACATTGTGTAATTAATGTGCACAAATATATTTTGTACAAAAAAGGTCATTTTTGTATATGAGCAGAGAGAATTGTAACCTTGGATCGTTGTTTTGGTAATTTCTTGAGCTGTGCAAAATGCAAACAGTAGAAGACTTTCAGTATAATCCTTCAAGTTTAAAATATAAAATATATCATCTTTATAATAGGCACATTGAAATGGCTCCCAGGGTTCATAGTTTTCATGATTTTTTTACTCAGATTCTGATCTGCAATTCTGTTTACTTCAGTGTAGTTAGACTATTGTAAGTTGGGGCACAAGGCTGTGTTGTCTTTACTGGGCTTAGAACAAACCTTAGCAGCTCAGATAGAGCAGTGCCTGCTGCCTGCACTCCTCCAGAAACTTCCTCTGGGTGTTTAACATTTCTTTCTCTTTCTCACAATCCAAAGAGGGCCTGCTCTTTACCCGTTTCACCCATACTGGTCTGATAGGCTCATTCTCCATCACAAATCAAGAAGTGTAAGGCAGACTTTTGAATCTGCAAGAAAAAGCTGGCTCTTGCAACGAGTGCATGGCAACACCCTAAAAAGATCTTGTCAGCATGTTGTCTGTATTTTTCTGGGCAGGTATTCCAGAATGAATCATTTGCTTATAGGAGTACCTGTATATCTCGGTGTCCATATTGATAAGGATATCGTTCTACAACTGACATTTGCATTAGTGGAATCTTTGCATTTTCATATCCTATCTTATTTTACCTAATTCTGTGGTAAAGCTAAATTGAAGTAATGCGTTTGTCATTTTGCCACCAAGACTCGTGGTCTAGCTTATCTTTGTGGAAGTAAGTTCCACAGTCACAAGCAATTGTTAGGCAAGTTCTGATTCCCCCTCTTGCAATTCTCACCTTGAAATGAGATAATGTTCTCAGACTGTCAGTATTCATGCATAACCACCTCGGTGCTGGTTTTCCCCCTATTATAACCTATAATGGAGATTACCTACTGTGAGGTAGACTGTTTCAGAAGTCACCATTCTTTCTCTACACTAAAGCAAGCATTTGTTTAAAAGCTGCTTTACCCCCTCAAAATATCTTCCACTGAAATGGACAGTAATAAGCACAAAAAATCACTTGAACTACAACAAACGATGAAAATATCAGTCTAGAACACCAGGAGTCACAGTGCTGTCTTACTTTCCTATACTGCTAACTTATTCTTTAGTAGTTACAAATAAAGTTGCTGGGAAATATGACTGGGAGCCTTATGTGGCCATTTACAAAATGAAAAATACCTACTTTTGCCTAATTCTAGGAATTATGGAGTCTATTCTTTAAAAAACTGTATATGTTATGCAAATACTGAGCTATTGTTGGTGGGAGTGGGACTGGAGGATGCTTTTAAAATAAATCACTTCACTATAGCAGGAATTCTTTTTAGACTCAGAAGGTCCATTTTCTGAACAGGATTAGAAAGGAGAATGACTCCACAGATTTATGGCTCTTGATAATTAAACACAATTTGCCAACGCGATGTCACACGGAATAGCTGCAGCATAAATCAGATTCAAATTTTAAATGTATTTCCTATCTCCAAGTCAATACATTTTGCTCCGATGCTCAGTAGGTTTTGTTCTTATGTCTTCCTCGAGAGACAGACATTAAGGCCAGGTCAAAGTCCAGTATTTTTACTGGATAGATACTAGGTAACACTTATTTTTGTGTCTACCCCTCAGGAAGGAAAGAGAGGCTTAGCTGAATAGCATTGTCTGCTCCTATCCCAGCAGACTCTGAAGCCCTGTAAAAAGTAAATCCCACATATAAGGGATATTTGGAACCACATTCAAGAAGCAAGAAAACCAGCCTATAATAAGCAACATACACATTGTATTGAGAGCCATTTTAAAAATATTGGAGCTCCAATAAGTATCAGAACTGTCCCACTCACTATTAACTTTAGGTTAAAGAATTCCACCTTCTTCAAGAATCACTAGACATATCAATGACAACCATAACATTAACCTTGTCCTACTGTTCTGTTGCATTAATTCTTGGAATTTCCCCAAGCAGCAACAGAAAACAGGTATAGTGATGCTTTGATGCTTTAACACTTGCAACGATTTTTCTTACACTACTGTCTAAAAGGTACATTTCCAAACTCAAAGATATACATTCTGTACTCTTAATGTCCTTATGAGAGTTATCATAAGGAGAAAAAATGAGGAATAATTGTCTTCTCTTTACCCAAAGCTGGCATGCAGCAGTCATTGCCAATTGATGAGCAATTGTTAGCATGGCATCAACAAGTATTTTAAAAACGTTCCTTCCTGGATTCTTACATCAGGATCCTATCTTATCTGCAGTTGATCTATTTTCTCTGCTTGTTACCAAGATGATGAATATCTTGAGTTGGCATTTTATCTCATTTTTTTTTCTCAAAATAATAATAACACTGTAGAAAACTATGCTAGACTTCCCATTATAAACCAGAGTTGCTGAAGCAAGAGGGGATTTTATTTGTAAAGTTCAATCACATATTTTTATCAAATACAAACTATAATAATGAAATGTTCCTAGAAATGTCAGCACTTTATCATCCTTACACTCAAAATCCTTTAAAGAAAGAATAAAATGAAGCACACAAAGACAAATGTTGAGCTGTGAATTTGCAGTCAGCATTTTATGGACCAAATACCATTTGAACAGAACAGTAGAGAAAATATTTTAGGATTTTGTATTTAAACTAAATAAAATATTTATGCAGGAGAATTTCTGCGGAACATAAAGGCAAGCATTCATCAAGTTTTGCTGCCTGTTTTCCTGAGCTCAGTATTATGGTAAGTAAAACTGTATGAGTCAGAGACCAAGAGCTTTATACATGTTTAGTTATGTGGGTGGATCCTCACATGGATGTTGACTCGCCACAGCCAGCTGTCTGGGTAACGTGTAGAGTAGTCGCTGATAAGCTCAAAACATAATATCCTTTACCTGCATTCCTGGGTAGAACCTGTATATCATCTACTACAGTACAGAGATCCCCTTCTTAATGTGATAGAAGGTTTTCTAGAAATAATATCATAGTACTGAACAACTCAAGGTAAAGCAAACTGCTTACAGACATGTTTTTCCCTGTAAGCACAGGTCATGTCTGCCTCTTCTAGCCCACTCCTCTCTCAGACTTTTGACAGTTCTTGTCTATAGTTGGTGTTTTTAAAAACATGAATGAAAAATAGCTTTGGTTTTGGTCTTAAGGCAAGTTGGGATATTACTGAGTTAAGACTCTGTTCAGACTCTCTTTTCAGCATAGAAGAATATTAATTGCCTTAGCCTGAGTGAACCTTTACTAGCTGAAAAGATAGTTCATCTAAATGAAACTATTTTTTTAGACTTGAGTCAGGCAATATTTAGTATTGTTTCTATTGTTACATGTTTTTTCCACATATTATTTACTAATGTACTACTAAATGTATTCTCAGATCCTTCCTGTTTATTTTCTTCTGTTGTTTTCCTTCAGTTCTTCTTCCTCTGCATTATCTCTACCATTAAAAATAAATTTCCTGTATTTTCTCTTATTTGCTACTCATGCAAGTCTCTTTTCCTCTTCGCCATCCTGTATTTCCTTTTACATTTTCCTGGTTCTTAGATTTCATCTTCCTTTTTTCTTTCATTTATTCTTGTAAGTCTTTTCCATTTTTCAAAGTCTCTTTGTCCACTTTCCCCATATCTGTGCTATGAACCCCTTCTGTGATTCAGAAGGGATAATGGGATTATTACACTTGGTGAGCTGCCCTTTCTTCCCATGCTAGCCCACTTTACCCTTTATTTAGTGTGAGTGGGTGGCACTTACTCAGTAAATCATAAGAGAGGAGACACTGGAAAATGGCTGTCAGGGTGCAGACAGAAAACTGTTGTCAGTTCTTGCAGTGTGCTGAATATATACACAGTTAAGGTGCCGAATATATACGTAGTTAAGAGTAACCCATGCAAAGGCACATGTTTCAAAAAAACATCCCACCTCAAAAATCCCAAAGATAACTAAAGCAGTGTTCTTGGGTTCAGGTCCTGTTGCTAACTAGCATAACTTCACTTTCAGTAATGAATCCCAGGTTAACACCAGCTTGGGATCTGGCCTGAGGTTTGCTTTAGTGAGATTTTGCCAGCTGCCTCCTTTCCTCCATGCCCAGAGTATGGTGAGCATAGTTCCCTTGATAAGCCTCAACAGTTGTTCCACAGATGGGTTCTGACTCTGTAGGAGGTCCAACCAAAAGAAAGTGCTTCTCAGAAGGGCAATAAGCCTTCAGAGAGCTCCATATTTCTCTGCTTCCAGGTAGCTAACTAGCTAGTTCACAGTTAACCAGTTTAGAAAAAGCTTAGGTATTTCTGCTTGGCAGCACAGAGCTCTGTATAAACTGGGGAAGACAAGATGCGCTTGGACTCTCAACTTTCTCCACTAATACCTGCTTCATGCCCTGGTTTCCATGGGATGGAAAGCCAGCGGGTAGGCAGGGCACACTCACAACAGTTTCCACCCATGGTCTCTGAGTACAGAGGGAGGGCTGCTGGTTCTTCAGCATTAACAGCGCTAACGTTAGTCCTCAGAGCAAACAGCTGCCTCCTGCTACTCAGACTCTGATCTCCAAAGTACTATCCCTACCTTTAAAGGTATGGAGAGCCATCAACTGTTTTAAATAAGCACTGTCAAGACTTTTGACCCACTCATATAACTAATGTTGGGGATTTTTTGTCGTTACTTGCTTTGGCAGTAAGTTTCTTTTAACAACAAATCCATGCAAAGCCCAAAACCTCGTAACTGTGACTCCTATGACACTCCTAAACCAAACTGTATGTGCAGATTCTTTCTAACACAAGCATTAACTCAAGGCACTGTTTACTGTAGGGCACAAGTCATGTTGGTTTTAAATTTTTTTTGACAACTGAACTTTGCAGGTTATTTAAACTAGGGAAAGAAAAATATATTTCCCAGTGTCCTTGGTTTTTGTACAGGCAGTAAAACTTATTGTTAAAATAACCATCTTTTTTGCAGGTGAAAACAGTCCTTTGAAGTGTTTTAATAACAAAGAAAAAACAGCAAACAAATAAACTAAAAAACCCCAACAAAAAAAAAGTGATTGGAGGGCCAGCAGGACCCATGTGTAATACATTCCTGATCTGTGCATTTGTGACCTCCGGGGTTGATTACTGTAATTTATTTTACCTAGCAATGCTGCCAGGTGCTTGGGGAAAAAACCCGCCAGCTAGTAAAAAAGTAGCAGCTTGTTTCCTCAGCAAAATAGGTCAAAATGAACCAGTCACTTCAATCTTGTTCTGCCTGTGCAGGCTTCTTGGGGACAGTTACCAGTTGTATGTCTCGGCCCTCAAATTGGAAAATATCTCTGAGAAGTCTCCTCTCCATCCATAACCACTGATACAGCAACCGTTTCTTGTAATAGTTAAATTGTGGATGAATGATGGGGGGAGGTTTGTAGATGTGAAATACAGCTGCTGCACGACATGGGCTCTCCTATATTTTAACATATTAGGGGAAAGAGCCCTCAGGAATGGTTTGGCACATGCTTTTCCTTTTTTTAATTTTATTTTTTTTTAACTACCCTGACAACATACAGCCTGGAAAAACATAAAGAAATACAGAAATGTCAGTAATGAGCAAGCTATTGCTAATAATACTGAGCCTCATGCTGCAATCAGAGATGTCAGTGAGAGAGTTTGTTGTTGTGAGTTGTCATTTGCCAGTGACTGCAGTCAATGTTTTCTTGCTGTATACTTGTATCATGTAAGAAAGATGTTCCAGCAACATCAGAGCAACAGAGTTGATATTGAGCATGTGACAGTTTAAGATGAAATTTATTTGTATAGTTTCATGAGTTTATAGCAGTCACCATTATGCATCAGGCTCATGTAAACTAGTGGCATTTTATCAATTTTAATATATTTATACACTGCGGGTACAGTTTGTCAGTTTACTCTAGGCAAAATTATTTCATTTCTCATAAGCTAATAATGTGTTCTGTATTAGCTACTGTATTTTATTAGTGAGACATGTCTTTTTAAGGATCAAGGCCAAAACCACAATTATTATTTCTTCTTATCAACATTCAGCTTTCACAGGCAATTACAGCTTATGCATATTTTATAACAAGCATTTGGAACACATGCTGATTATGTAGTACTTGCTCAATGCCTTGTAATATCCAAGAATGCTTATGGCAGTGTACAGTATTGTGGGATCTTACAGTATGAAAGAACCCTTTTCCTTTTAATCACTTCCATAAACCAGCGGTTTTTTTGCTTGGCAACTCTGCTATATCTTGTTTGTTTCAATTATTAAAGATGAAAAGAAAGGCAAAATATTTCTGCTTACATTTCTTATCTGTATGTTGGCACTGTGTCACCATGTGAAAACAGAACTGCAGCAGAGGAACTGCCATGCGGAAAGAGACCTGTGATCCCTCCAGTACCCAAACATGTAGCCTGCATCTGTTAATGACCAATTCCAGATATTTGAGTCAAAGAAAGCCATAGAAAAATAAAGTCTTCAGCTTGATCTTCAACAGCTAGCCAGCAGACAGCTTTTGCTTTGAAACATGAATGCTTGTATGTCTCAAAATTGTATGGTTCTATCTAATTTATCCCATCTAACCCTCATTTTTGTTATGCATTTAAAAAGCTTTTCCTTCACTAGTTCTCATAATGCTCCCAATAAACTGTGAGAAGAGGAACATGTCTGCAAGGTGCACCATACGATACACAGCATCTGAGGCAGCTGAGGATCACGTGGTACCTGCTTTCTCGCTATCTTTCGATCAATGAAAAATTAGGGTCAGATGGCATTATTCAAATCTCCAGCTTTGCCTCAGTCAAGAACTTTTCAGTGTCAAGGAATCCACATCTGCCCCTTTAAGACTTCTTTCCATCTTCGTGCTGTCTCAGCAATGTTCAACAGAAAGAACTGGAGCCAAGAACTTGGATTAAGAAGTGTAATCATGTTTTGAATTCTACTACGCTTTTGGCTTTGGTAGTAACTCGTGGCTGTGGGTTTCACAGCTTAATCACAGAGTTCTTGTCAAAGTCATCATGAAGATCAGTAATTTAATGAGATTCTAGCCAAGCCCAGGAAGCATTTAAAAAGTGTCAGTGATTTTTGGGAAGGTTTTATTTAAGAAGCAATAGTTTTTCAAGGAAAGCTTTCATTTATCTTTATCCAAATTCAGTTTAACGTACTTTCTTCTAATGAAACTCCAGCTTAATATTAATATAATGCTTTTGAAATGGGGAAACTCTGAATACAAATGAAGATGTTTTTATCATTACCTGGGCTCAAAAGGATGTTTTGCCTGTTCTTTCTTGCTACTTTCAGGGGCAAGGACGAAACCCGGATCCCATGGACGATGATGGCAAAGCTTTCAGGGACTTTCATGGAAGTTTTCCAAGGCTTAATTTATGTGACAGAGCTGTACATGAGTGATGAAAATGTTAAAGATGAGTAAATGAAACCATTCAGTTGAACACCTATGTGCGCACATAAATGCAATAAACCTCCATTTTTTGACATATGGCTTTCAAATTCAGCTACTCTACAGAAGCTTATGGCAATATATTTCTGCTCATCATGTGTTCTGTGGGAGGTTTCCTATGCAGTATTTTAGAACCTCTAATGTTCACCGTCTTCCATGAAAATGCTCCTTTTAAGACTGAAGTTTACTCCCTATCAAGAAAAGCATTAACTCTAGAGACAAAATCCCCTGAATTCCTTTTTAACTCCAGAGAAATCTCCAAATAATGGGCAACAGCTTCAAAATTTAAGCAGAAAATTTGTCTTGTCAGTTAAGTAGCAATCTGCTCTCTTCATCTTTTAAGGACACATCTTGAAGGAAATCAATAACAAATACCAAATTATAGCTTTGGTTTGATACTAGAACTTTTTTCTTCTTTCACACTGCATCATGACTATGTCTTTATACATGAGACAGCTGCTGTATTAGAAAACGGGGCTTTTTTTGGCACAGATTCCAAAGGGCAGAATTTCTGTGTCCCAGTTATGCCAGTGTTCTCCTGAAATGTGTGGCTAATTTCACAATGAGATTATAAATTGCGGCTTTTTTTCTGACCTGTATTTTTCTGTATTTTGGCATATGTGATACAACTGAATCAACTTCCCCGTGAAAATCAGCCGTTGGAATGCTGATGCATTCAAGCCACTCAACTTTATCACGACAACACACAATTCTGGTATGGCACATATTACCAATGTGCTTCAGAAACAACTTCTCTCATCTAAAATCCTCACTGTGAAAAAGACTGTATAAATTTATTAATTCATTGTCAAAGGAGCGGACTTAGAATCTATCTAAATTAAAGCATAACTTACAGTCTCTTGTGAATAACTGAATAACTTGGTTCAATGTTAGGTCACAGTGGAACATAGACTGCAACAGGAACATATAAAACTCTGAAGGGAGCAAAGAGACTTTATTCTGGAATGGTGAACATCGTTGCCAGAGTAACATAAACCTTGTGTGTTTTCACAAGGAAATGAGTCACTTGTTTCTGTTGGCCGGAACTCTGTTTTCTTTTAATTTCATATTTTAGCTGCCTAATATAGTTTGAAAAAACTCTAGGGTTGCAGTCTTTGGGTTAAGATACCATGTTAATTAAAGCAGAGCAGCAAGGTAGCATAGTAATTACACAGAATCAAGGAAAAATTAGTAAATATGACATTATCACATGTCGTGTGAAGGAAGACTTGATCCCTTTGTAGTACAGTTCTGTGAAATATAATAATAGTTCTGAATAAAAGGTTAATTTTCACATCATTTATGTGTATACCTGTATGTATACTTACATTTTGTGGCTTGTGTTCTTTGTGAACCTAATTTGCAAGTTCCCTCCTTGCAGCTGTGAGTCTCACAGTTAACTTAAGGACATAAGCCCTAGTTGTCATCAATGAACAGACTATGTTATGTTAAAGATGTTGAATCAGATCCATACAAAGAGTGAGGCAATATTTCCTTCCTTTGGACTAGCAGCTCGGAACCAGTAAGATTCTCCTCCATTTTCCTGGTGTGAAGGCAGCACTGAGTGCTCTCGCAGTGTCACCCCGTCTCGATGAGGTGCCCTCACGAGACTTAAGATCAGCACAGCTCATTCCTAAACCACTTTCTATTTTCTCTTCTTACAGCTCCAAGCTATGGAGATTGTGCCAAGCAAAATAAGTAACACAGACTGTTTGAGCAATTCTCAGCTACACTGGAGTCTCTGAAGGAACATAGCTGGCTGGTACAACATAGACTACTTTATCCTGTATGTAATTTGGGCAGAAACTCCCTTCACTACTACAGCCTTAAATGGAAGTAGCAGAGAATGAGGGCCAAGGACATTCAGTTGAGAATTAAAGTACGTATTATGACCTGGTTTTGGTGGCATAAATCTATACGCATAAACACTGCATACTTGCGCATGTATATGTGATAGTTTAGACATATGAGCATTTTTTTTCATTTAATGTTTGCCTATGTGTATAGGTGTAGCAGGTAATCATGCATTTATTGCATCATGAGTACCCACAAAGCAAATTCCTATTCCCATTGGTAAAGATTATTCAAAAAGTATGCTTTATGCTTAGGTGTAAGCACTGAAACACTGAAGAGACGCTTAATCTGTCCTATTCCAAAATCAGTGTTTGCCTGCATATTCAGACTCACCTGAGAATCTCAAAAGCAATGCTTATTAATTAAGTACTGAGGCATGCTTTTAGACAACCTGACTAAAACATAAGCAAAGTACTTTAAAATAATTTCAGCGGGAAGCAAAGGAGAAATAGAGAAGCTAACTGAAACTTTAAGGTCATCTACCGTGATTAACTCAAGGGAAAAAAAAACTGTCCTGGCTTGAACCAGGACCTTGCATTAGCAGTTTAGGCACAAACAGCTAGTTAGGACTTTCTGGGCATGTTCAAAATGCTATAAATCCCAAAAAGCACAGCAGATGATATTCCGATATGTATAAGTGTAACTGCAGCGAATTGACTGCAGCATTCAGACTTGTTTATTTTGAAATGTATTATGCAGAGTAACTGGGGATTAGGGATGAGTTAGAGAGAAAGTACAAAGAAAACAAAATATTTGCAATATATCAAACTCCTTGTCTCCCTTACACAGAAGACTAACTCTTTCTTTCCTTGCTAAAAAAGTGGTTTCGCATGTAAAAATAGGTAAAGACGCAAACTGAGGAAGTAAACACTTTGTGTACAAGTGCTGGAGACTGACCTTCTCACAAAGGATTGTCGCAGGTGAATGTGGATGTTTAAGAGCAACATTAACTTGCAGTGTTTATGAAACATGTAACTATTAATTTCATTGTGTTTTCCATTCAATGACTCTGACCTACCTGATCTATCCAGTCCATATATGTAAGCATTTTGACAGCCACAGGCACTATAGAGTGTTTGAGTACCTTAAAAAGATGCCTCTGACATAAATTTTAATGAGGGCTTTTACCTTGGTTTTCCCATTGTCTTCTGTTCAGACAGGTGGAAGAGTGTGGAAAGTGCATAGCAAATGTCATTGTATGTTTACTAATCCTAATGAGTGGTGTTAATCTGCTAATGATATATGCCCCACATTTTTCTTTTGTGTCTTCTAGCCACAGCTATTTCAGATTTGTATTGAACATTTCGTTGTTTCTGAGGAACACTACTTCTGTAGGAATCCACAGAAAGATGGAAGCCATTCTGACAACCTGGTCAAATAGTTCCCTTGACCATTTCAAAATAACAAGTCCAAAGATCTTCAGAGATCAAGATTATGGATTCAGTGCAGTGCATATTTTGCCATATGGATTTTCAGATTTTGGAAACATTTAACAAAATTAAGTCAAATAAGTATCATTACTGATACTTATGTTTAAGATCAAATACTGTTGGAAGTCAATATTCCTAACTGAAAACACTAAAAAAAAAAGATCTTACAGGTTCACCCTTAAAAGGCCCAGTGAAGGTTTTTTACCTCAGGTCACAGCTGTCCCACCATTTTCAGCGTCCCTTATAAGCTTACATAAGTGATGACTCATGAGCACTGAGAAGAGAAATCAATAAAAATTTTTTGCTTGGCTCTGTGCAGGTTTTATCTTTCGACAGGTACTCATTTTGAGGATGAAGAAGATACAAGGATTTTTTTTCAATATTTTTGGGAGGGGGTGTTATTTTTTTTATTTTATTTTAGCAACTGCAGTCCTAACATAGGAAGGTCACTCTAAACAGTAGCTGTTGGTTTTCTAGCCACTAGAAAAATAAATTAAGAAATTAACATGTAATCTGAATCCAATTTAGTAGAACATAGTACACTAAAATGCTGTGAAAGATGTTACAAGCATTTACCTGCATGCACATGTCTATTTATCTAAATATTTTATTAGTATTATCATAATGTCTTGGCTATTTAGTCACAGGCTATGTCTCTCTGTGGTAATTTCACTGCATTTTGTGACAGGCCCACTGTGTATTCTCAGTACAGTATTATCTGCTCTAGACAGCTCATGATGCACAGGGAAGGTGGGATCACAAACACAAGCAGAAAGATGGAGCACGAAACAACTGTAATTGAGATGCTCCAGCACCGTCCCTATGGGTGTTTCTGACTCTGCAGGACAGGGCTTAGAGCAAGTAGACCCAGAGCATACCAGTTTTGGGGAATACTTTTAGGGCACTCTCAGGTTCTTTTCCATCCTCCACTCAGTCATATTTTTCATGGGATACCACTTCTTCAGAAGTGTGCTGTTACTAGTATCAGCCTATAAAACTTCAAGCTCAAACTTAATTTTTCAAGCTGAACCCTGAAAAACATTATCAGCCTCAAAATATTCCACAGAGTAGAATTCTAAGTAACCCTCCAAAAGAAACTGATAAAACCTTGCCAAATTTCAGGCACATATTGCCATTTTTTTTCTATCCCTACTGGAAACCTGTGCTTACACTGTACAGTAACTTACGTGTGGTCAGTACAGAGAATTAGCCTCTATTCTGCTTAGCACAGTTACATCAGCCAATGCCAACGTGCAACATCATGCCTTCCCCTCCACAGCTTACCCTTACTAAAAACTTGACTAGGCTCTCCAAGTACAAATTATTGTTTGAATCACTTAACTAGGAGTTTTCACTGATATAATCATCCAGCTGGCAAATTGCAGGGAAATCCACAACCTTGAGCAAAGTAGTCTTTAGAAAAATCAAAAATCCCCTTAAAAGAGTTTCACTTTCTCACAGAATGAACATGTTTTCTAGTTTCCAAACCATATTTTTCTAGGACAGATGTAAAAATACGTAAATGCGTCTTCCAGAAAGGGTCTGGACTAAATAAGTTGTCAAAAATGATAGGAAGATCCACAGTATGTTCCGTGTAATCAGTTCTCTGTGAATAAAACGTAATGCTTCCTGTATATCCACGTGTCACTTTTGCATAGAGCTAAGCAATTAAATCATCTTACAAGGTAGTGCGTGTTTGCAGAATATGTTGGTTTTTGTTGTTGTGGGGTTTTTATTCTTATTATTTAAATTTTTAGCCCTTGAGAATAAGCATGGGATAAAACTGAGCAAAGCCTGGTCTATACTTACAGAGCTGGGAAGCAGTTTGTTTTCTCTGTCATACATTAGGCCTTTCATGCCGTGAGAAGTTAGTCTTTCATACAATGTCTAAGGCAAAAGAGTGCTGTGAATGAGTTTCCTAAGTTATGAATTCAGGTGCTGCACTCAGTGAAGTAACAAGCTGTTGAATTATTTTAAAGAATGTAATTTCAGCAGAATATAATTTCTCATTTATGCACAGTACACCGTATTTCCACAAAATTCTATAAATATCAGTTAACTAACCTTTATAACACTTCGAGAGAAAGGAAAAAAATTACCATTCAAAAGTAATAAATAAATCTGGCATAGAGATATAAGTGCTGGCATGACAGAATTTTGATCAACACAGTTTAAATTATTTTCTCACTTTATGAAAGAAATGAGGAAATCTTGATATGTATGTATCAAGAAGTCTTACATACCTACATGTGTGAGAGTACTCTGAGTCACTCCTATTACAAGACCCATGCCTATCCCAAGATGGGAAATGTCATTTTAATTACGATAATGCTTTATTTGTCACTGCATACATGTACAAATCACCCCTTTTTCATCAGCTGTGGTGAGGTGCACTTACCACAGCACTTAATGTTTGGGTATCTCTGGAAAAACTTTGCAGCTCCTGTCTTTGATACTACTGAGTTTGTCAAACACAGGTGTGAAATTCCTACTCCTGCTAGGTATATATAACTCCTCTCTGCCTCAGCTGTGCTGGGTGCAGCAGGGGCTCTGTCTTGCCTGGGGATTCCTAAGCTGTCTCTATTAAAATAGAAAGAAGAAAGAAAATCTCACTCTGGTACAGAGATAGTTATGAGGATGTCATGCTCAGGTACTCCTCCCTCCTCATGTAGGCTGAAACTTCTGAGGAGAACTTACAGCTCCTGTGAATATCTTCCCTTAAGCTCAAGCATCTCCAGCCAGACTTCCCAAGTTCCACAAGTCTGAATTCTCTTGGGATACTTTAGAAGAAGCTTCTCCATTTCTGGGAAGTCATAAACAGAATAAACTGTGAGTACCTTAATTGACATACCACCTGGAAATAACTTGCAAAGCACAGTTTGGATGCATTCTGCTCTGTCCTAAAAGCTTAATGTGCAATCTATTGAATGTCACAGAAGCCTTTCCACTGATACTAAAGTGATTTTAGATAGGGACCATCTACTGTATCTTTCTCTCTAGAAACTGCAAGATGTCAAAGAACTAAAGAAACTGATTCAAACTCTGCTTCACCTCAGGAAGCAGATAAGAGCCCTGTTCCTTTTCAATATGAGAAATGTAGGAACATGAGATGGAAAAGAGATTCCTAAGATACTGGGCCTAGCCTTGTCTTGCCATCTGTTACACCACATACTGTCCTTCAGAAACCCATCTATCTCTACCTGCAGAACAGCAGAGTATTAACTCCTAGTGGAGTGTTGCTCCAGAATGTCACCCTACTTAAGGCTGAAGATATTCTTCTACTATCAAGGCTAGTATTATTTATGACATCATTTACTCCTTTTCTGCTTGTGTCCTTTCCCTTAAATAGCTTGTTTCCCCCACATACCCAGTCCTCTTATAGAGAAAATTATCTCAAGATCTACAGACACTTAAGTCCTTGGCCAAACTTTGGCATGGTAAAAATGCATGTAACTCTTGGAGAAGCTGTAACCATTTAGAATGCATATGAATTTCATATAATAACTTTTATGTCGGTTTGTAAGGGGATTTCAAAAGAGGATATTACAACAAAAAGCAAAAAAAAGTACAGGTAATTAGTGGTGTAACACATTGTAAGACTTTAATGTTACTGTAGCTTCTATTATTAGTAATTGTAAAGCTAAAGCTAGTTACTCCCATTCTCTTACACAACAATTTCAAGTGCCCTCAGGATTTATGGCTTTTCCAGGCCTTGAATTTTAATCTTAATTTGGAAATTCTATGACTGAGACAAGGTGAATTGGATTGAATTTACAACTCTCTTCTGTGTATTTCTTTACAAAACTCAAGATAACTGAGCCAACTCAGATCCAGCTGAGATGGGATAGCTGAGGCACTGGACCACCAGTCTTATATGGTGTGGCAATCCATGTTCCACATCGGTACATTTTTCAACATAGAAATTGTTTAGTACATGTTCCTTCTCTGTAATTATGCATATACTTACTGGGTAAAAAGCTGATTTCCACTAACTAGTGGGTATGATAAAAAAAGATATTTTTTCTAATTAGTTCAGCTACTGAAACTGCCATATCACATTTATATTAGCTCCAGTTCTTGGATTGGACTGGAGTGTATATTTCTAGTTTTATGGAACAGGACAGAGATATCAAACTCCCTAACAGACTTAGAGTTGCTTGCTGCCCTCAGTGACTTATTGGTGACCTCACTTGTAGGTTGTCAGGGGAAAAAAAAAAGAGAGAACAAGAACTCCAGCATGCTGTTTGAGAAAGGAATACCTTGCTGCTTTGGTAAATTTGCTCAGGAGGGGCTGTGCCCACAGAGAGGCTGGGCTTAAATGGGACCGAATATTTACTCTACTGGAGATGTTGAAAAAGCTAAAGCATAGGTACCAATAGCTCATACCCTTGTGAAGGCTTTCAGGTGGAAACAGTAGCAGCTAGATAGGTTGCATAAAGAGGGAAGGTATTATCTTTTCAAAGAGTGTGTAACATGTAGTCTGTGTTTATAGCAGAAATTAAGTTTTGTTTTTAACGAAGTGTTTTAGGAATAAGTGTGAGGTGTCTGAATGTGCTGCATAGTTGTGTGTTATTAGATGGCTTTCTTTTATTATTCAAGTAAGAAGCACTGATGAAAATAAGCAGCTATGGTAGTACTTGTATGCTTTGTAATTTCAGGAAGAGTCAGAGTATTGTGGCACAAATTAATATTGAAATTTGTCAAGAACCACACATCAGGATGCCTGCAGGGAAGGGTGTTTTGAGCATTTCCCAGTCGCAGCAACAGTCTGTCCCTGTGCTGGAGGGAATACCGTTCACTGGAACAAAGAGGGTAAAAGCAAATACCTGTTGTCTGTCAGCCTGTACGTCTCCTCTGCATTCACTATTTGGCATGTTATTTTAACCAGAGACCAATGGCAGCCGATGCTAGTATTTCTGGCTGTGAACCTTGGGTATGAAGATTCAGCATGTATTTTTTTACTGAGGCTAGTCTGGATGCTAACCTTGGGCAGGGGAGGAGGGGAGGAAGGAAGGCAGACTGCTGGGAACACCCCATACTGGTTTCTTATATCATCCCAAAGGATCACCAAGGTTTTATGAAAGGACCCTTTTGTAGTCCTATTAGCAGCAACACAACCACTTTCAGAAGCAAGATATAAGTCAACGGAGCAATTTTTAATAAAGATTTACATAAGTATAACTATTGATCCCAGAATACCTTATCTGACTCTTCATCAGCTTAGCAGAATTAACTTATTATCTTTGGTTTTCATGGAACATATTTCAAATCTTATTTGTAGAATACACTGCCTTTTAATTGCTTGTGGCTTTTAGAATACCTCTTAATTTTTGTGTTTATATAATGTCTCATTGCCAGTATTATGGACTTCCCTGGGAAAAACCAAAGCATAAAAATCAAAGGAGACATTTAATAACTTTTTTGATATGAGACCTGATGAGAAATGTTATTTGTTCCCCAAATACAGCCAGGTTTCTTTATTGGCCTGTCAGCATTCCGAAAACTGCATTTATGTGAAAGATTATGTCATAAAAAATGTATGCAACAGCTCTGTTCTAGAAACGTGAATTCTAAATAGCAAAGTGCAATAGCTACAGTACTGGAAAGCATTTTCTTAAGAAAATGTTTTGCTCATTTCACGCAAGAAGCTTTCTCAACTGTGTGGAAAAGAGGGCATCTACCAGGTATTTTTCTCTATCCTTTTCAAGCAACTGTTCAAGAGTAAATGTAAGTGTTAAATATTGCTGGGTTCATGCACTTGAAGAGCCCCCTAGGGTTAGATTCTAAAGCTCTTTCATGGCCTTTATACTCATAAATAAGGGATTTGCTGCATTTTAAAGCATATCAGATCACAGTGAAAGTTTAAATTAGCATTCATTCCAAGGAGAACACATTCCCCAGCCCTTGTTAATGTTCACCTCTTGGGTACATGCAAAGATTGAAATGAGCGGCTTTCCAGACACTCTGGGCATTTCCCTCCTGTTCTCTGTCCCGTTTTGCTCCTCCAAAATTGCAAAGCAGCAAGATAGATGCAGGAGGGAGTCTGCTGTATCGCTAAAAAATGAGTTTCATGTTACTGCAGCTATAGCACGGGGGTGTATTTACCAGTTTGGGCAATAACTAGGTGGCAGCCAATCACTAAGCTATTCAAGTGGTCAAACCCAGCTGCCACTTCGCAGCTGCAGCAATAATCCAGCCTCATAGCCACCAGCAGAGTCAGTGGTGGGATGCACCTTTACAGCCTGAGACTGAAGAAGTAATGGTTATCTCTGAATCTCCTGGTTTCGAAAACCATAGTGGGCTTTTCTCATTCTTGCAGATTTCCTTCTGAGGACTTTATTGGTGTGCAGTTGGAATGAAGTATGCAGTAGAGTGTATCTGATAGAAATGTTTGGGGCGAGGATTTTCAATGGCTGCATAGTGAGGCACACAGTTAAGACTCAGACACGTGTATTTTCATCCAAAGCCAATTTTCAGACATGCAATTGAAGTGACTAATGCAGCTGAGAAGATTTGCCAGCCTATGCATTTATGACTTCACAATTCAGACATTGTTTTGGAATAGTGGATAAAGTACAATGAGAGTAAGTAGATAGAAAAGTCTTTGCAATGCTCTGCAACCTGTGCTCCTCTGAGTCCAAGCCCACCCAGACTGCAGCCTGGGGGATACTGTGGAGGCAATCCACACAAGATTGTGCTGCAGAGTATTAACTTAGCTGATGCTTTTTCTTTTTGGTGAAATGTTCTGAGATTTTGTGTTTGGATGCCCCTGAAAGGGGGAGAGTAAATCTCTTTCCTCATAGTACCTTCTAACTACACTTCTAGGTTAATGTTGTTCTGAATTTTTGATCTTGGTTAACCTCAGGCTCTAAACACATTCACTCCTACTCATAGGCAAGAAAATGGATAAAAGAGGAATCCATCACAAGCCTCTCTTCTGGGGACAGAGAAGGGGCAGGATAGAAAAATGTGGTATTATCTTGCTGTTGAATACTTGAAGGAGACTCATTTCTTATGATAAGGAGACACACAAGAACCTTAATAGATTGGGTCTTGCAGATACTGATTTTCTGTTTTGTCTCATGATACTCTTGTATCTAAATATTAGCAAAGGCTTACCCGCTTTTATAGCACTTTTGCTATGGCTTCCTGCACCTGGAAATTGCAAAGCCAAGTTGTGACATGAAGCAGATATTCATGCATCTGTCCAGTGGTTGGTTGGTGGGGTTTCTAGGGTGGTGGTTTTTTGGTGGTTTGGGTGGGTGGGTTGGTTGGTTTGTTTTTTTTTTGTTTATGGATCTCTCCTTTTTAAAGCACAGTAAAGCTGACAACTTTGGGCTTGACATTCCAGCTCTGATTCTTTTGCCCCGAGATGGCAAAGTTAGAGAAATTATCAGGGGAATTAGAAAATTACTATTTCAGTGACAGCATTTTGAATAATTATCTCTTTCTGCTGCTCTGAGATTTGTTGCTGCTTTGCTTTCTTCTGTGATATGTTTCATCTAATCTGATGCAAGAGTTCTCTGCTGCTGTAAAGCTAATATTACAAGTAGTCCTGATTCATTGCTGTGATAACAGAAAAATCCTATTCCTACTTAAGCTGCTGCAGTGTGACTTGTGATGCAGTGTTAGGAAGAAATCTCAAAGCTGATTTTTTTGTCCTGAAAGGATAGAAATTCTGATACCTTTGTGTTAAGAACAAGGTGGAAAATGTTGCTATGTGCTGGCTCCTCCTCTAAGGTGTAACTAAGAAAAATGGGCATTGTTATTTAGGAAATTGGGAAATTTGTAACACACTGTTGAGAAGAGTAATCTGAAGGATGGACTGCATCAAAAGAGATAATGGAACAGCAATAAACGGTGAATTAAATAGAAAATGCTTCAGGGCTCAGAGTTGGAGTTTAGTCTTAGAATATTAATTAAAATGATAAAAGTACGTAGCATTCCTATGAAATAGCTAAGTCTATTGGAACAAACTAATTCCCCTTATAAGTCTGCTGAAGACATATGAGTCACACAGAATAAATTTGGCTCACTGAGTTAAATGCTGCATCACTACTATGGGAGACAGAACTGTACCTATTGCGCCAGGTGCAATTAAAGAACTCACAAGATGCCTAGTCTTACTGGAATAATTACTTCTCTTTCAATAGCTAAAAAGGATTGGGGCAGGACTGTATAAAAAGAGGGCAAAAAAAGCTTATTTTTATATGGTTATCTTTTTTCTGTTGCAGCGGGGAAAGAGAGTTGTGTGAAATGGCTGTTTTCTTTTAAGGCAAGTTTTACAGATTATTGGTCCAGGATGTTCACTCTTTATCCAGTATATTGAGGATAATTTCAAAAATAATAAATTTTACTCTTTTCATTTTGATTTTGTCATTAATTTTGCAAAAACCACAAAACATCCGCAGAAAGGACTTTCTGATCTTGATCAGCTTCATGTTGATGCTAACACATCTCCATAGTAATCAGTCTGTTATAATTAACAATCTTTTTTGTTTGGTGTTTTTTTTCTTACAATTGCCTCATTCTAAGAAGGACAAAGAAACAACAGTGTAGAAAGAAGCACAACAGAATAATTTATTAGTAGGAGTTAGTCTCAGGTAAGAATTTGAGTACGTTTTCATGAATCTAAAATTATTTGGTGCTGTGCAGTGAATGTTTAAGGAGGAAAAAAGTGTATTCTCTGACTAACGTAAAGGTAGGGGACTAGGCTTCAAACTCTTTCTTGGAAAACTGGTTCCAATATCCTTCAGTCCCATTATGGGATATTTGCCACTTCATATGTAAAAGTGTGTATTCAATGATCCCTTCTCTGGCACGCTACCAAAAACTCTATCCAGAGCCCTATTCATGGTTAGTGTAGTGTAAAATGGGTCAATTTAACAGACTTTAATTGGATCAGTTTTCAAACATGAGTTACAAATATGGGTCTCTTCTTTTTTCACTTAACTCTAATTGCTACTTGCTGTATACTACATGCCTGCATCAGCTTGAATGCTGAAGTACAAAGATGTTGCTGTAAACTGAGCACCTCGTTCTGAAACCCTATGCTGGTTTCTCAGTAGAAAGCATAGAAAAGCATTCAACAGTGGCTTGCTTACTCCATAGAAAGATTAATTTCTACTTACACTGATCTTTAGAAAACAGAAGTCTCCTCTATTTCCCAGCTACTTTTTAAAGCCGCTTGTTAATTCAAGCCTACAAAGTCCTTGGTGGTGGGAAGGGGAAATAGCTGGAAGATTGCTGATTATCTGCTTTAGGATGACTCATTCAATATGAGCAACTATGAATCATGAACAAACTATCTACAGGCAGCACACATAAGACTTAATATCTTCCATGTTACTAGATGCTTCTAATGTTTAGCATTAGTGTTGCTTTCTTCTTAAAAGCAAAAAGGTTCCCAATATGGTAGTGAAGAACTACTGATTTAAAAGTCGCACAGAAATATTTGTGACACTAATTCTCGACCAGTTTCCATTGCATGGGGGTTTAGCCAACCTTTTCAGATTCTTGTGTGTGTAACTTCAAAAGTCTTTAAAACGGCAAAGAAAAATGTAAAAGGTTACCCCTGGGCAACATACTGTTACCCCTTATGCACATTGGTCATTACAGCGTCGCGCTTTGTGATGCACTGCTTGGCTGCTTCAGCTGCCATAGCGGGTAGCAGCGGGCTCTACTACGTGGTGAAGGGACAGAGGCAGAGTGGGAGAGTAGCTCAGCAGGATTTACAGATGCTGCTAATAAGAAAGGAATGGTGAGGTTTTAAAACTTTCGGGTTCATACTGACTCCAGTGTAGAGCATCCGGTAACAGAACAGTATACACATAAACTTGATTTCTATTGCTGTTCCCATCATTCTTTGTTCCAGCATGAGGTACTCTGACATTCAAGCAATCCACTTCATTTCTCACCCTAGCCTTCATGTTTTTGTTCATCTAGACCTATTTTTCCTGATGTAGCTTTCTGGCACTAAGGCCATAGTTTCCTAGCCCTTCTGGTATTACCCATCTCAATCTAGGCTCTTTTGCCTCATCTCTCTCCTCCCTTTTCAGTTTCTTCATTTAGATTTTTGTTCGGCTTTGTTCTTCTGCCTCTTCCTTCACATGTTTCTTTACTCTGGCTTCCCATCTCCCTCCTTCAGGTCTCATTTTCAACCTTCACTTGACAATCAGCCTAGCTTACTGTCCCAGTGACTTGTCCAGTCAGGCTTATCTCAACAGGCTGTATATTCTGGTTGTATAGGTAGTCTGAGTGGCCTATATTCTTGGTCGTTATCAAACCCGCCTGAGCTGTTCTATTGCTTTCCTATTCTCTTTTACTTCCTATTTTCAGTTTATTTACTGAAGCAATACAGTTTTGGCTAGTTCTTTCTTGAGGTCACTCTCCCCTAGTCAACTGGTTCTCAGGTCTCTTCTATTTTTTTGTACCAACTTCTTGTCCCTAGCTCAAACAATCTTCCCATTTAGTAATTCCTATTTCCATTTACACACCCAGTCTCAGTATCACCAGATTGCTTGCTCCAGATTTTCTTCCCTCCTTACCTCTGGACACTACCTGGTATTCTGCCTGCATTTGATTCCTGCAACTTCTTGTGTACATTGTGAGAGCCAACAGGAGGATAGTCTTGCAGAAGGTAGCTCATCTTGCAGAGTCACTTTTCCCCACGGATCTGTCTCCTGCTGTGTGCCCAGCTCAATTCACACAATTCCTGGCCCATTCCCTGAATGCACATGAGTTACCTTGAATGAAGGGGGCAACCAGGAGCGGGCTCCATGGATTTCTTGAGTGACCTCTCAGACAATCCTGGAGTGCGTAGGATTCAACTTTGGTGGATGTTCTTGCCATGCCTATGTGGTAAAGCTGGTATTTGCACTCTGAATATAGTGCATACACTAAGTGTGCCAGGCACGCTCAATTGCTTGTATGGGAGTGGCTGTGCTGTGCAGCTCCCTGAGCCTGAAAGGAGCTAGCAACAAAAAGGTTGCCATAGCACTTCTGAAATACTCTGTATTGTTTTACCTGAGTATCACAGGGAAACTTTAATTCTGTTAAGAAATAAAAGCTGAGGTTTCCTTTTACATACCTAACTGTGTTTATTTAAATTAGTGAAATGATTCATTTTAAATGCCCTCATCTGTGGTTACATAGTAAACACTCTTATTAGAAGTATGTACAGGATGTGAGAAACAAGAGAGAATAGAGAAGACCATTAGGATAAATAACTTCCTATGCCATGTCAGAAGGTATGCTCTACTTTTGAAGAAAATTAATTTCTTTTCATAAATTGGTAAGGCTTCCTATAGTTGAACATACACTCTCTGAACATCCTACGTTGCCAGTGGTCCTTTATACAAGCATCCCTATATTAATCCTCAATGCTGCTCGCGTATAGCCAAGCACTACATGACAACTAAACATTTTGTTTCAGATAGTGCCCTTTTAATGAGTTGCAGGTGCCGCAAACTTCATGTTCCCTATAGTGCTTTATTGCTTACTAGATGCAGTAAAACAGTTGGCACACTGTAAATTATCAAGTGATAATTATATTCATGGCCTCAATACAAGAAGAAAATCCTCTGTTAACAACATATTTCTTCCAAAATGTGGTAATGAGATGTGTTGCACCTCCTAAGAAGAGCTTGCAGGGTGACTCTCTATTTAGAATACTGCAATCACAGTTCTATTTACAGCCGGCATCTCTATGGTCAGAACGGAGAGTGACTCCGTACTCCCAAATGTGCATTTCTCATTCACTATACTCTTTAATTTTTACTCATCCACTATAAGAAAGTAGTTCTGTGGTTAAAATTGGAAAGATGTAATGTTTATTTACCAGGAAGTTATCGATGTGAATTTTTCATATGATCTGATTTTAAAAGGTTGAGCTGTGATTCCAATAACCTGATGGCTTAGCCAAGCTATTCTAGTATTTTTCCACTGTTCCAAATCTCTCCTGCATGTGAACACTCCATGACAGCCACATCTCAAATGGTAATAGTGTCTCTGAATAGCATAGGATGCTTCCTATCTCTAATAAGCTCCTTTAATATACCAGTCATATAATGATGCTCATCAGTACAAATTACCACTGCAAGGTCAAAGAATGTTAATATGTTTCCTGCAACAGAACCTTGAAGAAGAATATAACCCCCTCCTCCTCTCTAACTAAGATAATTCCAGGCTGAGTACTGTCCTACAGCAAAATAAATTAAGGAATCCTGGAGTGTGTGGTTATGCTGACCATGATTTTGTAAAAAACCAATCTCATCTTACAATTCTTCTCCAGTGCTGCTATAATTATTTTTAATGGTTTGTATTAATCTGTCAAAATTCTGTGATAACTGTAAACAACTAGAATATGTAGGGAGCAATATTTGCACAAGATTTAATTTATATAATTTCAGCTTTAATGTTTGGAATCTTCCTCCAGGCTGCAAAGCTCTACACAAGCAAACAGGCACATAGGGTGTATGTGATAGTTACACACCATGAGAGCGCTGCTATAAATTCTGGCTCAATTATGAAAGAATTTGGGTTTTTTAAAAATAGATTTTATTCATTTTTTTTGTGAAACAAAAATGTTTATCACTTTTTTAAAAAAAAGTTATCTGATTTCTCATTACTTAGGTATTTTTTGTTGCTTTTTGGAAAAATATAGATGTACACTGAAACTGAAGGTTAGTCATTCCATATGCAGGCACTAATCCAAGAAAAATTTAAAGCTGTATTTTGGTACATCCCTGTTTAGGCCAGTATGTGAAAAACTAAGAGTAAGTTCTGAACAGGACCCTCAAGCAGATTAATTTTATTATATGAACCTTTAATTTAGTATTGTCACCAAAAGTTGTTTAGCAAAGAAAAAAAGGTTTTGTGAATATTCTGTTCTGTTTTCTCTCACAGCTAACTTAGCCACCTGTCATACTTGTAGCAGATAATTAATTTCAGAGCACACAATTAGTCTAGCTAAGAATAGTCTTTGCAGCATACTACCTTCTTATTATTTCTTTATCATGCTTCCCAGCCCATTGACTCATTACTTCTCAGCTACTACATTTACATTTTACTCTTGGGTGAATCCACAAAATAATAAAATGATAAGATAACAGACTGACACTGCTCATTATGTATTGTAATAACCATAATAAGAGGGATAATCATATCACGCTTATATTTCATGCATACTTCATTGCCTTAAACGCTGGCCTGTACTCATTGATTTTGTTTTTTTCTCAGTGTTTGCTAGAAGAATTTAATATTAAACAAAAAAAAAAATTAAACAGTAATGGAAAGTTTATTGGAAAACATAAGGGTAAAATCAGGATAAATAGCTATTTGAAAAACACTTCTAAAAAGAATGTCTTTAATTAAAAAGATATTTCATCATTAAGATGATAGACAAATTAATAAAAATCTGTTTTACTTTATAGCATATATTACAGTTAAAAAGAGACTCTCATGAGAACAAAAATGCATAAACCATAGTGTACTGCTTTTTGCCCAATACATAATTCATACATGCAAATGCTCTGCAGATATTTCACTATAAATATAATTAATTGCTGCAGATTCACAGATGAGGCTGTGTGACTGTGCATGCACACATTGCCAGGCACACTCATTTATGCTGATTTCAGGCTAGAGACTCCTGTGACAAGCGTAATAGGTAAAGAGGGGGAGCAATCGGCATTTAGAGACACACACAGTTGTACAACATCTGTGTAGGCAATCCCTTACAGAAATGACAGCATCCACCAAGAAACTGACGAAAGTGGCCTGTGGTAAATAAGGAAAGGTCTCCCATACTAATGAATACATGTACCATGCAATACTGCCTGACGTCAGCATAGTGCGATTTAGTTGAATTTATTCCGTTGTCACTCAGCAATTATCTCTTTATGCTGTTGCTGCCTATAACTATTGGGAAAACACTGAAAAGGGGGGGGAGAAGTTTTAATGATTATATTTGTTAATAGCTTTGCAAGCACTATTGCTTTTGTTATTGAACTTTTTGTTACAAAAACCTACAGAAAAGTTTACAAATAGTCTTGCAAAATGGGGAATTCAGGTTGACAAACATAAACATGAGGTTCACTTGGAAAATTCCAAGTAGGGAGGAGCCATTCAGCTTTGGAGGAGGGAAGCAGACACACAAGATGATCTAATAGGCATCTCTCCTTTCTATTCTATATGATTTCATCACTGGTAATACAAAGCAGCTGTTGGCACCAAGTAAAATAAATTATGTAGTAAATAGATTTTGCTGTTATTTCCTAATCTCGGTAACAACATTGTAAATATTTAATCATATCTTTGCAAAACAAGTCGGTAAGCCCATGCACTGAGAAAGAGATTCTTAATTTCTATCTGGATTTTCTAATTCCTACCTATCATTTTGTAAAAACATGAAAAGAAAATGAGGGGATTACATTTAGTCACTTATTTTCTATGGTGTAGTCAGGTGTAAAGGATAGGGTCTGAAACTTTGTTACAATTCTGTCATCAATATCTGATCGAACTCCAAGCCAGATACTATTTAGAGTTCCTACAATATAAAATCAAAATTAACACCTTGATTTTTGAAAGTCTGATCACCCAAGGCTTCCAAACAGTTAATTTCTTTTGAATACTAACATATTTTCATAAATAGAGATCATATGTTACTATCCAGTTTCTAACAGAACTGCAAATTTATGTTGGTGTCTAAAAATTGACGCCCTCATAGATTCCTAGGGTAGAATTTTTGGATTTTTTGATTGCTGTGCTCTGTCCTGTCCATTTCTGTGACACAAAGTTCACAAGAATTCTCAGTTTTATGATGTCACTAGACTCCTGCAGTATTCAGCCAATTCCTTCAGCCTTCCTTCCTAACCTTTTCTAATGAATTTGATGGCTATACTTAATTTCTTAGAATTATCTTGTTTATTATACTTGGAGATAAGTTTGGTAGATCAGGATAGGCTTCAGTTCCTCCTGGTTTGGTATTACCCAGTAAATATCTGTTCAGAACACATTTGAATTTTCATGGCTTATGTTTGGTTCAACTTGATGCAAATTTTCAAGTCTTAGAGATGGCACTTCGGTTTCTGAATCTAGGGGTACCCATGTGTAACAAAAATCTGTCACTTCTGAAAATGCAGTTGATTTTCACATCAAATTAAGTCAAGAGGGAACTGAAAAAGGTGAATTTATCATGTTTACCTACTAGTTTGGAGTGGTCTCCATGCCTAATGTGCTGTACAGAAGAATGCATAAATGTTTGTAGATGAATGGGAATTCTGATACATTAGAAAAGCCAAACAGCAACTGAAGGAGAAAATGAAGAAAGAGTTACTTCAGTAAAGGCTTTCTTCAAATACTTGGGAATATCACTCAAATCTCCTTTTGGTATGTGATTTAAAGTCATAACTCATAACTGATATGGGTTGTCTTGTTTGGTTAGGAAGGGAGAAAGCTTCTCATTTGTTTGTTTGCTTTTTGTCTTGTCGTCTTCCTGTTTTTACTTGGCCATTTTTTAATATTCTGAGATTTTGACAGTGTCAGTGAACCAGCAGAGAGGAGAAACATAAATATGAATTAGGTGAAGCGGCTCAGCATGAATACAAAAAAGTAAATGGCCAAAATACAAAGTTCACAGGTTGAAATTTTTGTTCAAATTTGAGTACTTGCTATTGGCAGATAATGGCAATTGACTGAGTGGAAAATGAGGGAACAGAACAAAACCAAACCCAAACAACCCAAGTTAGTCACAAATTGTTTTCAATAAAGGATCTGTTTGCTTTCTTCCGACTGCGTTTGAATAATTACAATTTTCTTGAGTGACTTTTCTGAGTACAGACGTTAACCACTGGAAATGCCTCAAGTTTTATTCCTTTCTATACAATATTTATACTATTTGTGTTGTTTTGCTTGATTGTTTCTCTGGTTTATGAGGTTATTGATGTTGTCTGCATCTTTAGCAGCTTAAGCACAATTTCCCAAAGATAAATGGGGGACAGATTCAGTGGACCGGCTCTGCTTACATCACCATTTCTGGCACAGCATCTATTAGAAGAAAATCCCTATTTTTTGCGAATGGTTATTTAAAGGCAAAAAATATTTTTCAGTCATTTCCCCACAGTCTATATCTGATAAATTGTACAAGAAGCATCCAAAACAAATCTCAATTTTTGCTGATAAATCAATGTAAATTTTTTGTCATGTTCTCTTCTGTAGCCTGATTCCCTGAAAGAAAGAGGGAGGGGGGGAATCTTCAAAGTTTCCAGTGAAATAAAAATCTCCCCATTATTCTTCAAGACTCAAAAGCTTATTGCTAGTGAAGATGTGTGTGAACATTTTTTTGTCCAGCAACATCTCTGTTCTTGCAATAAAAATTTGCTTACTATCATCTTTCCTTATAAATTGAAACCCTGCAGGCTTTTCTTGTATATCCTCTGAAAAGCTGTAATACTTGCTCTTCTGCATCTTCCAAGCTTGCAGAATTTGTAGGCTACTATCCTACTCATTATCTCAAAAGGTTTCTTAAGAACTACTTAATTATTGCCATCTTGTAATCTGTTTTTTCGAGTTCTTTAGTTGTCTCAAAAAAAATAAATCCATCCTACATGTAAGTTAGAAGGATCTTTCTCTTGTGAAAATGCTAGCATTAGAAAATAATCATAACTCAATTCTGCCTTTAATTACAGTTTGTCTTTGGTCACTGCAGATCTCATTAAGATTCCAAGAGATCACTCGTCCTTAATAAATACCATAACTAAGATACTGCAGCTAAGAATCTTAGCAAAGAGTTGAGGAGTGAATGGGCAGAAAGACAGATGTGCTTCTCTTTAAAAATAGATCTTTTTCTAATTTGGGGTTCATCAATTTGCTCTGTCAAAGAGAGTTACTGTAGAGCAACCAACAGAGACATGGAGAGATTTTCCACAGGAGACATGAGTGCTTGGAGAATCCACAGCAAACATGAGAACAAATGGCAGATTTAGCAAAGATTCACTGATCTAAATCCTATCCAGAGAGATGCTAAAATGAACTTGCTTAGAAAATACAAATTTTCTTCAGTTTGACTTTATCAGTTAGCTTATTGCTGTGTTATCCTAAAGCTGAGTTATTCTGTTGAGTTAAAATATGGGTGGTAACTAGCAACAGAGTTTTGTTGTTGTAAGACTGCTTGATAAGAGCTGTCTTTCAATATATAAAAAATATTTCATAGTATCACTGTTCACATATGAAAATTTATTGTGGTCTATATAAGAGGTAGGTTCAGTAAAGTTACACTACTGTTGTTTTATAATATGCCTGACTTATCACGGACCCATCACAAACTGAAAGGACAGTTGGGAGGATCAACACTGATCCCATCATTCTTGGTGTTTGGTACCGATGCTGGTGAGCAACACTGCCTCTGAAGAGCCTTTACAGCCTTTCTAATACTTTGGCTGTCATCAGGAAATAAAGTTCTGCAGTTGTGCCATGTGTGCGTTCCCTAATAATTCTTGTAGCTGGTGCTGAAACTGTTGAAGATTACTTGAAATTAGGCAGAAAGGTGGAAATCTCACTGGTCCTATTCCAACAGGTTTTGTGAAAATCTGGTGAGCAGAAAGCAGAGAAGGAAAGAGACATCAAGCAGGGCCCCCAGGAAAGGAGAGGCTGCGTGATGAGCTCAGCAGTGATCGGTCCTGTTTAGCCTGTCACTGGTCAGTCAGAATGTAGACGCTGGCTGGCCAGTGAGCACTTTCTTGACTAGAAACCAGTGACTGGTTTTCTGGCCAAAGCAGTAGTTGGAGGTGGAGAAGTGCTGTTGAGCCAGGGAAAGTGAGTGGCTGGAAACACAGTAGGAACTGGCTTTATCACAGGACTTGTGCAGTCATAAGGGAGACGGAGCTGGGTAGCTGGTGAGGAGAGGTTTCCAGGGCACAAACGCATGGAAAACCAAGCTTTGGTAGTCATACTCTTCATGGAATACTTTGAATTTGATTTGGATTTTGTTCCAATATACACAATATTAATTTGCTTTGAAAAATATCCCTGTTTTGTCTTCTTTCTTCCTCTCCCATCACTTTCAAATTCTTCCACTTTGCAGAATGACATAGATTTTGTTGCTTTTCTTTTATATTTATGTAGACATCTCTGTAGAAGTTGATCTGGACTTCATGGTTTTGATTCTTCCTACATTAATCAATTTATATTTGGATCGCTCCCATGTATGAAAGCATTAGGAGTGCCTACTCTCGTAGTGCAGTGTATAGCTCACTCTGCTCCAGGGCCTTCAGGAAGTGCTTCAGAAGGGAAATCCTCACTGCACAGTTTGAGGGCTGTAAGCTGTTAGTAGGAGGAAGTGAACCAAGGACAGCTAAAACAGGAGAACATGTATTTTGCAGCTTGAGCGAAGAGGCAGAGGAGCTGTAACAGATTTACACCTTCTGTGTCATTCATTGTCATTTGTCTTACATGTTCTGATGCAGACACACTAGCTTTGAGTTACTCTGGATTTTGCCTTCAATCAAAGCCAAAGCCAAGTACTTTTCAGCACTGAATGCTCACATGCTGTTGAAAGGGCCCTCTACAGCTCTGAAGGGAGGACCACACCACATAGCTATAAGGTTTTTCATCACTGAGGTGCTGTTGCAAGCTAAAAAGAAAGTAAAGTACCTTAGGGTTTGACAGAAATTTCTCTCCATCCTTGAGAGTGTAGATGCATTGCCCCCATTCAGAAAGATTCCCATTGTGATGGATGAATTGCTGTAATTACTTCTTATATGTTATCACTGAATTATGCCTAAAATTTCTAGTTGGCTGGTCAGAGTAACACTCTGGAGAATGACTGCCACTTCATCCCCTTCCCTCCTCACCTGCTACCGTGAAGATGCCTGGGAATGTGTTTTCTTGAAAGCAAGCACACCACTGAGTCAGCATTTTTCTCCTCCATCCATGGACTTCCCTCATGGTCAAATGGAGATACTAATTTTTATCTTCAACAAAATGTGATGAAAGCATTCACATTAATTTTAAAAGTATGTTAGATGGAATATATGTAGATTGGTTTTGTCTATTGCTCCTTACTTTTACCTTCCCTGTTTATCCCATCTGTTCTGTGTCTGTGCTAATTTAGATTGTAAGCCTTTTGGAGGCAGAAATAAAACATCTTATACAAAGCACTGTCAGTATATAGCCAATAACAATGCTGACGTAGCTGGGAGATCAACTAGTTCCTTGCTATTATCATTCCCTAACTATTTTTCTTACTGTGTGCCATGCAATGTACATACTTCTGGTGTTTTTTTTTCACTAAGGCCATACATTTATCACGTTTTCTGCTACCATATTTGCAAGGCGAGTTTTTCTTTGCTGTTTTAACAGTTTAATACACACCGCTATTGAAATCAAGGGAAACATTACTAATTGAGGATAGACTTGTTTTGATGTAATTTTTAAAAAGCATCCTAAGTTTATGCTTGCTTTATATGCAGAGACTTCCAACAGTTTCTCTCTTGTGTGTGTTTGCCTGAGACTTCTGGGTTTTTGCTGACACTGGAACTGGCAGCACCAAAACACCACGGTAAGGGTTGTTAAGCAATACTTCCTGCCTTACTAAAGCCAGAAAGTGCCAACACCCGTACAAAGATTTCACAAGCTTCATAGTCCAAAGCTGTTCAACAAAGCTGCTGAGCTTTCTGGATGCTAATGCTAACTGACCTTTTTTTGTTTCATGTTTGCCTACTATTAGCACTGTGCCTAAAATGGTGCCAGTTTGTCCTCTTGAATTGTTGGCTGTCCTTGAAGACTAAAACCCCGCGCTTCGTTATTCTTTCAATGGGACAACCATAGCTCACCAGTTTCTCTGCCCTGTTGGTCCAATATATTCCAATTAATCTTGTGGAATAGGCATCTCAGGAAGTCACACTTACTTAAGGCTGAGCTTGTTAATTCTGTACAGTGTGACCGATGGCAAGCCAGTTTGGATGAGGCACTGTTGAGAATCTTCCACAGATGTAAAAGAGAACTGCCTAGCATGATGGTTGGGAAAGAAAAATACCTCTGTGCATCTCTTTTCCCCCCTGGTTTGTATAAATAATATACAAGAAAGTATTTTCAGTTGTTGTGAGTGTATAGCTACTGAGAAAGGGACAGACATCCCGAGTAACCTTTTTTAATGAAGAAATGGGTTGGGAGAATTTGGAAGTCCGCGGTAAATAATTTCTGTGAACACTAGTGCTGAGTATTAGCATTTATCAATAAGAGTTACAAGACTCTTATTGTGACAGGGGTCGGATGGAGGTAAACGACATGTAAAATGCAGAACAGTCCGGTATTTCAGAGCAGTGATTCTTACCTTTGCATGTAAGACAAGACTTGATAGTGAGATCATTACATAACCTATCTGAGAACAAATATTGCAACTTGGGTTTGCAACCTGATAAATCAGTTTAATCTCTTCACCTGAGAGAGTCAGGTCCAGTTTAGGTGTTCGTGTGTTTGTGAGCATGTTTAAGTGATAAAGAGGATTCGTATGTGACAAACGTTCAAGGGAAAATAGTTCTTTGTCTGTGAGCCTCTGCCTCCATCCCACCTTTTCATCTATAACTATCAGAAACCAAATTCCAGAACCTAGAGCAAAAGAGCCTGATGGTGTTCTGCCTGGAGGAGGAAGTCATTACAGCAACACAGGAGAATATAATAGCAAAGTGACACAGAGGAAAGAAAGTAACTTTTTCCATCCTGCGTGGGCTAGGTGCATAAATTAGAAGCCTGCAGCTTGCTGGGATCCTGTGCTCTTTCTTTACAGTAGTCAGTCTATTCCCAGAGGGATGGAGTCCCAGGTCTATTACATCAGCTTCCTCTTTTTGAGTAAACTCTTTACAACTTGTCTGCTAAGGGAGTTTTTCTATCTGAAAAGTGGTACCTTATTCACTTACTTTTTTCATAAATTGCAAGCATCTATGTTTTTAAGACCTGAAGAACCTTAGCCTAGGTGATCCCATATCTCTGATACCTTGATTTTAAACTAACTGAACAGGAAGGGAGTTGAGGTAAAAGATCAGAGATGGGGAGATAAACGGCGACAGGGATAGCAGCACATAAACAGCTGTGGAAATAAAAATAATTGTGTGACTATCACACCCATGAACAGGAGTATTCATAAGAATTGGATCATCAGATACAAGCCAAGGCCCAATGACCTACCAGTATCAAAAGATGTGTAATGCTTACTTTTTAACAATAAAATAAATGTTCCTCATGAGAAGATATGATCCTTCCTAGCAATGTTCTCAGCTTCCTGAATGTACAAAGTGAAGGAAAAATTGAGACACAAAAATTGACTTCTGGATTTGAATCATGCCACGATTGAATGGTAGACTGAAGAAAGGTCATTATCAAGGTCTTGTCTGTGAACAGCTATATGAGCAACTGTGACTGAAGTCACATCTTATCTTTTCCTTTGATAAACTGAAGAGGCCGAGCTCCAACATGAAGTCAAATAACAGCATTCTTCATGTAAACATGTAATCCCTTGTAGTTTTAACTCCACTCTGTTTTGAAAAAAGGCTCCTCTCTGTCGGGAGGCCTTTCAAATCCATGGTCTTAGACCAGATCCCCTTATCTGAGTTGAAGATCTTGATGTCTATTTATGCCTACAGGAATACCCATATACACACACAAATGTGTTCACATGTTCCTGGCTGAACAGGTACATATATACATTTTTCAAAATGACTTTATATTGAGCATGTGCTCTTTTAGGAGTATCTTCACCTCTAGTATCCTACTGAGAAATTAGTTTAAATCTCTATCCTGCTAATAATGTACTCTAACTGGAAAGAAAGAAAAATGGTATTTAGAAATCAAAAGAATAAGGAAGCCTATCCATGGATTTTGGAATCTATATTTTAAAGATATTTTTTTTCCTACATTTTTCATTTTTTGGCAGAAGCTGTGACTGGTAACAAGAATCTGTGCATCATACTAAAAACTTATATCCCTGTTTAGAAGCTTATATATATGTATTATATGTGATAAATTTGCATTAGTCCTGTTAAATACTCATGCAAATATACTATTAACAATGATTAATTTCAGTTATTTTAATTATTCATTTTTTTAGTTGTCCCAGATGAATTTTACTTCCTTTGTGGGTTGTCCTGGTTTCAGCTGACAGAGTTAATTTTCTTCATAGCAGCCGGTACAGGGCTGTGTTTTGGGTTTGTGCTGAAAGCAGCGCTGATAGTGCAGAGATGTTTTTGCTGTTGCTGAGCGATGCTCACACAGAGCCAAGGCCTTTGCTGCTTCTCNCCCAAGTAACCGTTACGCGTGACGGAGCCCTGCTGTCCTGGGGATGGCTGAACCCCTGCCTGCCGTGGGGAGTGGGGAATGAATCCCTTGTTGTGCTTTGCCTGTGCACGCGGCTTTTGCTTCACTGATTAAACTCTTGTATCTGAACCCACGAGTTTTCTCACTTTCACTCTTCTGATTCTCTCCCCCTTTCCAATGAGGGGGACGGAGCGAGCGGCTGTGTGGGGCTCAGCTGCCAGCTGGGGTAAAACCACGACTGAATACCTGATTGGATTTGGAGATGGGGAATATGTTCAGAGCTTGCTAGATAATACACAAGCAATAGTCAAAGAAACTTCTAAAATGTACTGTATTCAGTGACTGTGATTAAAACAAATATGAAAGAAAATATGAAAAGGTAGAAGGGCTGAATAAGGATCAAATGGCAGTTACTTTTCAACATGGCATGCTGGGGTTTTCTTTTTAAATACAGACAAGAAAAAAGGAACAAATTTTATTTTATTGAACATGCAAAGATGGTGATGTAATAAGCTTTAACTTATTATTGATATAACCATTATCATGGTGGTATGTGGAAAGGTCTAAATTGGGAAGGACTTGTGGAAAAGATTAAATAACAGAGCTGATAATGAGATAAGCAATGTGCAGTACCATGAGATCTCCTACAAGGTGCTATGTACCTCCAGTGGGAGATGATCTCCCTCAGTATGAATACAATGGGAATGAGGAACATGCATCGCTTCACAGCATCAAACGTTTCAGACATCTAAATTATTGAAATGGTGTTTCTCTGGGTATACCGATGATGGCATCACTAGGGAGAGTGGCTTTGCCATAAATAAGTTGCCAGTATTCTTTAAATCAAAACAACACACCTTTAGACACAGGCACGTGTTATGTAACTACATCCCTCTGGAACTGGAGTAACGTTTTGCAGCACACCCTTTGGGAAGAGGCAGCTGAGGAGAGCACCACCAGGTGCCCTGTTGTTACCCGTGGCACTGCTACCACCGCACTCCGCCAGGCCGTGGGGGAACTGCCTGCCTTCCCGGCAGCACTGCAGAGACATGGCTAGCGGCCTGCCCAAAGGGGCTTTTGCCGGCTCACCTCGGCTTGTGACGAAGGGAGGGGAGTCCTCCCAGCTCCACCTAGGATGACATGCCTTTAACCTTGCCGAATTCTTTCAAAGTTTTATTCTGCAAATATTGAGAGCTAGGAATGTCTGTGGCACTGCAAATCAAACACAGCTTTTCTGCGTGGCAGGTATGGAACTGGCCAAACAGCTACAGCAGTTACTCCCCACTTTCACACCTGACTAGAGGGAATTCCTGAAGGCAACTTTTCTTGAGGAATCAAGACCTCAGCTTGTCTGAGGTTCCTGGAAAAAAAAAGGTTGTCCACATGCGGCTTTGTTAAAGCCACTGCTATGTCTGCTTGGCAAAACTGATCCATGTGAAGAATTGTATGGTGATATTTCAAATATTCTGTGTTACAGTTGTTGTCACACATGCTCATGTTCTTTAGGCTATGTAGGGGTCTAAGACTGAACATAAACTAGAAATTATAAAAAACTAAAACTTTGAAACATTGTGAATTCCTAGCATATTTATTCAACCACAGTAAAAAATATGAAAATCCCAAACTATAAATCTTAAATATGATTGCAAAGTTTAGAAAACACTTTCTAGTCTCCAAGTCCTCTGAGGAAAAAATGATTAACATTCTTCATTGCTAGAGAAGTGTCGATTACAGCTCAGACGTTGGCTTGTTTATTTACAGCTTTTTTTAGGTCCCCTAGGAACATATGTTTGGAGATTTGATGTATTTGTGCCTTCCCTAGTGAAAATGGAAGCAAAAGTGCTTTATAAACATCAACTTATACAAAAATGAATCAAAATTCATAAAATGATGCAATAAATACTGCTAGCATCTGATAGAAATATTATCCCATGATCAGTGAGTACTTTCTTAAGTTTCTCAGTAGATTAAAGCCCCAGAGACCATAATTGGAAATGCAATATTTGTATTTGGGTAACTTTCCAGCAAAATAAATACACAGTGATTTATAAAGAGTTGTTGTGAAACACAAGATCTGGAGAGAATTTTAAATGCTAAGATCATTTGGATGTGTGTCTGAAACGCTTTTTTGATATCACTGTTTCTGACACATGAAAACCTAAGGAAGGGAAGAACTATAGTAAAATGAAACTCGGATAGCTCTGGAAACAAAAAAGACACTAAATGGTTAAAAAATACATGTAAGAATTCAAAGCTTTTATTGGTGTATTGTCTCATTTATGTTAGGAGCCACAATCTAGCCTTGGAATCAGAAAATCCAAAATTACTTGTGTTGGTTTTTTTTTTTTAATTTTTATTTTATTTGTGTTATTTGGAACAAAATTTATGTCCTATGTAGTCTAGTAGAAGTCATGAAACTGAGATGTGGAAGGTCTACATGTGTGTGAATAGGCTCAAAAAGTGGGTTCAGAAAAGTGTTATGAAGATGAATCAAAACAATATCATGACATTAGCAGAGTACAGTAGAAGGACAGGATATAAACATCCTAAATGTCTCTAACTAAATAAAAAAGGGTTTGTCGTCTTAGTCCCACTAGCATGTAAATTGATATATCTTGAAACAGCACAAAATGGACTCAGAAGAATCTCAGTTTATCAGATTGATGCTTTTCCACTACCAGTTTTCAGAAATAAGAAAAAAACTTTTTAATACCTTAAGAAATGCACCGTAACTGGGACAGCTAGTTGGGCCTTGCTTTTAGTTCCATAAATTCACATCAGCATTGGCATTGCTGCCTGTGCTGAACAGAGAAAAAGCTGCTCAGCTCTGCTTTGTCAGTGTTGCACGAACTGTTTGAGCAGGGAACGCTGGGGCTTCCACAGGAAGGTCATCAGCTAGAATGAATCACCCCAGCTTGGCTGAGGATCTGGCATTTCGTCTAGAAGACAGAAATGGATTCAAAGCCAAAGGAAGCTTCCATTTTTACAGCAGATCAAGGGTGATGACACTTTAACGGTTTTTTGAATTATGCAGGAGAGACACAACATGTATTAGCTCTGACGATGTATTGCACTGTTAATTTGCACACATATGAACCTGAGCATCCAGCATTTACAAATAGTTTGTGATAAAGCTAAACATGATAAATTGTGAATGAAGCTTAAATACACAAACTAATTCAAAATGGTGACATGTTGTGGTCCTTCTGTGAGACAGACGATTTTTCTGTGTAAAGAAAAGCAAGTAAAAATTAGCTTGGACAGGTATCTGTTGAGATATATAGTTTAAGGGTTTGGTTCATATTGCAAAGGATTTTTTTTTTAAATTTATTAAAATGCCTTAATCACTGGTTTCATTAAATTACAAATTGAAGACATCAAAACCGTAGAACTTAATGTTGTATATTTGATAACAGGTAAAAGAGCCTATGCTCTTTGACTTATTCATGTGCTTTCCTAAGAAAATAAGGCTCACGCAATCGTTTTGCCTACCCATCTTCTCCTTCATCCCTTAGGCCATTTTAACGTTTGAAACCTTCAGGCAATTTCAAAGGTGATGGTGGAGCAGAGGTGTCACAGGTAGGTTGGTCCTAAAAGTTGCATGAAAATCAGTAGCTGAGAAAAGGTGAGAAAGGTGGTGTTCTGCCTGAGGGCCCAGCAGGTGGGCTTCAGTCTGGCCCATTTGGCCAGGCAGCTGCCCACCGGCCAGTCAGCACTTGAATTAAACCAGCTAACCCGCAGGTACCACTGCACAGAGGGTATGGGATGGCTGAAGGTATTGCTGTGCGTGATGGAAGGAGTAGGAGGAGTTTGAGAAATTGGAAAGACTCGTTAGGTATTTCATAAGCTGCAGAACTTATTTAAAATACAACTGTGTTTGGACTGGAAGGTTGACATTTCATAGTTGGGAATAGTTTTATTCAAAACATTGGAAATTGTAGGGGCATTTTAGAATAGAAGCCTGAAGTATGTGTCCTTCACCTTTTATTCAGACCTTGCTTAAGATATGCCTAAGGAGAGTGCCACTGTCCCTAAAGGCTGTAGAAATAAGGTATGACGTCAATGTTCATTAAACTTTTATTTTTTGTTTTTGTAGTGGAGGAAAAATATTTGTTCTGAATTCTCCACAGATATTTAAAATCAATGGCTTGAATTCGATCAGGACCAGCCACAGCTGGTTGGTCAAACTGGTAACAGACACCCAGAAGAATTGTTATTATGCTGCAGCTGAGGTGGGCTGGGCTTGGTGTTTTCCTTATCCGTTCGTGGAGAACAGGAAGGAATGGCAAATACTGCCCTGAACCTGAGATGAGAGAATTGAAAGGGAATGTCCTAATGAAAGAATTGCAGACGGTCAATATTTTATAGAGGTACAATTATTCTCTTCCTTGTTCATCTGCTTGTATAGTCAAGACTGTATTGCTAGAGAGACTCCAGGGTGGTTAGGAATTGCATGGGATGGAAGTTTCTGATAAATAATGTATGAATAGACGTTGGATTCTTAACTACCTCCACCCTAGGATGAACATACTCCTAAAATACAGCTTAATTTTGCCGTCATTGAGAAGATGATTTAAATAAAATGTATTAAATAGACCTATAGAGCTGGACCAACAAGAGATGCCTCATAGGTTTTATGAAGAATGCTGGAAAACAGCCCCAATTGCTGTTAGTATGCAATCATCTTTATCAGCTGGCATCTTAGGGTAAAGTAAAGCAGAATACAGAAAACTCAAAATGTGATGCTGATGTGGGAAAGGATTCACTCTGACCTATCTAAACACAAAGAAAAGGTGATTGCTGACAATCAGTGTACCCAAACTCATGGTGATATGTTTAGCTGCAAACACAGAACCTGTTTTCCTGAGCAGTCCGGCTGCATCTTTTGTTGACGTCCATTGCCAATAGCGGAGCATTGCCTGCTGCACGTGAAACCTCATTAGGGGGGAAGCACAAATGCAGAAGTATGTTAAATTCCTATATGTTAGTGCCAGTTACATACTTCAATTGGACAATCTTAGAATAGTGTACAGCCCTGAAGGTTTTGCAAAAGCGAATTACACTGACTGCAGCTGTCAGGAGCAGCTGAGCCAGTGCAGTATATGGCTCCGCTGTACGGATAAACAAGGGCACGCCACGTTCGGCACTGCTTCAGAGAAATGTTGTTACACCAGGAGAGCTACTGTAAAAATACAGAATTGCAGTCACTCTGTTGAAACAAATATTGAAGAATTTGCTGAAAGGGTTAATAGCCACTAAATCTAGAGAGTTGATTTAATTGATGAAAACGATCAAGTGCTTTTCATCTTGGTGGCCCATTAACAATGTCCGTTTATTTAGCCTTTGTGCTTAAGAGTGTGGCCTACTGCGACCTGAATTGAAGAGTCTTTCATTTGTGTTGCAAAGCAGTGAGGGCCATATGATGGGGCTAAGAGTGGCATTACAACAAGGAGGTTTTGCAAGTAATTGGAACAGTGTGTGTTGGGGGTAAGTGGAAGGGCAAAGAAGTTACTGGTTGAGAGCTTAAACCTAGCTGCGTTTCTGTAGCGCTAACATGCTGTTTGGGGGTATAAACAGATCTTTGGTTTGTTAACACTCGTATGTGAATTAGGATGCAGTACGGGGCTCCGCTGCATCCACAACTGATGCATTGCCACTGCTTCTATTTATTTTAGTCCTCTTTACGTGAATCACAGTAGGCAGATTCCTAGCAAATGATTGTGGTGCCTTGCATTGCCTGCAGACTGACCACGCACGGCAGACAAAGAACAGAAGAGGGTGAATGTTTGACACAGTTTGTAAACTGGGGAAGTAAGGCACAGGGTAATTCAGTGATTTGCTCACCCTCTCGCCCACATTCTGTGGTAGATCTGGTATTGGACAAAGATCTCCCAAGACTCAAGCTAGTATCTTAACCAGAAAAAAAAAAATAATCCTTGTTCAAATATTTCTGACTGTGTCAAAGTAGTAACGATTTCAGCATAAACCCGTCTGTCTCAGCTTAAACCAGTGCAAAGACCCCAAGTGGAGCAGAGTACAGCAGTCCGCTTGATTCCTGGAGTGAGGTGCATGAAATATATTTCCCCCCTATTCTGCATTGCATTTCACGTTTTCTGCCTTAGGGTAGAACTCCTAATGTCTAAGTTAATCTATAAAGTGTAAATGGGATTGCTCTTCCAACACTCTTAGACTCGGTGGAAAACCACTGATTCAGTTTAATGGAGTTGCCCTAAGACTCCTCTGACATGGCAGCACACACAGTCCAACTGAGTTTTCATTGTATTTTGATCAGTCCTGACCAGTTAGACTATTACTGTGATAAGCAAATAATAATAATGAAAAAAAGTAGAAAAGGAGATGTTAATATTGGTCCATCAATAGTCAGTGAAAACTGGCCACGGGCAATGTTATGGATTAGTGTTTTCCCTAACATTCACAAAGCCGCAGTATCTACGTTTGTACTGGTGCAGTGTGTAGGAAGTCAGCTTTTCAATAAGAAAAAAATTTTTTTTGTTCCTCTGTTGGGTATCTACTAGCCTTCAGAACACAATCCAGTGTTTACCTTCCTCCTTAATCCTATACTTTGTGTAGCGTGTAAATGAGGGAAGCATTTTTAACCTTGTATTTAGTTATGACAGCAGGAGTTAGTACCGCCAGACAGCATAAGCAGTTTCAATTTAAAAAGTATTTGTTTGCCCTTGCTATGAACACAGAATAAGCAATTAAAAACAAACATTTCAGTCAGTATGAAAAGTTAAGAAATTAGTCATTTGGTTTAAAGTTTCTTCTGCAATGCCACCCTGTCTGTATTGCACAACTGGCATTCATATTACTAAGCTGGCTGAATAACCAACACGTTAAAAAGATACAAGCAGAGACTGCCCTGAGTGATGCTAAATTAAGAATTTTTTTTTTTTGCCTAAGAATTCTTCATTGATCCATTCTTAATAAACACCTTCAATACTATTTAAAAAAATGAAAAAAATACTGTAACTGAGGCTCATGTAAAGGAGTCTAATAAAATAATTATTTTTTCTAACCTCATTTTAATAAAAACTGAGCATTGTTTGCAAATTCTCATCATCAGTGGGATCACTGCACTGTAAAAGTCTAGTATTAAGTTGCAGGCTTATTTTTTAAATTCAATGATAAATATTAAACTCTATCAATCTCTATCTATTAATAAACGTTAAACTCTATCTAACTTCTGCAACACCAATTTTGCCAAATAAATGAGTGCAGGTATTCTGATGGAAGCATATCTTTAATTAGAAAACATTCTAGTTGAAAATGGAACCAAATTGGTTTCAGCCTTCTATTAACAGTGACACATGCTTGGGGATGAGATTAAGCTTTAGAACAAAAGGACTCATTTGGGAAAGTTCTAAGTCTCTGCAAGGACAGACTGGGGAGGAACTTGGAGATCAGCTTTAGCTGTCAGAGTTGTAATTGAATAGTCTCTTAGCCAGATTTCTTCTTTCATCACTCTCAGGAGCCGCTGTGGCAGAGTGCATTGCTGCTCCTCTCCCTGGCAGCCATCAGCCATCCGCAGTAACTTGACACAGCTATGCTGGAGGCTGCTGCAGTTGTAAACGCTGGAATGATATAGAGTGCATTTCCCCTCGCCTCATTCCCCAGAGATAGTTTTCTTCTGGATGCTTCTCTCCCCATTCAGGATCGCACAATGTACTTGGGTGACAACCACAGTAGCTGTTTACAATAAGATGAATTCTAGGAAAACTCTCTTCCATTTCCAGCTGTCTTCAGTACAATATATGTTTTCTTTCAGATCTTATTCTTTCCTTCTCCTCAGGAAAATCCCCACAAAATCCATCCATCAACTACCATGCTTTATTTCTTTTTCTTGCTTGTTCTGTTTTTCTCAGAAAGAAACTAAGTGTACTAGCACCCGTAACCTGTCAGTTTAAGAGAGGCCAGCACCACATTCTTTGTAGTTCAACCAAGAACTTCAGACCACAATTTGGCAGTTCTTAAAGCAATCTAAAAGAGTATCATCACGTATCTGGGCTGTTGCCGCACATTTCCCCATGAAGCTCTGAAGCTTCATTTCTGCTATCCTCTAGCCATGCACTGCCCTGGAGCCACATTACCTTGCATTCTTCAGATATAATTGCAGCCTGTATGCTTTTTCCACTGCGTAAACGCCAGTATAGTCAACAGAAGGCAGCTGATTTTGGCCATGGCAATTTCAGCTTTTCCAGATGCACATTCTTAACCCCCTCAAATCACTGATATTTCTGTTCTGCTCAACTTTTCTCTAACTTTGATCTTTGTCCCTCCCACAGTAAGTTACCGTCGTGGCCACAAAAATATTACCAACTTGTATGCTTTCTGTGTCCATCCTTCTTCTCATAGTCATGCTAGCCATGTGTTAACAAAAAACCCCCAAATCAATCCAAACACACCCCTCCCCCCCCCAACCTAATCAAAACTCAAACCCTCTCATGCCTTTTCCTTGGAGAAAAAGCTGTCTCCTAAAGATTCAACTAGTCTTTTAAAATCTGTGTGGACCATAAAGTGTATACAGATTTCTTCACTGGAAAAAAAACTTGTAAAGCAATCTTAATGGCCAGCCAGGAGAGCTGCAATGTCATTTGCGTAATTGTCCTCTGCTCAGCTGGAATTTGGAAGAATATCTGCAATTACCTCTCACTGCTCAGCCTGCACCAGGGATTCATGGCCGCACAAAGGCTGCCTTCGCTATTGCACTGGGATGCTTGTAAATCCTTAAGTTTTTTCATCTTTCTTTCCACTATTTCCAGATTTAGCTTGGCTGATGCTAACACACGCAGCAGTTTTGGTGGACCTTACATACATGCTTTATTAATAAAACAGTGCTGCGAGAAAAATATGTGACTGGTGTGACAAAGAAATGGCATCTGCTTAATGCTGTGAGGATCAGTTTATCTTTGGGTAGAAAAGAGACACATTTGTCAGCAGTAAACCCACTGGGTTAAGTGGGGTTTTTAACAAGTAACAGGGATTACAGTGTGGGGCTGGTCCCTACTTCTAATGTTTGCAAAATTATCTTCCAGAGAGAAAATATTCGAGTGAAAAAAATTATAACTACTATCGACTACAGCAGGAGTGTTGCCTGTTTAAGAATCAAGCGCTCTCAGCACTGCTGGTGAAAGTACAAATTTAGGGATGTACCATGGGCCAGACGGAGAATTTGGTCTGGTTTTGTGGTTGCTGTTCTGTAAACTGATTTTAGCACTGCAGTCCTTCCTGCGCCCAGCAGACACACAGACCCTCCACCGCCAGGCAGAACCGAAGCCGAACGCAGTTTTCCAAATCTGCACCCAGTCCTCCCCTCACCCTGCGCCACTGCTCGGCAGCGAGATGCACAAAGAGCAAAGGCGGTAACAAAGCACGAGCCGGCTAATTAGGTCAGAGCCGAGCGGTGCGCGGATGCGACCACTGCAGCCCTCCTCCGGAACGTGGAAACCCGCCGCCCCGCTCCCCGCCGGGCACCGCCGCTTTTCCCGGCGCTGAAGCGGCCTCGGGCCGAGCGGCGCCGCTCGCTGCCCGCCGCGGCAAAGCT
>VWZZ01007592.1:131769-184401 GCA_013399095.1 Psophia crepitans
CGCCGGGCTCCCCGCCGGGCTCCCACCCCTTCCCTTCGCTCCCGCCTGTGCCGTCTCCGAGCTGTCTTCTTCCCTCTCGCCTTCCCCCTCCCGCCGGCGGTCCCTCCTCTTCCCTAGGGCTCTCGGCGTGTCTCCTCCTTCCCCACCACGTCCTCGGCCACCCCGCTGCAGAGCAGAGCTCTGCGGAGCCCGCGGGGCCCCGCTCCTGCTACTTCCCCCGCGCAGCCTCCTCGGTCGCGGGGAGCCCACCCAAACTTCAGCCGTCAGGCCCGAGCCGGGGCTGTCCGCTGTCGGTGGCCGCGCTTCCAGCTGGGGCGGGGGTGCTGTGACATCGGGGGGGTGGCAGGGCGTGCTTCTTGCTGTGATGGGGATGGCCGTAATTCCGCTCAGATACGGACACTGAGGAGGCTGCTGCACTCGGATGGATACCCTCTGTCTGTGGAGCTGGACCTTTGTGAGCTGCCACCTCACAGTTTACAAACTGGATTAAAAACGGATTAAGGCAGTTGCAGGAAAATTGATGTTAGTAGTTCTTGTGGTGGTTTTTTTCCCCCCTTTTCTCCTTCAAGTCTGTAAGGACAGCCAGCCCCGCTGCTCTCGAAGCATCATGCTGCAAACTGGCAGATGCAGAGGTGGTTGCATCAGCTGTCTGGAACATTTAGCATAAGCCTCTCCAACCACCAGTGTCACTCCTCAAAAATCAAAACAGACCCATATGAGGCTTCAATCTGTGAACTTTTTTTAGAGCTTATAACCATGGTGTGAGGGGTTTTGGGTGGTGGGTCTTTTTTTTGTGGTTTTTTTTTCCTTTTTTTTTTTTTTTCCCCCTACTAAAGTGTCCTGCCTGTGTGGCAATGACAGGACAAGAATTCCCTTCTCTTTATCTGCACACTTGAAAGGCTCTTCTTTTTATTGTCTTCTGCATTACTATGTTGTGAAATGTAATTTATACTGCTTGGCTGAAAAATAAATTCAGTTTGACAGTCATGAGACATTTTACAAGTCAGCAAGGAGGGGGCTTTGAAATGTGCTTGCATATGTACAGAAATTGATAGAAATATGATGAAAGTATTTAGGTGATTTGAAACAACTAATCTCTTAAATGTGTAATCGACATCAGGCTAAATAGTACTGTCTGTAGCCATTTAAAGATTGTGCTGCAGAATAATCACTTCAGCACTGTTTAGATATGTATTTTCAATGCATTATTTTAAAGAAAGGTAGAGTGCCTAAAGAACAGCCCTTTGTATCACTGAGCTGTATGACTATATAAATGTTCTCAAATGAAAAAATGTCTTTGTTCAGAAACGTTTACCTTCATGATTTTTTGTGGCGTTAATAAGTTACTAATCAAGTACATAATATTGAACGCATACATAAAGCAATGTCACTTGGCTTCTTTGACCTGTAAATAATTGAAGAAGGAGATAAACTGTAATAGCTTACTGTAGTTATTAGCATATGATCCTAGAAATCCATGATCCTATGAGAAAGCTTGATGGTCCATCTTTGGGAAATGTTTCCTGTACAGATAATTTAATATTGATTTGTATTACAGTCAATGACATCTTCAAAACATCTTGCAGTCTTTCCTATAAAATTATACAGCCTGAAATTACATTACTGTTTCAGCAGAGAGAACACACGGCCATTTGACCCACACACATGAAATCGAATGTCTGGGATTCAGTGAAAGTTTCCTGTTTTCCGAGATCTTGATTTTGTAAAAGAAACAAAAGAAAAAAGGTGACTCCTTGGCGTAGATAAAAGGACTGATAAATACAAGTTTTGGTATTCAAGTATGCAGAATTCAGTAATATAAGCAATCTTCTCACTATGGATCCTCTCTGAGCATGCAGAAAAAAATAATTTAATTCGTAGTTTTCAACTGTTCTGTTCTTTGGGCCCTAAACCAGCCCGTTGTCCAGTACATGAACTATTTCAGTAATTCTGGAGAAATCTTTGGCTTTTATTAAAGACAAATTATAATAGAATTGAAGAGCCTTTGCTGAACGTATGATGGGTAATGGTACATGATTACCCTGGGGGAGGTAAGAGATTTTGAAACTAGAAGTTTTGCTTCCCATCTTATCCTTATTTAAGTAATGATGGAAAATCTGCTGACTAATAAACTGCAAATCAATAATTAGGGGATGACAGGAGTTGCTTGAAGATGGATTTTTCTGTAGAGAGCTCAAAAATACTCATTAGAAATTGCATGCATTCCTAATGGCTCTTTAGGTTAAAATGCTGATGCGGTCAACTATTTTAATTGCTACAAAATATGGTATAGATTTTGAAAACAGATTTTGTATTTGTCTGTTATGATCTTCATAATCTTATTCCTGAAGTATTCAAGCTGGTTCAGTCATATATTCTGGGAGGAAATGTAAACATTTGCTGTGATTCAGCACCTCCCTCCCCCTAATCTTAGGGAGTTCAGCATCGAGAGAGATTAGTGAAACCATGGACTAAATGAAATGAACAAAATAAACATTGGAAGAAGGTGTAAGGCTTTTAATATGAAAAATCATTATGGCAATGAAAATAGTTTGAAATGATTTCAAGTCGAAGCTTGTGAAACCTTCCCCGTGCTTGGGACTGCCACAGTTTTCACTCTGACAAATGATATGTTTGACAAATCTGTTAAATTTTTGTGTCTTCTAATCAATGTATATTTTAGAACAGTTCCTATATTGCAACATTGTATGGCGTGTCAGAGAGCATCAAAAATATTTTCCAAGTTCAATGGATGTTTCTAAAGGTTTAGATACTTTCTTTAACAATATTTCTGTAACATTGCTTTTCAAGTTTCAACTCAGTTGCATTTCATTTCCTTCTTAGTATTTTATTTGCAATGAAGAGATTCTGTATTTCAACATTTTAAAAAATGATGTTAATTAAGATTGTATGTGTTTTACTGATGCTTAAAGGCCTCACTGACCGGGAGTAAAATATGACTGTGCTAGGCAAAGTGTTTTAACATTTAATAAGCCAGTTAGAGTACACATAAACAAATATAAATGTATATATACATCTCCAGGCCACAGTCTGTTTGGTTTTGTCAAGTAAGAAATGAAAGTGAATTTATATTTTGTTTTCTTTTACCTAAGTATCAGATGGAATTCAGGGTCACAATGCACACAATAGTTTACAAATAAATTGTGATAACTAGCTGTTTTTTCCTGGAACAATGATGTAACAATATGACTAATTTTACTGATAGGTTTCTGTATCGTAGAGGAAAGCTCATTGTATAAGAGAGAGTTGGCAAAAAGTGGCAACATTTCCTATAGATAACATGATTTACTTAAAGTACAAGCATTTAATAGTCAGATAATATTTATGTGATGCTTGAGTTCTATTTCTTTTTGTATGGTGTGAGGTAACAACAACCCAGAAGAAATGAAATCCTGTGACTCTTGCTAAATTACCTTAGAGTGGGCTTCTAACTGTGTAATTTGCTAGCTGCAAAATTAGTGCCCTGCCAGCTATGGAAAGAACTAATATTTCTAGAAGTTTGTGTAGGTTAGTAGGCAGGGCTGCAGATTGATGTAAACTTGTAGTGAGCAGGCAGATTCTGCCACGTCAAAAACTTATTTTCAGGCTGTTGACAGCAAACTTCAAAATGGGAACATTTAATTTTTATCCAAGCCTGTTAATGGCAGAGTAAGTAGGAAATCAGTTACAGGGAACTTACTGCAGTGTTGAAGAAAGCAGATATGACACTGGATAATGCAGAGTTTTGTGTCAGTGTATGAAGTTAATAGACTGATGTAGAACCTTCTGGTTTAGATGCTTCTAAAGCAGAAGTGGTAGGACCATCTAATGGTTTGCTGCTAACGAGTACCTTTACTCACTGCATTCTGTGCCAAGCACAGGTCTATTACCCTTTAAAAAGTTTTACTAGCTTATGAGCTGATTTTAATCAGCATAAATGATTACTAATTCTAACCAGTTTAGTTAGATTTATTCCGTATGCACTATGACTGCAAAATCTGTACACAGTAAAAGACAAGTTTACAGTAACACTGAGTATGCGTATTTATGTTTATAAGGTTGGAGAGAAATAATTTACACGCTTCTTGTTGTGGGAAGTTATATGAATTGTCCGTAACTGTGATCTTTCTGGTTCTTGACTGGGCTTAGAAATCCATTAAAAAAAAAAAAGAAAAAGGAAAAAACGTAGGTTAACTGTAGGCAAACTTCTTGTCTCCGTGCAGTTACCTGATTCTTTAGCTTCCTCAGCCTCTTGAATATGTTCTTTCCCATTCCGATCAGGCTGGGATTTTATTGTGCAACTATCCAAAGAATTCCTTCAAAAAATGTACCGCACTGTAGAAGGAAAAGTGTAAAATTTACCAATTTTAAGAAAAACTTGAGAGTGCTGGTGGTGAGGTGATCCCTCCAGCTCTATAGAATAATCTCAGGGCATGTAAAATATGGAGAAATGAAGAGTGTTTTCTAGAAAGAGCATTTTCTCTTCTTCCAAATGTCCCAGTCCAAAACTGGGAATGCCTGTTTGCATCCATCCCTCAGACAGGCCAGCGACTCTTTGTCACTGGCCACAAGGATTGTTTTATGTAATCGTTCCAGATAGCTTATTTTGTGTGGGGCATCTCTATCCTTGTCCCACTTATAGCTCCTTTCAACTTTTGAAGTTTTGTTCAGGTAGCTTGCTATGAACTAGAAATACGTCCTGCAGAAAGTACTTCTAGAAACTGTTGCTAGAATAATTCTTCTGTATGCAAAAGCTGAAGCCTTTCTAGAAATGGGCTGAGCAAAGTTCATGCAGAGCTCTGCAAATGTTCGTCCTCCTTGCCTTGAATTACTCCTGTTTTGAATTATTCTGTATCGGGACCTCTTTTGAGAAGTTATGTCAGATTAGCCCTATAGGCAAATATGCATTAGAAGGAGTATGTAACCAGATCTATTGTTAATAGTAGTGGTGTTAGGAAGGTTTAAACTTAGATATACCACGCTGGCAGCACTGCATTGTTTGTTTGGTGGAGTCAAGAAGGACATATGTTAATGTGTCTTGTGTAAGCTAATGTACGTAATTGTAACTACCTACACAATCCTGATAAAGGCACATGAAATGTACACTTCACAACATCATCATCTTGAAGGCTGGCTTCCTTGAAGTCAACATGAGTTTTGCCTTTGATTTCAGATGAGCAACATTTTATTTACTAGAAACTCAATTTATGCTTGGGCTATGCTGACCATGCTTAATTTGGGGGTGATTTGCAATGAATGAGATGATATTGATAATCTTCAGAGGAGCACAAGTTAGGCGCTGCAACAGATAGATTGTGTGATGGGGGCTGGAATCAAGGAGAAGTAGCAATGGAATCCATAAGATATGCTGATTTTGTGGTTGTTTTTTTTTTCCCAAGGACTCTTTTAAAGAGGTTTTTAAAAAGCCATGACTTTCCTCCCTTAATCCAACCTCCTTAGAGAGAGGAGCGGTATAGATATACATGCACTGCAGACTGAATTTGCAAATGACAAAGTAAAAAATATTTTTCCCACATCATTATTGGTAGAAGTGACAGGTTCTTATTAGCTTTGTAATTTCTAGAAGTTTGAGACTAAACTTATCCCTAGAGTACGCTGTGCTTGGGGCTTAATTTGATACTGCGTGATTGGCCTCATTTAACAAATGTCAACAAAATCTTGGTCCCTCTCCTTGATCCAGTAGTAACTTTACTGCTGACATACGAGTCAGATCGTGAGTCTGAGAGTCTTACGGGACTGACTTTTACAAAAAAGTGATAAATCAATATATGACTTGAAAAAAGCTTGAAAAATTTATTCAGTGTTTTCCTTTTGTGTTTGATAGTTAACCCCCCAGGCACTGGGTACGTTCCAAAACCGTGTCTACGAAGTTTATATCCAGTAGGTACGCAACAGCTGTAAGACACCAGAACTGGTCTGATCTGTACTAAAGTATTTTCCAGCTTTACCTTCCACGCGGGATCCCAAGGCAGTCGTGAAAGGTGTGCAATAGGTTTGTGGGGGGAAAGTTAATTTTCTTTGAATAATATAGTTCTTTAAAGTATGTTTTCTTTCACAACTCAACTGTTACTCTTGGTAATGACTGTAGTTTTTTTCTCATTACTTTTAAACCAGAGTTGAGCATACTGTTTAGATGTTTAAGCTTATTTGTAAAGGGAATCCTATACTTGAAAATACTTTGCTTCTAATTAGAGCATAAACCTTCAGGTCTCAGTCTCAAGAATGAAATTTCCTGAGAGTAAATTTCAAAGCTTCCACTTAGTCTTGAAGGAACAAAGAAAAGATACACAAAATTATTGAAACTTTCCTCTGGAGAATACCACCATGTAGTAAAGCATTGTTTTCTAAATACGTTTTTCTATAAAACAATACCTTTCAGAAACATATCTATTTAGGATATGAATCAAAAAAATCTCCTTGAGGACACAATTTTTAAGCTGCTTTAAAGTCCAAGCAGCAGTTTGAGCTGTCAATGTTGATAGTAGATCCATCACACTTACTCAGAGAAATAATTGATGCTACTAATCCAGTGCTCCTAATGAAGGACACTTGATCGTGATAGCAGTAGTTTGAACAAAGGCGTAGTAATAAACTGGAAAATACAGCTTGATACAGTTACAGATTTCAGTTTTAGTCTTCCAAGTAGTCATAATCAGGAGCGAGTAAACAATGGTTTAAAAAATAAATTGTTTTTCATTAAATTATGTTTTTGGTTTGCAAAATAGTCCTTTAAAGACACGTACTCAGATTAGCTGAAAATATGCTACAAATTATATACTAATTTTTGTTGTATTGTATAGATTTTCTGTGGGCTCTGCAAAGTAGTGATCACAACTCTTTCTACTGGAAAATCACCTGCTTTGTTAAAGAAGTGAAAAATGTTGGAAAAACTTGCTGTAAAAATCTGTTCTATCTGAGTTTCATTCATTTCAGTCAAAACACAGGCACATGGCAGATTCGGGTCATACTGTGGCTAATAGATGATGATCGTTTTGTGACTTCATGCATTTTCTTAGTCTTCCTCAGTTGAAAATACTGAGACCTGCATTCAAATGTAATTTCATTACGTTCTAAGCTGAATTATATTATCTCAGAATTGTGGAAGACAAAGAGCTTGGACATGGGTATAATCAGGTACCATGGCTCACTTGTTTCATGATAGCTTTTGAAGCCACTGTGGTCTGAGACCGTAAGAATACATTTAGTATCAATTGCTCTGACTTGATGAAAACATTTTGGAACATATTTAAGCTAAATTTCTGAAATCTCAGCATACGCATGAGGCCTGTAAAAAGCACTTCAGAATCATTCCAGGGAGCTAAGCAGAGCTTACTGATACAAAATGCAACTCGAGATGTTCGGTATGTCTCTTGTGCATTGAGAGGGAAGTATTGATCTTCTGTGGAGGGGTAGATCAAGCGGGCTTCACTTTGTGGATTTTACTGCAGGTTAAGAACTGAATTCCCTTGTTTGTCTCTTGGCAACACACACTGACACATTTTCTATAGCAGTTTATAGGCTCTGGTAGTATCTGTGACCTCTTCTATCCCTCAGGCCATAGCTACATAATCACTTCAATTTTACATAACTAGGCACAGCAGCCAAAAAGGGCAGTCTTGTCTTTCACCATTGCCCCCAGCAGCTCATTCCTGTCCCTTCCCCTGTGCTGGCACTAGCATCTGTACGATCAGTCAGTGAGCGGAATCCAGAAACCAGTCTGGCTCAAAACTAACCCCAAAAGCCCCAACTGTAATACATTTTTACAACTGATCAACTAATGACATACTGAAGGAGTCTGAGATTTGCATAGCTATGGGTGAAGTTGTTTCTGAGAAAAGTACACCCTCTCGGGTCTCACTTTTGTACAACAAAATGTTGGTGCTTAACTTTTCTAAATAAAACGCTTCTATGTCCTTGGCCAAAAGGGCAGAAGATCCAAGCCAAAGGAAGACACAACAGAGCTCTTAGGTTACCAAAATCTGTTGATTGCATCTATATATGCAGCTAACCGCTAGCATCATTTTTGTATGCCTTTGTTTTCTCTTTTACTGTTTTAAATTGTGTTAAATGTTGGCACACTAAGTGTTAAAAACCCACTTGAGCCTGCCTTTCATTCTCATGACCAATGACTGTGGAAGAAAGTGTGAAATAAGTTGCTGAGAGGGCTTAAAAGTTAGGTATAGGCCCAGGAGGAAAGAGAGAATCAAATGTAAATGGGACTTCCAGAGGCCTTGCAGCATAGTGTTACAGCTAACTTTCCATTTTCAGCACAGTGCAACATTGCTATTTTATTTCATTCTGGGGAAAGAGGGGAGAAGGCTGGCACTTCAAATTAGCAGCAGCTGCAGAATTAAGACAAGAGTGTTAGTGAATCATTTGGAAAAGTACTAGCTAAAACATTCTGTCTCCTAGAAAAAACATTGAAGAAGGGTTTATGATACAAACTTTGAATTTCCATGAATAGCACCTGTGACCTTCTGGTTTCCTCTGGGCAGCTTTTCTGATTAGTGACCGTTTGCTTTTGACAATTCAATATTAAAGTGAGGAGAATGCATGGGGACGTTTTGGAGGGGGAAGCATCTCTGTTACCAGGGTCAAAGACTCCAGAATGCCTCTTACTTCTTTTGACCCAGTCAGTTAGCCAAAAATTCAGATTTTTATTATTCCAGGTAGAAGAAAAAAATGGTGATACTTAGTTGTTTCTTTGATGTAGCTGAATTATTGACAAAGAGTAGTCAAACTCCAGTTTCCCTGAACACAGGGATCTTGAATAACAGAAGCAGTTTCTTTGTTCTCAGTTCCAGATTCCTTTCTCCAATTCCCTATTCTCTGTTTAGGCCTTTTACAGGACCATATGCTCCGTGCTTGTATTTAGGCTGGTCTCTACTCTTTCCATATCTGTATTTGGGTGAGTTTTTTCCCCTCCTCTGATGAATATGTCTATTTCCCTGTTTTATCCTCAGGTCCTATAAATGGCTTTATTTAGCTTTGAGAAGACTAAGGGGAAATCTAATTGCTGTCTTTATCTACCAAATGAGACTATATAGACAAGGTGGAGCCTGACACTTCTTGGAGGTGCACAGGGGTAGAATCACAGGATAGTTCAGGTTGGAAGGGACTTAAGGAGCTCTCTAACCCAGCTTTCTGCTCAAAGTAAGGTCATCTAGAAGATCAGGCAAGGTTGCTCAGGGCCTTATCCAGTCTGGTCTTGAAAGCCTCCAAGGATAGAGGCACACAGCCTCTCTGTACAACCTGCTCCAATGCCGGCTGTCCTCATGGTGAATTTTTGTTTTCTTTTATTTCCAGTCTGAACCTCTCTGATGCTCACTGACTCATCTTCACACCATGCACCACTGTAAGAACCTGGCTCCTTCTCCTTGATAACCTCCTCAGAGTTTTCCATTCTACAAATGGAAAGCTGCTATTAAGTCTCACCAAAGCCTTCTCTTCTCCAGACTGCACAAGTCCAGTTACTTCAGCTTTTCACAGAGCCCGTGATACAGCCCCAGCCATCTTGATTGCCCTCCACTGAACTTACTCCAGTTTATCAATATCTTTCTTTACTGGAGGCCCAAAGCTGTATGTAGTATTCTAGATGGGGTCTATCAAATTGGGGGGATAGTCACTTCCCTCACCCAAATGCAGCCCAGGAGGCACACCTTACTGCCAAAGCATGCTGCTGGCTTATGCTCAGCTTGCTGTCTGCCGCAGCCCCCCAGGTCTGTTCCAGCAGAGCTGCTCCCCAGCCAGTCAATCCCCAGCCTATATCATTGCGAGGGACTCTTCCTTCCCAGGTGCAGAACTTTGCACTCCTCTGAGGGGTGACCTCATCAATGTTTATAAATATGTTAAGGGTAAGTGTTGGGAAGATGGAGCCAGGCTCTTCTCGGCCTCACTAAGCGATAGGACAAGGGGCAACGGGTGCAAATTGGAGCATAGGAGGTTCCAGGTTAACGTAAGGAAAAACTTTTTCACCGTGAGAGTGACAGAGCACTGGCACAGGCAGCCCAGAGAGGTTGTGGAGTCTCCTTCTCTGGAGACATTCAAAACCTGACTGGACGTGCTCCTGAGTGATGTGCTCTAGGTGGCCCTGCCTTGGCGGGGGGGGGTGGACTAGATGATCTTTGGAGGTCCCTTCCAACCCTTGTGATTCTGTGATTCTGTGTGATTCTGTGATTAAAATGTTAAACGCACCAGTCCCAGCATAGACCCTTGTGCTCTACTTGGTACTGGCCTCCAGGTAGAGTATAACCCATTAACTGTGCTTCTCTGAGCCTGGCCATCCTATTAGTTTAATTTCAATCTAGTTGTCCTTTCATCCAGACTATAATGTCTTTACCTTGGGTCCAAGAATATAGTGGGACGCAACATCAACGTCCTTGCTAAAATCAATGTGAATGACACTCACTGCTCTCCCCTTGTCTGGAGATCCAGTCATTTTATCATAGAAGGGAATAGGCAACATGACAGACAGAAGTTGTGACATGAGAAAATTGTAATTAGATATGAAGAATTGTGTTTGGATTTTTTTTTTTACGGTAAGGGTGACCAAGTACCTGAACAGGTGCCAAGAGAGGTTCTGGAATCTTTGGAGTCTGTAAAAACTCAACTGGGCAAGGTCCTGAGCAACCTGATCTGGTTGAACCTGCTCTTGGAGGGAAGTTGGGACTAGATGACCTCCAGACGTCCTTTCCAAACTAAACATGTGATTCTGTAAGGTAGACCCTGAGGCTCTAAAGTAACTGTTACTGTTCCTCCTGTGTTTCATCATCGGAAGTTGATACAGTATTTGGAGAGGAAAAGTATAGAAGGAATTCCCTGTTTCTATTTAACAGAACATGCCTTCTACAATATGCAAATGACATTTCAATAATCTCTTCAGCATGCAAATTCCCTTATCCCATTTTAGCAAATATCTTGTTTAAGCTGCTTAAAATTTAAGGTTTTAGGTTTGTCTATTTATTTTTCTCCTGGCAGAACATTATAGTGCTACAAACCTATGCTGTAAATTGTGACAGGCGTGTATACATCCTCATACCAAACCACTTCTTTAGGCTGACATTTCTTGTTCCTGCATCAAATCTGAATTTGTTGATAAGTTTTTGTCTTGAACGTGGATTAAAAATGGAATAAAACAATAATTAACCCCAAATTAAATCTTGTTTCTTTCCAAGCAGACATTATTCAGAGGAACAGCAAAGAGTACTAAGGAAAGCAGTGTTCTGACTTCCTAGTTAAAAAAAAAGGGAAGAATTAGCATGCTCCTGTTGCTCTTCACTGACAGTTCTGCTATATCTCAAGTGAATTTTCTTCAAATTACAGTAGGTTCATCAGCTGCAGAAGCTATGGGTATGTGAAGGGCTTCCAAACCCACCCACCCAGCCAGCCAGCTTGTTTAGCCCGCTCTGCTTTTATTAGCATTTCTTTCCAGTGTCTTTTATGTACTCACTCCTCCATATTTTCTATTAGAGGTATAATAATAGGAAGCTCTCCTGATCCCAAACGCTGAAGTTAATTGTGAAGATGCTGCTTCTACTAGATCTTAAAAAAATTAAATAAATCGCAGCTATAGTTGTCAGCCAGATTGATGATGAGAAAAACATGTAAAACCCACCCAACATCAGTTCATTTTTACACTGCTAACTAAATAATGTGATCACGGTTGGTCATTAATTCTGAAACTCAGGTTTCTCGTTAGGTGCCAGAATATATATTTAGGGACCTGGGACAGGATGAAGTTGGCCTTAAGGTGATTTCATGGCCACAAAGTTGCAGACAGCAGCATGATCACTCCAAGTCATTATTACAGAAAAGAAATTACCTAACTGAACGCTTTATTTCCTTCTTTATTTTAGCGTGTTTACCTTGATGGTGACTGAGCTATCTGAGCATAAATAAAAGTGAAGATTTTTACAAACATAGAGAATTGGGAAGAAGTGAAGAGATATTTCTGCACTGGGGATGTCTCTGCTCTTAGGGATTTTTAATGCTATTCTTGGACTTTTATTTAGCTGAGGGCCGGGGACTAGAAGGAGTGTTATCCAGCATCTAACACTTACATGCTAAGTAGCCATGAATCTTTCTGGGAGGAATAGCAAAAAAAGCGCTGGTAAAAATGAAAGAAGAATGACAGAAGTTTTGTTTGCCATGTTGCACCAAAAAAGAGACAGAAAAGCAACTATGCATATTTTATACCTGCTACCACTTTCCTCCTTTTAAAACTGAAAGTGGAATTCTATGTCAGATGAATAATTGAATAATGAACAAATGAATAATAAATACCTTTTTTAAAAAAAACTTATATGAAATATAATGGGTCATTGTCCATGCTTACTTACTCTCTTCAGCTCTGTCAAGGTTAGTGTAAATGGCTCCTCTTTTACTGAAATTTATATGAAATTTAGAAACACATATATGTTGAACAACAGAACTCCTGGCATTTCTGCAGCACACCTCTTTGAGAGCAGAGATTTATCCGAGTGTTGTCTTCCACAATGTATTCTGTCTTTCTCGTTGATGGAAAGCGTGCCACGTCGCACCCAATTGCTTTTGCCATCCAGGGAGGATGCTGCAGATCCCTGTGCTCTGGTCATGGTTGCTAACACTTGTATATACACATTTTTAAAATGTGTTGGATATGTAGTTTAGTTTATATTTGCCTACGAATTGTTAGAAAATACTCACCATTGATTCAGTTCGCTTGATTAACTAGTCATTATTCTTTGATTTTTGACAGTGCGGTGTCTACCCTGCAGGGTAGCTGGTGCTTCAGGTGACTTCGAAGTTGGGCAATCTAGTGAAGCATGTATGTGCATGTATTATTTATAAAATATTCTGGGTTGCTGTCTGTATAATGAAGGCATTCATGTGTAAAATGGGCACTAGTTGTCATTTTTTTCATGAGTTAAGGTCTTACCTTGACACTGATACTGAGCTCCATGTGTTCTCTAATTTAAATGGCCGTAGTGTCTAGTCTTTGCAGAAGAATCATGCACCAGAATCTTTTATCTCAAGAAATAATAAACATTATAACATTAATTTTCATATTTATTTAATTCCAGCCCCCCATTTTTAAATTTAAATGAGCTGCAAAATCTCCAGACCATACCAGACTATGGTTCATGCCAGCCTGTAGCCTTAAAGCAGAATTCAGGAGCCATTTGCTCAAGATCCCTTGGAGACAGTGGAAGGAAGGCTCGCTGCTATCAAGGGTTATATACAAGTCTGAGCAACTCTGGCTTGCCTAGTGATGAGGATGTCAGGAGACTCAGCTGTCATTTCTGGGAGTAGAAAGCTGAGAGCCATGTCTGGGAGTGACAAATATCTCACAGTTTTAGTGAGAATCTTTTGGTAATTGATACTTAACAGGAATAGCATCTGGAACAGAGGACAGAAAGCATGGCTGAGGGTACCTACGAGATAACAACAGAGAATAGTCCTGTTTCTGTAATTTTATATAGCCTTGGCTTCACTGAAGCGATAGACACCTTTGGAAGAACTACCTGCCATTAGTCCTTACTCCCACATTGAGTCCCAGAGCAGCTGGCCTCGGGAGAGGCGGGTTTGCACGGGAGGGAGGTGATTCCTCTGCTGTGCCTTCTTTGTCCCCCTCGCACTAAGCTTATCTCTGAAAGTGGGTTAAATAGACTTTTAAAAGCTGGCTCTAGACCTGTCTCTTGAGCCTTCTGTTGTCATTTTGAGATAGGAAAAGAGGAAAAGGTAAGTGAAAATACAAAGCTGAACGGGTGGAAAATATAAGGAAAACTAATTTTGAAGAGGAAAATTGCTGTAGAGAACAGATAAGAGAAAAGAATAAGAGAGAAAAGAGCAGAGAAGAGAAAAGGCACAGTTCGGTGGAGAGGCTGTGGCACATCTGCCAGAGCATGGCACAGGAAGACCCCTCCAGCTGCCAGGCCATCCCCGGGGAGCTGCATCCCCAACAAAAGGAGACCGAAGGCAGTGTTCTGCAAGAACTCAGGGTGGGGACTGCTAAAGTTCAGCAAGAATTAAAGGTTATTCTTACAAAAACAATGGAGCGTTTTGGGGAACAGACAGGCAGGAGCTCTGGGAAAGGCCTTTATGTAGATAGTGAGAGGACAAAAGGTACTCGTGGGGCAAACTTGGCAGTTATCTTTGCTGCTTAACTGGTGCAGCCATACCATGGTACTGCAGATAAAGTTACAGAGGTAAACTCCGAATTGAAGACTTTGCCATTTCTTTGTATTTCTTGCTGATTACACTGAAAGTAGAGTAAGTGCAGGGACTTGCTGACCACACTCTTAAGTGACATGGTGATGTTGCTATTCTTTTTGATATTTTTATATGTTCAAAAATTCTCTTATCCTGATAGGTCTGCCATGAAGCTGAATCCAAGAAAATATACAGTATACCAAAGAATAAATGGAGTTTGCATCCACATAGCAGCCAGAATATCACTATACTGTATCACACGCTACTCCTGGCAAAAATGGCTGAACAGAAAAAAATAATCAGAAGGCATCCATCTGAATATAAAAAATCAGAAGAGTATGCATGGAAAATAGAGTTCAGTTGAAATTATGCAGTATATCAGCCAGAGTGAAACTTTGAATTTATAGCAACATGTTTTCATGTCTTTAAACTTCACACATACAGAGCCATGCTTTCTTACGTTAAGGTTTTCATCGTGCATTCGTGCTGACTGTAGTATGCCAGAACACTTACGTGTTCCAGCATGCTGTTCTGGGCACGTGTCAGTCGGCTCAGAGGCTAAGGTCCGTCCTCGCAGGCTGAGCGGATCCAGTGTTTGTACTAGAAACAACATTCCAGCCTGCTTTGGTGAGCAGAGAGGTGGGCTTTCTATTTAGATTAAGATCACTTGGAGGGAAAAACAGGACCAAGAGAAGGTTTGAAGTGCTAAAGTCACCACCAGAGAATAGCATTTTCAGTTCCTATAACTGAGATGGGATGATTTGTATATTTTAATTCCTATTTTTTGTAAAGCAGCCAGAATCACTCTCCACTGTGCTGTGGCCTTTGGAGGTGGTGGAGACCATGATATTACAAAGGGGTAACACAGAGGTGGTATTTTTCTGTTGCAGTCTACCCCTGTGGAGCAACACAGCCCAAAAAAGGGCTTTACTTTTATGGAGAAGGGTCACAAATAATAAATAGTGATTTTGCACTGTAAGTATGCTATCCTGAAAGCATAACTACATCTAACCAAGAGAAGATCCTTTTTATTTTGTTCAGGTCTAATGTCTCTTTTTTGTAGCTTTTGGTTGTGGTGGTTTGGTTTTTTTTTTGTTTGGTTGTGTTTTTGGTTGGGGTTTTTTTTTAGTAATTGGTTGTTTTGGTGATGTTAGCCCTCAAAAAATGATCAAATCCCAGAGTTTTGCAGTACACAGTTTCATCCTGCACCTCTCTTGTGTGCAGTGATCCTCTGAGAATGGTATTTGGCATCCAATTCCTTTATTCTGACAGCAGGGATCTTTGAGAGGTAACTGCTGTGCAAGCACTGAGCACAATACCAGCACAGCAAGCACTGGTGGAAGGCCAGGTATAAGGATTTATTAGGTATTCTGGAATAATTATCCCCAAATAATTTCAAGAGAGAAGAGCTTTCTTCTTGAATAAGAGTACCATTGTCCAAAACAGCGTAATCCACTTTCAAAGCCAGCTAAACAAGAAAAAGGCATTCTTACTCTGAAATGTGATTGCTTTCTCATGGCATGACTTATAAATGTTATTGTATTTTAAACTGTTAACCTGATACAATTCTTATACATACACCAGGCTTCTGCTCCTACTTTCCAGGATGAAGCCTTAAAGGTTTGATGATACTGAAGTAAACACAATGGACTGGAGAGTAAAAGGTATCAAAGGTGCAGAATATTGATGCTAACAAGACAGAGAGCTTGTCTACACTTAAAAATATAATGGGATTTGTAAGGAAATACTTTTCTGGAATTATTGAGCATTATAAATTCCCATATAGATGTTCAAATATCTACCCGTCCATATTGGGTTATTTCAGAGTCCTTCTGGTAACTTTCCAAATGTAGACAAGACTTAATTAAGCTGACTTCATGTGCTAAACTCATGTCAACTAGAACTCTATTAACTATATTGTCCTCTAATTAATAATCTTAATCGTTTTAATTATGTGACTCAATCCAGTAATACCAGAAGTAAATAAATGCACAATGAATATTTATTCACTTCACTAAATGAGCATTTTGCCTGCATGCAGTACTCAGGACTGGGCTCCAGAGTACCTGGCAGAACACACATGAGATTTCCCTGTGTTCTTTTTGATGTCTCCTGTCTTGAAAATGATAAGTACTCAAGTTACACAGGTATCCTGAATTTAATTTTAAATTGAAAGGTTTCTAGGATATGCAGTAGTGCAAACCACAAGTAATTACATGATTGTGTATATCATAATTTTATTAACACATTTCTTTTAAATAGTAGTAGTTTTATAAATAAAAGGTTCTGTTACACAGAAGAATGCATATGAAGTTGCTTAGCTTTATAAAAATCACATTGACAATGATGTATGCATATAGATATATTTCATTTAATTACACTAAGTGTTGGCATGAGAGACCAACCCTACTGTTATAGCCCTCCAAATAAAATTGGAGGGGACTGGAGTTAGATAAGTAACACTGAGCAGAATTTGACTCTAAATACAGAAAAAACTCACTTGCAGTCTGTAGCATATTCTGCTTTTGTGACTTTCATAGACTTCAAAGAGAATTGTACATTTGCATCCCAGGGCAGAAATGGGCCGTGTGCTTGGAACCATGAAATCTCTCAAGGTAATACTTCATAACTGTGGAATGTATCCCATGACTGACATGTAGCTAAGAACTGAGAATCAAATTACACATTAGAAATACTTGAAATTAAATATTTTTCAAGTAAAAGAGAGCTGGGTAAACAATATATGTTTTCTTTCTCTAGCGATGCATTGGAGCATAAATATGCGTAGCGTTTAAATATGTACGTTTGTATTTCCTGCTTTTTCTTAATTTTAGTAATATTTCTTTAAGAAGTAAGAATTTTTTTCGTGAGTTCATTTATTAGAGTTTTCCATTTGACTCTTGTGAGTATCTATTTCTAATTTATTTTTAAATTATTCTTTTCTTCACTCCAACTCAGTTTGGAATTTCTTATCTTAAGCAATGAATTTCCAAACATACAGACTTGTTTCAGCAAGGAAGGAGCAAACATCCCTAAATTCTTATTGATGCCTGCACAGAAGCCATCCACTAAGGCGCTCTCAGTGGTCTTTTATTAAAAAAAAGTTACTGGAAACAAATTAATTGGTGAACTTCGTTGTCCATATTAGTGCATCTAAGATCAACAGAATTACCCGACTATTCATTTTCACAGTGGCCCAGACCCTCGCAGGTACAGACGAGCTGTTTTGTCCTCAAGTTGACATACCTTCTGTAGCATCAACTCTACTCACTATTCCTGAATCCATTCCCAGTACAGGCTGAAGCCAGTCAGGTTTAATGGGGATGTTGGACTCCATCCATCTCGCCTGCTTCCCATGATACTCCTGCCTGCCCAGAGCGTGGTTGTGCCAGGTGGGGAAGGTGATGATCACGATTTTGGCTAGACGGCTCTCAGGGTTGGGGAGACCCTTCTCTGGTGCCTTTGATCAACATAAGGAATGGCTGAGGATCCAGCCAAACCTGCACAGAGCAAATTCTGGTGGGAAATAGAAAAGGATGTTTGTTTGAAATAAAATAAATAGGAAAGGAAATGCAGATTTTCTTATATTTGTTATTTTACCTGAAGTTCTGTTCCCGTGAGCCCGGGTGGTCAGGAGGATTTTCTCTAGGTTTGCCACTGCGTGTGGTAGACTACAAGATACTTGGTAATTGATTTAGCTTATCAGTTGTTACTCTTTGTATTATTAAAGCACCCTGGCAGCTCTCCGCACAGGTCAGGAATCCTTTGTGTAAGGTGTGTGACTGCCACTGAGGGCTTTCATGTCTCAGTGAAACCCTGGAGACAAAATAGACGTAGGAGGGTATAAGCAAACTGGGTAGTAGTGGTGTTATGGGTGATAATCCTGGGGTTTAAGATAGACTACTTTTTTGAAAACTTTGTTGCATAATGTGCATTCAATGTCCTGTGACTAATGGGTACTATTAGGGAAATCTCAATAGTTCGGGAGATAATGTCAGACTCGTTGGAGACCTTTTTTTGAACAAAGCAACCCATTAATCTTATTGTCAAAAGAACTATATATACACCTCAGTTCCAACAAAGTAAGATCTTATTTTTTGCTAATACTTAATTTCTATCAACTTTAACCACCTTCAGCTCTGTGTCACAATTCTTAAAATGCTTAATCATGGGAATAGCATTTGGAACTATTCCTGTAGTTAAGAATATTCACATGATTAAAAATTTGATGTTCTATCTGACCTCTGCAGATCAAGTCTGAAGTATTTTGCCTGTCTTTCCCACACTTCTGAATTGTCTAGATTCTGACAAACACATTGATAAAAATGTAGGTATGTTGAACTCTGCGTAAGTTTTCAGACATATGTAGTTGGGGTTGCGGAAATACTATACTGGTTATTCTGTTATGGTGCAAATTAAAAGCCAATTGCAGAAAGCACATCTTGCAGCGGTCATCCCCAAAAAGGAGTTTCACGTGAAGTCTGTGCATTTGTATGAAATCTAATGGCCGTTTCTTCAGTGAAATTTCACTGTCCCGCTGAGCATAAAATACAGAAGCACTTATATAATAGAAACTTGGAACACTGTAACTTGTCCTTTGAACAATAAATGGACTTTCTTCTTACATTGAACTGAAGTTTAGGAATGTAGTGTTCTTTGTCTCATAATTGTCTGCCTACACACACCCAGTCTGCACTTCTAATAACAACACGCCGCTGAAGGAGCACATGTCCTAGATTTTTGGCCTCGTCTGTATATTTTTGTAGTGGAAGATGTCTTTACGTTAACAAAAATAACTTCATAATGATTATACATTAGAGTTAACGGTGCCGATTTTACATTATTATGTGCATACATACTTGTTAGAACATGAACGATAGGTGCAGAGCAACCGTATGGTTTATGGAACTATTAAGTGGTTTGGCTTCATTAAAATATTCCGTAACATGTTTGTTGAATGTGCACTTTTTTCTTATTAAGCTAATATTGCCATTTGTTAGGCTGCGACGAATATGTTCTCCAGACAAGCTAACAAAAGATAACAGATCAGTTCTCTGTCCAGGAAAAGGACACCATGTAAACAGCGTATTAGAACAGGGCGTTAGAGGACAGCCCAACATTCTGTAAAAGGAAAAGGTCAGCCCGGTATGCTGTCTCTAACTGTGCTTCAGTACAGGTAAATATAAAACCATAAATAAAAGCAATTGTCATTTAAAGCTAAGCGTGAAAAGCGTAAGCTTTGTTATCGTGCTGATCTGGATGAACCTTAAACAATGTTTACAGAAAGGTTTGGAGAGTTGCCTAGCGCTGGAGTATACACAATTAAACAACATAGCTGAACTTTTCTTTCATGTCAGCATACTGCTAAAAAGACCTCCATTGTCCTCATATGATAGTCATTCTTGGAACTTACAACATAAACAGCAATAGAGAACCTTCACTTGTAATTCTACCCCATGGTAGCTGAGTGCATCAAGGGGCATAACTGCATTTTCACCTGCAGAGCTTAACAAGGAAATTAGACATAGGATACAGTGGTAAGGGCATAGCAGCCCGTGAACTCAGTCTTGACATGGGAACGCGCACCTGAGTCTGGTAGTTGCAAGTATGGACTAATAGTTATTTAACATATTGCAACATTAATTTTGATTGGTTTTGTGCACCCTTATTTCTACACTAATAAGCATTTATATACTCATCCTTGCTTTGGTATAGTAACCTGAGAAAAGCAAACAGAAGTTTCTGAAGGAATAAAGGAATGCTAAAGCAACAAGCCAGTTGGTAGGCTTCAAAAGTGGATGATCTGAATTGGAACTGCAGTTAGCATGTCATTAGTCTCAGAAGTACTTGTGTTTCACATTGTAACAGTAGGAATTTCCAGAATCACCTACATGATTTCATATTTGTTCTAGTTATTTTGAATTTTTTATTTTAAAAGAAATTATTTTTGCATATGTATACTTCATAATAGTTCTTGCAGTGCTTGTAACTAATGTTATTTCATTAATTTGCGGCACTCAGCTTCTATTAAGCTGTTTATTTTTATGTAGAGACTATATCTGAATGAACATTTAAAATGAAAGCCTGTTAATATTAATGGCTATGTGTAAAAATGGAAGTTAATGTAGAATATGAATTTAAATGTGCAGTATATGACTTGTTTAAATCTAGGACAATTAACTAGGTTGTATGCAGTTGACGACATTGCAGAAGGATGAACACTAATTGTATTGTACATGAAAAATGCTCTGAACTTTCATCAGCCTCCAGAAGAGCGGTTCAAAGCTTATGAACAAACTATAAACATAAATGCTTCAAATAGACAATGTTTTCTTTCAAATATTTTTTTTAATCGAGACCTCTCGACCTTTGCTTTCTGTAGGAATAATACTAATCCTATGCAATTTCAGATAATCACAATGCTCACTCATCAGAGATGAAAACAGGTTTTTGTAGTATTTGTTGACTTGAAATGAAAATGTTTAAGCTATACATTCTCTTCACTTTCACTGAGCAGTTTTTACTGCTCATTGACCAAAAATTATTCATGCTATTGTCTGAAATTGCAGTTTATGACCGTTATGATAGAACAGTTATATTCTACTCTACACTAGAGCAGGTAGCAAGAGGAATAATCATAATTTTATGTTGTCAGACCCTCAGACTCTCAGTGGTGTCTATTCTGTAATAATTTTTTCAGTTTAAAATATGGCATCTCATTTCTTTGGGCAGATATTCAGCTGGAGAATGGTGACATGCCAGTATTACTGCTTTAAAAACACAGAACCTTGGAATAGTGGATGGGCTCTTCTCTAAGTATTGTATAAACAGTATAAACATTTTCATTAGCAATCCTGCAACATGTTTGCTAACAGTGTTAGAAAGTGCTCTTCCAAGCAGCCCCATCAAGAAGTCTTTTCGTCTGCAAACGTACAGCAACTTTATTGCCTTTGAAATACATTTTCTCAAATGACTGTCCTTTGAATTAGGCCCTTCTGCCAGATACAGTTGATACTACCTCGCCAACTATTGCCAGTATCTCTCCTCATATTTTTAATACAAAAAACGTTCTTTAGATACCTAATGAGTTTTTGCTTTTTAAATTAAGATGGGGTTTTGCATGTCCTGAGAATCCAGAGAAAATCCCTGGCTTGCAAAGTCGAATTGATATGTTGGTGCTCTATGTACATCAGTCTGTGGATAGTAACTGTGTAGGGTGTGAGAAGAATTCACCGTTCGGTACACTTGGTTGGTACGCAGCTTTGTGCTGGTAGGCGGGAAACAAGCACCCTGTGGTGACGCTCTGGGTTGAGGCGGCGCCTCATATTCAGGTGTGCAAGAGCTGTAGGCTGAGGAGAGTAAAAGGAACTGCTAAACCTAAAGGCACGTGGCTGCTGTGGATCAGTGAAGTCAGAGCTGTGTCCACTGTGGACAGGAGGGGCTTGTCTGCTAGCTTCGGTGGGGAAATCTGTTGTTGGTATCTATGGGTGACTTCACCAGTATTTCCACCAGTTTGAATGGGCTTGTGCCCAATGGATCGAGAGAAATTCTGAAAGCTATTACAGTTAGTTCACTATCAATTGCAATTACCACATTTACTTTAAGGCTGTAAGAATATTGTGCTACAGTGCATGTCTTGTGGCTGTAAATAATTCCGTCCTAATAAAGTTTTAATGTCTGATAATATAAATCTACCTTCTCCGCACTGGCAGCACATTTTTCTTCTAATAATATTTAATGGCATGCATTTGTAGCTAGTCCCTCTGTGTACTGGTGCCAGCCATCCCTGTGCAGATAAGGGGTTGTCACTGCTTCCATGATAAATCTGTATTAGCGAGGTTTAGAGCCAGCTGTATTTTATTTGTTATGTTGACTCATAAACTGGGGCTTTGCTCAGAATGAGTTTATAGAAAGTGGTTTGTACAAAATACGTTTCTCTGGGTTTTTTTTAATTGTGAAAGGAAGTTGGCATCTTACTTGAGCGATACTTTTCTTTCAACTTTGAGTTGAGTTAGCTTTTTTAAGTGAGAGGACATAACCTGATATTTCAAAATGTGGGCCAAATGCTTTATGTTATAGTGACAATATGGCTGCTTGGCTTATTTGAGGCATTCACTCAAACATTAGTAAAATAAGCGTTAAAACAATTATCAAAAGATAAAACAGAAATAAACTGCATCTTCTGGTAGATATTTTCTGGTATATGTTTGGATCCAAATCATGCCAGTGTAAGGTGCTACACAAAGATGAGGCCCAATTTATGTCCCAAAATAGGCCTAAAATGATACGAGTAATGCCCAAACATTGTGTTGGCCCCTGTCCAGATCCATGAACCAACCTCACGCCTATTGCGATTATCTCAGTAGACTTGAAACCTCCAGTTGATACACATCCATGTCAAGCTCAGTTCAGCTACGCAAATCATTGTTTCAGTGGAATAGTGCTGTGTTGTACCCCAGAAAGTCAGTGATGTCTTGGCCACTGCTTCCAGGGAAAACTAAAATGCATTTGTAGACCTTTCTGTCCAACACACCCAGATGTGCAGGTTTAATTTTGTGCAAGTATTCGTTATTTGCACAGTCCCTAACCGCCGATCTGATTGGAATTAGATAAATGAGGAATCCAGACACAGATCATACAATAGGTTTCCCTCCTAGTCGTTGTCCCCATAAAATCTTGATGCTTAACCTATAAATTGTTTGAATAGTTTTGGTTTGTGGGTTGTTTTTTTTTTTTTAAGATAAATTCTAAGTATGAATTGCCAGAATGCTGCTGTCATAAAGCCTCACTATTGACTGACTTTACATGTCTTCATCAATTCTTCCAGAAATTTGTTATTTTTTCATGACCCAACAAAAATGACAAAAAAGCCATGAGCCAGTTCAGCTTGTAGACATAAAAAAAATGCAAACCACCATAACCCATTAAGCTAATTATGGTATTAAAAGTTACCATCTCCAAACTCCATGCTTCCTTTTTTTAACTTCTGCACAAGGACAAAAGTGGATGTGGGCGTGCATGTGAAGCAACATGAATTTGCAGTCAGAAATAAAGACTATTAACAATAACCCTCCACGGATGCGGTCCTGAAGGGCTTTCTTTCCAAATGTGTCCTGTTGTAAAGTACTGGGATTACTCATAGTAGTAAGGATTTGTTCCGGGACTTTACAGGGTTGCCACCCAACCATTTTGTGGCTCCCAAGATATGCAGACCTTTTATAAAACACAGAGGAGCCAACGAGCACATGGAAAGTACTTTTTTTATACGTAGCTTTGCCACTTCAGAGTCGCCAGGACGTTGGGGCCTTACGGTACCATCACATTTTAAGCAGAAATCTCTGGTGCTTTCACTAGCAAGTTCTACTTGAGAACTGATGGCAAGAATATGACCCCAGAGTGGTGTGTGCTTGCAGGCTGAGCAGTGGTGGGAGGCCAGCTGTGGAATGTGGGAAAGCGGCTGAACTGCTGAAGTCATGCAGGGAATGTTAAATGTGTCTCCAGCTGGCAGGGAGCTGCGGCTTAAACACAAGCTCTGGGTCCTGGGTATCGCCGCCAAGTGTTCCCGGCACCCTCAGCTCCTGCTGCCCTGAGCAGGGCCAGTACATGTTGCAAACGGATCGAGAGGAAAATGAAATGCCTGTCGCCTTTTAGTGGGGTTGTAATGGCAAATGAAGCGAGCAGCGAAGGCTTAAACCTTTTTATTATAAACTGAACTGTTACAGGAGCCCTACCCAGGCAGTGAGAAGTGCAGTTGAGAAAGTTAATTCTGCAGCTCTCTCTAGAGAGAAAAAGGGTCCTCATATTTTTCTTTTTTATTTCCTTGGGGTATGTTCCTCTTAGAGAAAGTGCAGTCATCAGACCTCTAAATTAGTTGGGGTGTTCTCCAGCAACTTAGGCAATGAGTTCCGGTTTCACAGTAAAAGCAACAGGGGCAGAGACTGCCGCCTACTTGGCACAGAGAGTAAGAGGGAAACGTGTTGCAGCCCTTCTTCTAGGTGGACAATTAGAATTTCCTCAGGTCCCCCGGTGTTCCTCGATTAGCAGGACAGCTGCTGTGAATACCCCTAAGGGATACCTGCAGGTATTTTCACACGGTTTTTCATCATGCTGACACTTTGTCTAAGCGCTGAGCTAAAGGGAAACCATGCTGGGGAAATGCTTAACCTGAGCTAAAAAAATCCTGCTGTCAGCGAGGTGACTGCTGGTGCAAGGGCACGGGCTGTGCAATCCCAGGTCTACTGGAAGAAGGCTGTGTAGATGTACCCTATGTTGTCTGAAGGTATACCGAGGAAAGGGCATGACAGTAAAACTCAGAGGTGGCACCTGTGTTGCGAGTAACACTGTATAGAGTACTATCTATTAAATATGATATAATCAACAGTAGCAAATGGATTCTTACAAACTGCAGCATATCACTGTCAAACCGTGTGATGCCCTAGCAACGGTCCTCATCTGGAAATTCCTTGATGCCTTCCTAAGGTTAATTCTTATAACACGATTACAACTTTAAATCATCGAGAGAAAGGATTGATTGGCTGTTTTTCAGCTTTTGTTTAGCTAAAGGCTCCACCCAAGTAACTCTGGTCATAAGACATTTTCTTCTGTTGGAGTCATAACTCAGGATGTGTCACAAATGGCATTAACACTGAAACAGCAATGGGCTGTGCCTGCTTCTTTCTAATCCTGACCACAAACCTCTTGACTCCGGATCAGTAACAGAATGGAGAAACATGAGAAAAATGCATTTTTAAACTTTTCCTATGCAAGCAATAATTTAAGGGGTTTTAGAGATTAACTCTGGTGAATCTTGCTGCACAGATTTCAGCCGTTACTAACCACACTCCCTCTGCTGCCTAGCCTCTCCCTGCTCATATACCTTCTCAGTGAGGCAGCAAGGGGACATCTGCCTATGCTTCTGCTGTTTCCTTCCAGACTTTCACACTACCACTCAAGTTCATGTTCCTTGATCATACAGCATCACCAGCACTGCTTCTTGAAGCAAGGTGTCCCCACCTTGGTAACTACAGAAAGCTACCTGGGAGCAGAGAAGAAAGGCTGCTGTAGTCAGAAGGTGAAAAAAGGAACACATCTGGGACTGAAACAGAGCTGCATTGAAAAACATCTAGTGGGGAAAGGGGGTGGGGACACAGCGGCCATGGGAACACAGAAGAGCAGAAACAGAAAGAGTACTTTAGTACTTTGCAAGCACAGGAAAGCTTACCTTCCAGCTTGTCCTATGGCAATAAAATGCTTCTCACAGTCAGGAGGTGGTGGAGTGCCTGGAAGGTAACCCCAGTGGTGCGGGAGGGTGGGGAGATGTGGGAAAAAAGGTTGCTGAGCTAAGATACCACACGCTGTGGTACTTGGAGCAGCTGAGGCTCAAGCATTCCCTTCTGCTCACTCTGCTACTCAGGCATTTTTGGCAGAAGAGCAAAAAGGACACCTGGAGGCAGCAATACCTCAAACTACTAGAGGAAAGCTTTCAAATGTTCATCTGCCAAAGCCTAACTTGTAGTAAGAACATTCACTGCTCTCCAATAGTCAACAAAGTTGTTGCTGTATGGTATCAATAGAAGCAGCTGGTGCAAGAGGCGAGTCTAAAGGAGATGAACAGGAGACGAACGTTAAGTGCTTGTTATTTGTGCTCCAAGGTCTGCAGCTCAATTCAGATCAGTATCCTCTAATACAGAAGATGCATTGTAAATCTAAAGCTGTGTTTTCAGATGTATCCTTTTGTAGCAGTACCAACTTTAAGCATCCCTCTCTGTTTCCAGCCATTTTCCTCCCCACATTACCCCATCAACAATGCCAGCAGAGCTGTTAGTGGGGCCATACAATGAAATAGATCTGGGAACTGATCCAGGTTAAAAATAAACAGCAAAAATGAATACCAGGAACAAGCAGGATAAGGAGGGAAATGTTTTATGATAGCACTGTTGCTGGCAGAAATGTATGAGGAACTTTGCACTAGTGAATTCTCATTTACTATTGGAGAAAACAACAGGTCTTGATGTGCAAAAGCATAAGATCTAGATCCTGACAGTCTTGAAGAGCAATCATGCTTATTATTTACATTGATATCTTATGAAAGGGATTACATTAGTGTGAACTAGTGTTCATTTATTACATAAATGTTATTGCCATGGAGAATATGGCCCAGTCAGGCCCCCCTGTAATCTATAAGTAAAGAATGAGTAAAGAAGCTAAATACTAAAAATTGCTTTTGTGGCACAGTAGAGGAAAAAATAACTGTGAAACTCAGACCAGAATTAGGGAGTTTCTAGAGAAAATCCTGTGCTATAGTATTTGAGTACTTAGCTACTAGATTTTGTAGTCTTTGGTATGAAGTAGATCAATGTCATGATAAAAAGCTAATTGAAATATATAAAGAATGGATACTTATTTTCATTATTACAAATGAAATGAAATTAATTTAATCTTAAAGTATGGAAGTAGGGGAAAAATGAGCTACCTTTTCTGAGTAAAGATTAATGATTGCTGTTGTATAGAGCATAAAAAATAATCCAGTCAGTCAGTCTGTTCTTACTGGTGAAATCATCTTCATACCACAGGACACAAAATAAGCTCATAAAGTGAAAATGGAATGAGAAAAGCATGCTGTATTTGGGGAGAAATCAGATTTACAAAGACTAGGACACCCTATCTGATGTATTTGTGAACAGGGCTTTTGATTCATGTAAATAGGGCATGACACACTGTATTAGTTAAAAAACAAACAAGAAAAACACAGCAGCGAACAACTGGGTGTACGCAGTAAAGCAGGGTGCCACAGGCAGAGCCCTCGCCACACCCCAGGAGCTTTGCCAACCTCTTCTAACATCCCAACACCTCGAAGAAACCTGTTTTGCCTTAAAGCAGGGATTCTGTTGAATAGTTTCATACAGTCATAGCTTACCTGTCTGAGTTTTATGCCTTAAGAAGTGGATCAAAGGACTGGATAGTTTGGGGGGGCTACCATTGTTCTGATAAGACAAGAACTATCTGAAGGAATATTTTTTTGAGTTGCTGAAATTTGAAAACTGGGAGTGGTTGGCAATACATTTAGAGTCCACCTGAACTGAAACATTTTTAGAGATTTCAGTGAAACAAGAAGTTGTGAGCATTCTGCTTCACGCTAAGTTAAATGTTTCTTTACTCCAATTAATTTTCAAGATTTTTCAAGCTTATTTAAAATTGAAGATAGATCATTATGAAATGTTATATTTAATTGTTTCATAAGGAAAAAGGTTAGAATGAAATAAATGCATGTACTGTCGATAATGTGTGAGGCTTGTTGTTGCTGCTGCATGGTTGTCATCCCTGATACCAATGTAGAAATTAGCTCAGCTTAGTTGGTGTATTGGCTCTGGACCTGCCCTGCACATCCATCTTCCAGCTCAAATGCCTCCTTCTATATTTAAAGCTCTGTCCTTATTTCCATGCCCTGATTTCTGGAAGATAGGGCTATATTCTTTATCTTCTTCCTGGCTAATAAAAGGGTCGATTGAACTACATTGCTGTAAGAGAAATAATTTTTAATCAACTTCTGCCTCTGTGGCCTGTTCCTCTATACCTTTGCTTTTCATAGATTTTGCAAGTAACTTCACAAAAAGTGACACGGTTTCTGAGAGTTCAGTTTTCACTTCTTTTACATCTGGTAAATTCTCTCTTCAGTTATAATGCTTAAGATTTTAGAATGAGAATGTAGTTTATAAAAGTATGAATGATGTTGACATGTCTTTATTCCATCCACAACTGATTTAAAAAATCCTTATTTCCCCAAAACATACATGATTTCCAATCTCATGTTACTGTCTAAAGTCACAGTAGCCTGGTAGGAAGTGACCGAAGTTGTCAGCATTCAATGCCTGTTTGTTGGTAATGTGAAATGAGATGCTGGTTGCAGCCTGTGTTTGCTGCAGTTACAGAGGCCACTGTCTCTGTCGTCACCCCTCCTCGTACACCCAGCAGAGTTAAAAAGGAACAGAATTGCATAGTGGTTCCTTTTTGAAGGCAAAGCTCCAAAAGCAGGATTGAAGCAAATCCATGGGACAGTATGGGGAAGCTTGCTCTCCCACTGCCCACGTTGCACCTCCTTTTGAAGAAAATGGGATCTTGTCATTTCCAGACCGACTAAACTAGCTTTGAGGTAGAGAAGGAAGGCATTTGATGTTTAACTTCAAGATGAATTTTAATTTTAACTTCGAGATTAATGTCTTAATCCAAATTTAAGCTAGTCCTTAACTGAAAAAGCCCAAACCTTTTGAGATTTAATGTGATAATCATGCAATGCTGGCTGTGGGGGCAGTAACTGAGGGCCCAGGCCAAATGCAGAACACCCTTTCTGTGAATGTCTTCCTACCAGTCTCTAAGATTTCACAGGCAATAAGTAGGATCATGTTCAGTGGAAAAAAAAATAAAAACTGGGGCATCAGGTAAGTTTTAAGGCCGAAAGAGGCTGAGAATAAGAGACTGCTTCACTACCACTGGCGCCCTGGAATGCTCTACTACAGCAAACTTGGGAGCTGCTAGTTATTCTCTATTTAGTCAGGAAAGTTTAAGACTAGATGACATTTACCTGCTGGCCCTTGTCAGTGAGGTTCAACATGGCATAGATGAGCAAAAGATTGGATTGTGAAGGTGTTAAATTACTGAGTATTCAACTTCATGCTGAATTAGTGAACAGGCTTTTAGAAACTGATGCACAAATGGGGAAAAGTCTTTAAAGCTTGCTGTCTTCTGTTTACTTTTGAGGACAGCCCCCTAAAATGATTACAGATGTTCCCCCATCTGTAAATGAAGAGTTTAGCAATAGTAGTAAACAATAATAATAAATATTAATAGTAATAATAGTGTTGAGAAGATTCATTATTTGTGCAGTGCTTCAAGAATGAAAAGTGTTAAATAAATCCAATTAGTAATTAAAGTTTGTGTGTGTAATACAAAAATGTGCTCAATGAGTTGGTTTGGAAAATAATTAGCCAGAATTGTCATTCCCCCCTTTGGTCCATCTTTTGTGGAAAGATGAAACCCAGGACTGTTATTTTATACACTGTGAAAACTGAGTAAGAATTAATGGATGTTTTATAATTAAATGACAACACATCATGTTCATTAGCATGTAGTTATGGAACGACAATATTCCCATATGTGACTGTAATATATTTTAATTTTTCTAAAATATTGATGTACTTATGTATTTGAGCGCTGCACACAAGCACAACTTCTGTAAAGCCCAACTTTTAATTGCATGGTGAGATCTGACATTTCAAATACCGAGGAAACAAACTGCTGTCTGACAGAGCAGACAACGGGCTTGCAGAACTTTGTACTTGAAAATAATGAATTCAGGAAATACCTTGTGCCTGACTCCAGCAACAATCTCTTCCTCCCTAACAGTGATCCCTGCTCTGTGCTCTACAGTGATGGCAAGCACACAGGCTGGGGTGAGGGGAAATGGAAAAAGAATCTATAGCAAATGCAAATGTCTTCTTTTTCTGTGGATCCATGTCACCATTTTTGCTTACATGAGGCGAAGTTCTTTACTTCTCTGAGGAAAGCTCTGCATTTGGCAACTGAAGGCACCACTTTCCTCACAGCTCAACATGAGCAAATGTTAGAAGCCCAGCAATGTGTGCCTTCAGCCCAGAAAGCCAATCATGTCCTGGGCTGCACCCAAAGAAGCGTGACCAGCAGGTCAAGGGAGGGGATTTTTCCCCTCCACTCCAGTAAAACCCCACCTGGAGTACTGTGTTCAGTTCTGGGGTCCCCAACATAAGGAGGACATGGACCTGTTGGAGCGAGTCCAGAGGAGGCCACGAAGATGATCAGAGGGCTGGAGCACTTCTCCTATGAGGACAGGCTGAAAGAGTTGGGATTGTTCAGCCCGGAGAAGAGAAGACTCTGGGGAGACCTTTGAGCAGCCTTACCAGTACCTAGAGGGGCCTTCAGGAAAGCTGGAGAGGGGCTGTTTACAAGGGCAGGGAGTGATAGGAACAAGGGGCAATGGCCTTAAATTAAAAGAGGGGAGATTTAGATTAGATATTAGGAATAAATTCTTCCCTGTGAGTGTGGTGAGGCACTGGAACAGGTTGCCCAGAGAAGCTGTGGATGCCCCCTCCCTGGAAGTGTTCAAAGCCAGGTTGGATGGGGCTTTGGGCAACCTGGGCTAGTGAAGGGTGTCCCTGCCCATGGCAGGGGGGTTGGAACTAGGTAATCTTTGAGGTCCCTTCCAACCTAAACCATTCTATGATTCTGTGATTCTATGAAATGCATCCTAAAGCTGTCTAGGATAGCAGCCACTGTAGGATAACATTGTAAATCCAATGTCCCTGCTTTTCAGCCACCATTTCCGATTCAGTAGGGAATTATTTCCATGACTCTCCTCCTCTCTGACCTGACTTCTGTTCTTTATGACTAAGTGAGCAAGGAATCTGTACATAGATCAAGAGAGTCAGCATTATTTTATGCTGTGAACTTGTCTATGAATTTGGAAGAAAGTGATACTGTTCATTTTATCTCTAGAATTGGTTATATCTATTGATATACCACTGAAAGAAGAAAAGAAGATACAAACGTGTTAAAGAAAGCAATGTTTTGTGTTGGTGAACATCCGTTCACCTGCTCTGAGAGGGCTGAACCAAGTATACAAGAAAACAAGGAATGTCCTCATTATTTTATGCTGATCATGGTTTTCCTCTGTGTTCCTAGCCAAGATGGACAGGGACTGTGATTCTTCATTGCCTTGCCTCTCATGAAAGTATAGCAAACAAAGTGAGCATATGTGTCTGTTATCCAGAGTCTTCAAACAACTCTAAAGCTAAATCTAAATCAAATCCTCAGTAGTCTTCCAACACTACAATAAATGACTACCCAGAGCACAGGGAATTCATGAGTCAGGTCCCAGATCTCCCGCAGCCCAGACTACCTGCTTGCCGTCAGCTTTGCAGTAATAGACAGCTTAGGTAGTCTGCAAATAATCAAGACAAAAGGTTGGCCCAAAAGTACCCAAGATAGTAGGAAGTCTAACAGCAGGGACACCTCCTAGAACATTGCAATCCCTAAACCATCCCTTTAGTTAAAACCCTTTTGTACCTTCAAAGAAATAAATCCTGACTTCTGCATTTGGAAGAACGGTAGCACAACTGTGTAATTCCCTATTATAGGTAAAAAAAGTCCTAATTTGCTTTCTCAGCTTTTCTGTTGCAAGACTGGCCTGTCAAGACAATGTCTAGTTCTCTTGTTTAAACTAAAAATCTGGATTGGTCCAGCAATATATATTTTTTTTTATCAATCAGATGCTTAAATCAGGTCAAATCCCCATTATGAATGTTTGCAGGCTGCAGATGCACAGCGTCCTGTCCGATGACTGCCTCCATATTTCCATTTTCCCTATTTCATACAGCCATTATCTATTTCATAATATTTGCAGTAGCCTGCCAGATCACTTCAGCAGGGTAGATAGAACAATATCAGTTTTCCCTATGTGACTCTCATGGTTTCTGTAGTCTTCCTTTATTTCTCCCAGTTAAAACCAGCAGCAATTAAAAAAGAATAAGAAAACAGATCACCACCACTTTCATTTGGTCATGTCTTATCTCTATCGTCTTCTAGATTCTTCTGTTGATTCTTAGGTCATAAGCTAAATTGTCCCAATTCAACACCATATAAAAGATTGAACAGCAATCTGTGTGAAGGGAACAGGGCTTTCTCCAGCTCTTACCTCAGCTCTGCAGTGCAAGGAACTTTTCACTGTCCCACTTGAATGTATCTTGTGTCTCCTATGTTGACTACAGAGGTTTTCAGGCAGTACAGTATGGATTAGGTGATGGTAATCAGTAGGGGTGATGTGCATTCTGCCATGATCACCAAACTAATATTATTCACCTACTTTATCCTCCATTTATATCTGTTTTATGACCCCTTTTGATGTTCCTAAATGATAAAGAGATCAAGATCTGAGGTAAAAAAAACAATTGAAACATCATTCCACCTAGTGGCATTCCTCACCCTGCCTAAACCAGTGCTTGTCAAATGACTATTGATTGCACGTTTCAGTAACATTTTATTTTATTTAGATGTCATTTTCTTTAATAGTCAGTGATGTTTTTGCAATACTGTAAGTATTCTACTCTCTCTTCTATGTTATAAAGAGATCAAAAGCAGTACTACGCTGAGAAAAAGATTGAATTGGGTCTCCCAAATATTATACAAGTCAACTACTTTAAAAAACATGGGCATAAACATCAAGATTCCAAACAGGTAACACAAAACACAGACAAAACTATCAGCTATTATACTGTTTGGGTCATGCTCCAAGTGTACAAGCAGAACTGCTTTAAATTCAATAACCAATATTGGATCGAATGAAAGGTCCAAGTACATCAAATCTTCTTTAAATTCCAAGGGTAAAAAGTTGCCAGAAGTGTATACAATTACAGGGTTTTTTTAAATGTTCAAATATGAATGGAAAAGTAATGCTAGATAAAGAGCAATCGTAGCTCAAATATTCTAGTAATAATGCCTCCTTTTTCAGTGATAGGTTCAAAATAACTTTAAAGTAAGATCCCAGCGTGATCAGTGTATTTTACTGCAGAGGAATGAAGGCACAGAGGAGGAAAAATGCAGTGGCAGAAGTAGAATAGAACCTATATAGCTCTCTCTTTTTTTTGCAAGGGGGCTCAAAAGAACAAACTTCAAGCTAGGTATGTTTTCATCTCCTGTTTTTTGGATACTTGGGTATTTGCACCGTAGTCCTTTTGTTGAAAGAAAGTAAGTTCAAAATTAGTGCACAGGTTAGAATCTGACATGTAGTAAACTATAACAGTGGGGTAACAGATACTTGATTAAAACGGTAAATGATATTCTGAGCATATCAACAATCTGTTACTAAAGTTTTAAGAAAATGAGTAATTATATGGATTTCAGCAGACACTGAAATAAAAGCATGTACTGTCAAACTTGGTATGAATAGACTCCAATCTATAGTCACAAATAATGCCTTTTTACTGCCCAAATGTATGTCTCAAGCTTTTGTGTAAAGTGGTTTTCTCTTCTTTTCCCTTCTTGTAGCAACTGCATTTCCTAAGGAGAAATGTTGAATGGGAAAAGCAGAAACTGCTAGTTATGCTGTTAGGTCATTTGATAAAGGCAGAACACATCTCTTCTGCACAAACCCCACTTTGTAAAGGTGCTGAAGAGCATTTTGGATGGATGGAAATTGACTGACAAATACATCCCAGAACTGGACCCATCTCCAACAGCTTTTTTAGCTGATGGCCTTGCCCGAGAGCTGCCGCATTCCTGCAGGTTGTATGGAACCCCAGAGCCCGCAGTTGGACAGGTTCGTAGGGCACCCTCCAGTTCGATGCGTCTAGAGTGAAGTCTGCGCCCGCTGGATTCAGAGGTAAAATATCTTATGATTTTAGTGAAACCAGAATTTACTCCCTATTCCAGCACATCTGCCAGGGGAACCTCGCCAGGGCTGAAGAAACATGTTTGCCATCGGCATTCTGCTTGTGTGCGCGCACACCTATCTGCCTTTCAGACTAAGCATACACATATAGATAATATTTTAGGGAGTGTTTTGACCTGCATGCTATTTTTAAAGTGCGTTATGAAGTGGTGAGTTTATATAAATACTGCGTAACAGCGATAGCCTCAAAACTTCAAGGTTGCTTTATATATTGCGATGAGTCAGCGAGGCTGTTGGCAACGTACAGGCAGCTCTGTGCAGAACTGGAGGCTGTGGGTGGGTGGCAAAGTGTTCCAAATACATCATATACAAAAACTTTCCGAATAAGTAAAAATGCAATTTTCCTAATTGAATACACTTTTATTCTTCTTATCACAGGGATTTATGGGCTCCCCCTAGTGGGTAATTTTAGTGTATGAGGTTTTTCTTAGGGGCTTGTTCTCGAAGGGTTTACAGCTATAAACAAGATGGCTGACAGGCCGCAATAGCCTTAAGATTTTAAAATCCTCCCCTTTCGGGTCAGTCTGCTGCTACCGCCGCTCCCAGTAAAGTTAAGGGAAAAGTTACAGAGCCCGTACAATGCACCCGTTACCACCCGGTTAGTTTGAGAGCAGAGGCTCTCCTGCCAGGATTAATTAATTAGGAGCTACCGCTGCCTTTCCCTCAGAGAGCGTCTGTAAGGGAGCGCAGTGGGTCCAGCCCCGCTGGCGGCCGCCTCCGGCCCGGTCTAGCCCCGGCGGAGCAAGGAGTTTCCCGCCGAGCCCCGCGGAGGGGCCACCCCGNGGCACTGCCCGCCCAGCCGCCGCGGGCCCGGGGGTGGGAGGTATTGCCGCGCCGCCGTAGGAAGCGCAGGACGGGAACGATAAGCGAGTCGGCGTGGGCCGAAGGCGGCCTGGGCCGTGTCCGGGGCCAGGGCCCGGGCCCGCACCCCGCGCTCGGCTGCCCGGCTGCAGCGGTTTAGGCTATTAAAAACAAATTTTAAAAGTCTTAAGCCGTCTTATGGTGGATACCGGTTATTATTAAAACTGGCGGCGTTTTAGGGGCCTCGCTTACTCTTGATTGCTTGGGAGAAAACATTTTGTGGTAGAAAAGAGAGTAATCGATTTAGCATCCCCCCCCAGGTTTTCAGTCCGTTTTACTTCCTGGTTCTCTTGCCTCAGCAGCTGGGGCGGCTGGGCCGCCGCCGGCCGTGGGCCGTTTGCTTGTTGCTGTGGTACTTCTCCTAAATTTTAGTTTGCTTGGGATCATTTTTTTAAAGGTTTGGAGGGTGGGGTGTTTTTTTTTGTTGTTTTTGTTTGAGGGGATTTTAATAGGGTTTTTAATTATACGTTTGGGGCTAATTTTCCAGATAAGTGTCCTGCCAATGCTTGCGTTGCACGAAGCATATGTGCTTGTCATCTGAGATGCGCATAAAATAAACGGTGAGTTCCTTAACGAGGGAGTGAACGGCTGGCTCTTGAAGGCTGAATCTTGCAGTTATCTTAGCTGCAAAAGTAATTAGATTTGATTATTTTTCTTCTCATTATACTGACACAAAATAAGAGTGGGAAAATGTCACCGAAACAATTAAAACTGGCAGTGAAAAATAAGAGGGTTTTTTTTTTTTTTCCCCTTTCCCATACCTCCAGCATAGTTACATTTATAACTGAGTATGTGTCTCTTGTGGTCTCGATTACATCCTGTGTTTTTAGCTGGCAGCGTTTCCTCTGCAGAGGCCCTGTTCTGTGTGCCAGCATACATTTCTGTGTATATTAAAAGAACAGAATCAAGATGAAATAGTAAATGAAGCTACACTCCCCTCAATAAGTGGGGTTTTAATACTAATGCTTGGAACAAAACAAGAAGCGGTATATTCATCATTGCGTTTCTCTTTGTAAAACCAAAAAGTGTTTTGCTTTGCCTTATCAGAGAAGATTGAGCAATTCATTTAAGCCATCAAACATCTTACACAGACCTTTCTCCCATTCTTTAATATTTAAATATGTGAAGACTATTTCTTCAGTAATGTTTTCTGGAAGTGGAGCTTGGCTTCTCCGAAGTATTCGGCTTTTCAGAATCACGATGCGAATCCTCACCTCCAGAAACATTTCTTTTTTTTCAGTTTGCATAGAAACATTTTTGGAACAGTGAACTCTGCTAACAGCTGTATTCAATCTTGAGTAAAATCACTTCCTGAAAAAAGTGAAATTAAACTTAATATACAAGCTTGCTTGGAATATAATACCATGGAGTTAGGGAACTTTGTGATTATGAAACTGAATCCATTCACCCCGCTGAGGTAATTTCTTGTAAATTGTACACTATGGAAATCTTTAATCAGTGTCAATGTTTTTAAAGCTAAAATTCATACATTTCAAATGTGTTTTTTATTTCCCCTCACCCAGAGAGTGCATTGGTTTGCTGGGTTAGTTTTTGTTGGGTGGTTGAATTTTTTGCTGCAGTTGTGCAAGGTGGGAGAGGAGTTAGGGCACAAAGAATGGCACTCTAACTTGCCCTAAGTCTTTGGCATTGTGAGTCCAGTCATAAAAATCATGAGTCTGATTAAAAAAAGACAGGTATTTAAAAGCTACGTCTGATTTAGTTAAAAGAATTATAAAATCAGGCTGTTCTTCAGTTTAATGCTGCAGTGTTCCACAGAGGGGGTAGGAGGTATTCTGTATTTTTAAATATATTTAAGATGAAATGTGAGATCTGGATGTATTTATACTGTGTCTGAAAGGTAGAAAATGAGCTAGCCTGCGTACTGGTAAGCGTCACTCTGACAGTATAGACTAAAACCACGGAATAATGCTCAGCTCGCAGCCAGCCTTATGCCATCGAAGCTAAAACCCACCTTGCAGTGACTACACTGCTCAGGGTACACGAGCTTCAAAATGCAAAACAAAACCAAAAGCATCCACGTACTGAGGCTACATGTTAGCATTGTTAACATAAGTCTGTTGTTCATCTGACCTCGTGGTCCGGGACTTCAAAACGAGACCAAAAAGAACAACACACCAAACCCAAATTGCGCAGTTGTATTTAAATTTTAAACAGAGGAACAGAATGTTTAAATCCTTAAAAGGGCTGAGTCAGTCATTGGGGCACTCCAGTCAAGTCCTGCCTTAGCTGGTGCCTAATTCTATAGGTGCCTAAGGATCTAAATACATTTTGCATATGTTTCTGCATTCAGTAGCTTGGAAGCAGAATATAAGGGCAAAGATTCAAATGTGATTTTCTTGCTTTGGGATGAGTGCCATAGCCACAGGTTAGAGAGTCTACTCCGCTTCTTCCTTATTTCATTATTGTACATAAAACCATGACCACGTTGGTAGCAGACATTGAGAGATCCATTCCTGAATGCTCAGGCTAGGACAGGGTGTGAGTGATGGCTCCAGGTTGGATTTGGGGTTCCTGTTTCCACTGGGATGTTCCAAACATGTCTTTTCTGCAATTCGTTGTATGGATGGTTTTCTTCTGAAGCATGTGTGGTTTCCCTTCCCTTTCCCTTCACTTATGGCATGGGTAACCTAAGGGCCTGCCTTGGAGCAGGAAATTCCGGGAGGGGGAAGGCCACCTACTATGTGCTACAATAGCTAGCCAAGTGACTGACACGCTGCCGTTTAACTTCTCATGCCGTCAGCTTTAAACAGAAACCCTCCTTTCAGCAGGAGTTTTGCTTTAAAATCAAGTTTCACTTCCTGATTTACCAGGAGAGAACAGGAAAAAATGTCATCTGAAATACTGTCAAATACTCTAAATACTAAGAAAAGTTAAATTTTGTGTAAGCACTGTTCTTTTGGCTATATTTAACTAACAAAACACATGCAAAATTTCTCCTGTGTATCATGTTGTGGATTCTGGAAAGTAAAAAAGGTAAATGTTTTAACTCTTAACCCGTCTGTTCATATGTACAATGGTTCCCATTTGATAAGGGTACTTTTTAGCAATCGCATTTTTTTTATGATTCATCAGTCTAGAGAACGTTCAGGGCAAGTTAATTATCTCGTGTGAAGTGATGGGTTTCTTATTGCTTTATATGCTATTTTATTTTTTGAATGTCTTCTGTGGAAAATATAGGTGTAAATTGCAGTAATGCAACAAACTACTCATTGCAGTACAAATACTTTCGTAGAAAAAATATACACTGGAAGTTTTCTTTTAATGGAAATAAAAATAATTGCTTTCACCCTGCTTGAGCTTGGTTATGGCTCTTAAGGGAGCAGAGTATACCTTAGGGCTTTGGCTGCTTTGTGGTTGGCACACTGTATTTTGGTTGGCTTTCTTGTAGAATGTGGATTATATGCTCTTCTGTTAGATGATAAAGCCCTTTTGGGAACAAAATTAGTTTTTTTCTTAGCATGATTTCTCTTTATTTTATCCAAATTCATATAACTAAAATTAAAATTCTGCCCACCCCAACCACTTTTTTCCTTTTTACCGCTGACAAAAGAACCGAACATTTTTTCCATTCCTTGTCCAAATTGTTAAGATGCCCCTGAGGACCTTTGTTTACAGTGTCTTCTCATTCTTTTTTTTTTCTTGACATTCTCCCCTCCCTCCAGCAGTGAGATACTAATTAAAGAGAGGACACAGTGACCCTGGGTTGTTTAGAAGTCACAGGGGAGGGGTGGTGGCACAATGACAAAACCATCCCTGCAGGAAGTAATCAGGCCTGAGACCCAGCACAATGCTCGCTTCCATCACCTGAAAAACCCTTTCAATTTGGAAATCCAGCCCAGAAGCAGATTTATTTTCCCTTTAATAAAGTATCTTCATTACAAACAAAGCGTCAGTATCTCTCTGTGTCAGGCTGTTTGTTTAACAGGGTTGTTATACAAGTACTGGGTATTTTTTCATAAACAACTACTGAAAAATATTTCTCTTAATAGACTTTGTAAGGTAAAAGCAGTATTAATAATAGGATTTTACTGAATGGCATCTACATTTGTCTTTAACTTCGAGGGAAAAGTAGTTGGTTAGCATGATGTCATCCAGCAGGATTACAGTCTTATCTAGTAAATATGAAATTTGCAATATTATTATGGCTATTATTACTTAATTACTAGCTCATCAATAGCTGTGGTGCTTTACAAGGCGAGGCTTTACTTGTGGTGCCTTACAACAGGGAAATTCAGGATTCATTCCAAAGTAGATTTTGTAAACTGGACCAAAAAATCATCACTTTGGGTTTACACCTGTGAAAATAAGGTTTCTGTCTCTCCAGAAATCTCCGCTGCAGGGCGTTTCCAGCATACGGGATAGGCAGGGTCCGGCAGCGTGCGCTGGGGCACTGCCTGCTCCTGTGCAGCGTTCTGCTGGCAAAGCCGGGGAGACACTGTTGATATGTTAGTGCAGCCAATTAGATAAATCAGCAGCCCCTAGCCCTACCGCTCAATCTTCGCTGTTATCTGTACAGTTTTATCTTGTACCCATAAAAGAACCGAGCTGATTTCAGTAGCTATCCACTTGGGCTGACCTGCATAAATCAGATTGCAATGTTGGAGTTAGCAACATGATACCTACTGTTCCTGTGGAATACACGGGAAAAAAAATCCCACTGTCAGGGAGCTGGATCACGCTGCAGACAACGTGCACTTTAAAATGCATAATTAAGGGATTTTTTGATTTTTATCTTTATGGATTTTTTTTAGCAATTAAGAATAAAATCAGCTAGGAGAAACATTTAGAAGAGCCTAGTTTGAGGCAGAGAGGAACACTGTTGTGTCTTACTCCACAGCCTGAACGAATCCTTGTCTCCTTAAAAATAATCTCTTAACTCTGAGGTTTTGTCTGGGGTTTTTTTGGTGTTTTTTTTTTTTAAATATAAATTCATGGAGGCATGGTGATACCTGGAAAGATTGTAAGTTATAGTATGCCCATTTCACTGAGTATCAATCTGTGCAACAACATTTACGCTTAACAATTAAACGCTGTCTCTTCAGCCCCCAATTTAAAGTCTGAGTGTAACCCAAGTGTGGTAGACATGGATCCATTGGATCAGTTGGTTCCACATATCTAATATGCCTTTCAGTGTTATATGTATTTTAAATTATTTTGCAAAATCTTTGATTATACCAATCAAAAATATCCTGATCAAATGTCAGGATTTGTGTAAGTATCTATATTCTGCGTATAGTAGGCACCAGAATTTGGTAGTATTTGTTCTGTAAACTCTTTTTTTACTCGTTTTTTAATGACCTACTAGTCCCTTGAAAAGGAAGGTGCTGTCGGTTTTGATCGGCTAGTGGCCTTGCATCTTCAGGAAGATGCTACACCCCACACCCTAAACCAGCCTGAAAACAGATGCTGTCCTTCCCTGCGGTGACTCGGTGACTCTTCACACCTACTCAGGGCGTGAGCTGGCTGTGTAACTAGAGACCCACGAAGTTATCACTGTCTGGGCAACAAAAAAGAGCTAATAGTATCAAAACCTAATGCTGAGGTCCGTCCCGTGGTCATTAATACCAGATCTGTGCCCTGTGGGACTGCTTGGCTGTGCAAACGTGATCCAGATCAGGGAGGAGCATGCACGAGCTGCATTGCTGCTGCTGAGGCAGAGGGCATTGTACAGGGCTTATGATCGTAGAGATGTGGTGGTCTCGGCTAAATGCAGGCGGTGTATCACCAGCTCCTGAGCCTGGCGGGGGTTCTGGCGCCGCTAAGGCAACACACTTGCTGTCTCTGATGCAGCAGACACTGCCTTGGGTTGAGCAGCGGTGGCCAGCGTCCGCTGTGGTGTTGGCTTTTTGGCTGTTTAGATCATTTGTGGGACAGGCGTGAATGCAGTGACTGTCCGAGGGAAAGAGCCTGCTTAAAATGAGAACACCGACATTTTGGGTGCCGGTGGGGAGTGCGATGTTGGAGTGGAAAGGAGACAAAAGGGGACTTAAAAATGCCTCTGTCTGGGTATCTTCAGTTACAGAGCAGTACAGATGTTGGAAACTATGATGAGGCATATGTATCACTGGACTAAAATTGTCACCTTCCCAAAATTTGGAAAAAAAAAGAAGACACTTTGTTTTTTACATAAATTTTACCAAGGAAAGCCCATTTGTGCTGAGTATTCCTGTGGCTAGTGCAGCTTTGATCCAGTACAGAGTTTCCTAAAACTTGATTTAGTATCTCAGGGAATCACAGTATAATTGATTCAGACCAAAAAGAATCAGCTCTTGACATCACTGTTGGTTATTGCGCTGCCCATTTGACTGGGTTGTTATTGTTCAGATTCCTTTCTGGTTTTGTAACGGCTGTATTTCACATTAAAGTTCAATGGTTTAATTAAGGAAATGACTGAATAGGAAGTTACTGTAACCATGATTTCAGCTTTTAAAGAAAGATTTGCCATACACGTGAGGAAATTTGTGAACTTAAGCTTTTTGTTAAATATGCAACATCCCCACTTTGTTTTTTAAACCACTGATACTCAGATGGATAAATCACACCATTTTCCTTCTTTTTGTGCAGCTTTATTCGTTTCCAAGCGTATAGTATCTTGCAGTGTCTTTCCCTGAAGTATGGTTTTAAACAAAGATGATTTCATTTGCAAGTGTAATTGAGATCTGAAGACAAAACTAAGGACGTTCTGGTTCTGTGTTTGCAAATGTCTCTTGAAATGAAAATATTTTATGTGCTGCTACATAAAACCCTGAGTAGCTGCTTGCTTTCAGTTTTGAGTCTGGTCAGGGCTCTGCAGTCAGGCTGCATCTCGGCACCGCTGTTCCCTCAACAGTTGGGTGGGATTGAGAATTTGCTGCCTCTGTGCCTGGGTCTAGCCAAGCCTGTTACGTCTTCCAGCTGCTCTCTGCATCAGAACTGGGAAACCAACCCATTAGGAAAATTGTATATGTAGATCTGTAGATTTAAACTGTATCAGTTTACTTTTCCACTTCAGAGCACACCCGCATGAACAGTTGATTCAATCCAGGTAGGGAGTGTGGTAATGTCTGCTCCGAAGGGTGGAATCAGTGGCTGGCATGGATGTGGAGAGGGAATGCCGTGGCCGGGAGAGACATCTCTTAAATCAGATGAGATACGAAAGGAGTAGCAAAGTCTCAGTGGAAAAAAAAAAAAAAAAAAAGAGCTCAAAACTACTGACAAAAAAAAAAAAAAAAGAGCTCACATCTACTGACTACAAGAAGTACCCACTCTGCCAAATGGTATGTTTATTAGTTTGATCAGCTACCAAATAATTACAGTGGTACAGTAAATAGCATTAAGTACTATGCGTCATCTGAAGCCTGGAGTTTCTCAGCATGGAAAGGCATGACTTCTTTTTTTTTTTCCCTTTTCAGTATGTTTACTTTATAGTTTACAGTTCTTGAAAGGAGCAGTCTAGCAGTCCAGCAGAAACTAAGATCCATAGGTAGGTATCATAAAATCGTTTCCATTGTAGGGTGAGCTGCCTAGCAGGCAGTCGACGCTGACAATCAAAAAGTAGCTGGGAGTTAATGAGAGGCACATTGCCTGGCTGTTTTAACATTTGAACAAAGGAGTTCTAGCACAGTTTTGATTCAATTCTTGAGTTTTATCAGCCAAACATAATAGAAAATCAGTAATTAGGCAATTTTAAGCGTTTAAACCGAGTGTAGTCAAGGGATCTAAAATATAGATTATAAGAGGATATATTATTTTAAATGGAAATGTTATGGTAATGCATTCTAGAATTAACCTTTTAATTTAAAACTGCCTTTTGTTTTGTTAAAAAAATTAAAGGTTGTCTACGTTGGTGACATTTCAAAGACAACCTGATTTTTTTAAATGAAAATAAACAGATTTTTTTTCTGTATTCTACAGTGACACTAGTAAAAACTGCAGTAAGGAAGCTCAACATGAATTAATTGTTTTGTGTGATTCTGCTCGAATGGTGTGGTGGTCAGATTGTAAGTGTTTTGATACAAAATATGTGATTTATTGTTTATATTTTTTAATGAAGATTCCGATTGGGCTTTATTTTGCAGTTTAAGTCATTTATATCTCAAAGTTTTAGCTTCTCCTGTTTTCCATTCTGTAAGAACGCTTTGGTCAAAGCTGCTGGTGTAGCCAGTGCATAGCCCACTGAATATGGTCACCAAGGGATTAATACAGCTCTCCGGCTTTTTTTTCACTCTGGCCTAGTTCCTGCAAAATCATGTGCCTACATGATTTACTCACATGAACCGTCATATAGTATGTTGTTGCTAGGAAAAAGGCTTTATTTTTCTCAAGTTACCAAATACTAAAGTAGATTAAGAAAAGCTAAAGAGCTAGTAATGTCAAAGAAGTTAGTAGGTATCAGAGGTTTTAGCAACTGGTGTCAGGAGCCTGCAGTTGAAATTAGTATTGCAACAGAAGGATTTTTCTTTACTCATACCTCTTGTCAGTACATTTGTAGTTGATTTAAGACCGCTCCTTTTTCTTCAGGTAATGTCACTAGATTGCATACACGCAAGCGCAGAAGTTAATGCGTATGCTTAAACAGTCTGAGGCAGCGTTGGGAACAACCCTTCTGTGGAATGAAGTAGCAACTTCAGTGGAAATATAAAGAACAAGGGGATTAAAATGGAACCATTGAGGCATATTTAGATTTTTCAACTATCTTTTCATGTCTTTTAAATAGTGTCTGTAATTCTGATAAAAACTATTCTTGAGTTGTGAAACAGCAGGCTCTACGCAGAAAGCAATCTGAAATTTCTTGGATGCAAAATGTACTTTTTCAGTTTGTACAGAATGTGATTTATATAACATCTCAGCTGACATGATCTGACATGTTTTTATGAATTCCTTTGCAAGGCAAAAATGCCTCTAGTTGCAATTTATAGTAATGAGACTGTCTGCTGTAAAGTAACTGGTTACAATGAAGGTATAAGAGGCAAGCACGTTTGCCTTTCCAAGCCATTAACCTCTCCTCACTGCTAGAGTACCCGAGCCTGTGTTCTGCAGCAACGTTATCTGCAGGTCCCCAAACTCCGTCTGGTTGTCCAAACATAATTTTGTATATGCTTCACCAAATACAGTATTTTGGTCTAGAGTTCAGCCATCAGGTTAAACTATATCCAACAGATAACTGTGAAAACTACAACAAAGTTCCGTCTATAATTATGCAAACAAATATTCGTGTGAAAACTTTTCAAAGATGTTTAAAACAGCGAAGGGTAAATTGTCTGTGTTTTAGGGTCACAAGCAATATTATGACAGTACCCATTTGTCTTTATCAATGCACTTCTGGGTGACGTTAGGAGACAACCGGATCAGGTCCTGAAGTGGGCAGTTCTTTATCTGGTAGTTTTGATGGCCAGGTAACAGAAACCTGATGTGCATGCAAGGGCACATGTTCGCATCGATTCGTGTTTAAATACTAGAGTGAAAATTATCCAAATTTGCTTCCCGCTTGAAGAAGATAATCTCTTTCCTCCTAGTAAGTAGTGCTGGAAGGTTCCTGTAGCTATTTGCTGAAATCCTTTTTGTCTTGGAGCCCCGTTCAGCAAACACTCCTGGGAGTTTTGCTCTGCTCAGATAGAAGCACAGCAAGTTGTACTGCAAGCACTCAAACACTGTGAAGATCTGGTCCCTGGGGAGCTTAGTGCAAAATTCTTTTTGAAGATCCCAGAACGGAGAAAATCCTGGCTATGCAGAGCCTCTGACAGAAGCTGCAATAGAGGAAGATAGGGGAAGGAGTTGCCAAGGCAGTGAAGAACTTCAAAGAATGCTGGAACTAGGGGCAAAAGTTCAAACTAATTCTTATGTTATCCGAACTTGCTCACCCAACTCTGTTACAGTGCATCTGCACAAAATGGCTGCGGTCTGGTTGTTGCAGTAACCTCACTTTTCTGGAATCTCAGTGGAAATGCATGGTTAAAAAAGTGGTCGTCAGTGAAAAATGTTCTGAGTAAAATTCCATGAGGTAGCCCTAGACTGAGAGAAGCCACGCAGGCAACAGCATCTCCTCCCATGGGGACATACACCTTCTCCTGGATGTGTGCTCCTGCCACTTGTGGTGGTCTTGTTAGACGCCTCTGTGACCCAACTCAACTCCCAGTCATGGCAGAAAGAAGAGCAGAAAGATTTCTTCTGGGTTGGCGAGTTGAACCAGCAAGCAAAAGAAAGAGAGGGTCAAGCACAAGGCTCAGAATGGTGAAGCTCAGAGCAGGAAGCGGGAAGGGAGCAGAAGATTTCCTCCTTTTTGGCATCCTCGAGCAGAGAAGATCACTTGGTAGTTCACAAAAACACAGTGTAAGTGCTTTAATTCTGGGTGAATTCTGTATTCACCCACTTTACCCACTGGTAAAGCTCCCATTGACCAGGCCAGGATTTCATTCCAGGTTTTATCTTTATGTGCATTGATGTTGATGAACAGACCTGTGAAATATGGTTGTGCAGTATCTGATAAGATACTTTAAATCCAACTGGAGAGAACGTGTTGAAAACAGCTATAAGTATCTATTTACCTAAATAAATAGGAAACTTAATTATGATGCAATGAAATATTTTCCCACCACGATTTGTGCTGCTGCCAGCCCACGACACTTAGTATAGAACAATTAGTAAATAACTCTATGAATTACTCCCTGAAATAAATTGTCCTAGCCATCTTGATTAATTTACTGATTACTGAACATAAATATTCAGATCATCTCTGAATTTAAAATTACAGGAACTGAAATGATGAAGACTGAGACATGGGATAGCAATGAAGTTTGTTGCTAATTTAGCTCAGCGTGAAAGTGGAAAAACCCTGTTGGGAGCCGACGGCAGTATGGTGTGCCAGGAAATGGCTGTGGGGTTCTGCTCCTGCTTTTCACTCTCTGTGGGACATCAGTGGAACCTTCCACTGCAGATGCCGAGTGCCTTGCTGGTGGAGATCTTCTATTGCCATGACCACCAGGCAGATGAGATTTATGAGCACTGAATTTACATGGGAGGAGCAATTTTCTTATTCTGAAGATGTATCTGTTGATCATTTTGTTCTGTGTTACGTTGGTGTTGTGTATGTGCTACCACTGTAACTAGTGTGCGGTTTCCAAACTCAGAGGGGTAGAACATGCATTTTTAAGGGGAAAAAACCACCCAGTTTACAGCTTCTTTGGAAGACTGAAAACCATAATGCCTGTCAGAGATGTAAGCTGCACCAGGTACTTCAGGAACAATTCTATCTAGGTTTATGTGAATACTTTTATATTGAAGATACTGAAAATGAGATAAGATTCAAACTAATTTTTGAATATTTGCTTAACTTCTGCCACACGATCTTGTTTCTTCCCTTCGTACTCTTAAGTTAGATCGTTATAATCTGACTGTGTATTATAAACAAATGTCTTTCTGTTTATGTGCATTTATAAAACAAACTTGGAGGGTACAGGCTATAATTTTGAAGCTGCTAAAATTTATATGCCCTTTTGAAATCTACATGGCAATTAGTTTCTTACACTGCAACTGAGATGATGTACGTGAACACCAGCAAGCCAGTACAGTGTTGTCTGTGTACTCCAGGGAGTTGGAGCACCGTAAAGACATTTGCAGGTCAGAAATGAGGTTAATTGACAGGGATGTGTGTGAGGACAGGAAAAATTTGCACAGTGCTTGTCAGCAGGTAGAGCTGTCAGTTCTTCACTTGACTGGTAGTATTTGTCGAACAAACACAACAGGACTTTGTTCCAGGGTAAGGGGGAAAAAAAAAAAAAGAAGCAAGAAGAGTCATCTTAGGACAACAACATTGTTTGGAAAGAGATGTGTTTTGTGGTTTTGCTCCAAGATATCCACCCATATACATCTACCGTGCACACTCTCCTGTCAGGCTTGTCGCTCCTGCCAGCGTGACTGCTGTCTGCAGCAGAGGTGTGCAGAGCGGTATCTGGTCTGGTTTTTCCTCAGGTATTCTTCACGCCCATAGCTTGAGTATGCAAATCTGGTTTTGCATTAGTGACAAGAACTCCATCTTTTTTGGCATATCATATTTTGAGTGACTTTTTCTGCCTTTTCCCTCTTTTTCCATAATGACCCGTTTTGAATATAGCATGTGTTGGGATTCCAGCCTGCTCCTCATTGCTGTAGTACAAAATTTGCTTATAATGCAAATAATGAATGTTTCATTCAAGGCTTCAAAGTATACGTCCCGTTTTATGGATGTGGAAAGACCAGGTAAGGTTCTGAAATTTATTTTTCCCCATAACCGCAGGAAACTGACAAATCTGAATCTATTTCACAGACTTAGATACCAAGAAGAGAACACACAAAAGAATTGTATTTATGTCTGGCTGATTTTCAGTCAGACCTTCCACTCTAACCGCTGCGCAATGATTTATCTTTTCAGTGTCATTAACTGTTCTCAGTCGTTAAACATACTTTAATTGTAGGAGTCTTTCAATTTATTTTCTTTCTTATTTCTAAGATCCTAGTGAAAGAGTAACCATTCAAGTCTGGCTCACACAATGAAAAATTTCACCCAAGAATATCCAGCACACCAAAACTGAACAAATTGGGGCTATAAAGAGCCTCTTTTCTGTTGGAAAACCAGCAGATATAACCCCACGTTAGAACCATACTAATTCTGAAGTTTTAGAAAAAAAGTGTGTATTTCCAGTTTTTGCTTCATCTTTTATTAATATTTGTATTAAAATGTAAATATGTAAAATATATTAAAAAATGAAATAGCTGTGTAGAATCGTTTCCTAGAAAATACTTAGCAAATATTTTCGCTTTCTTCTTCTACTGTTCCATAAATTTATTCTGCACAAAATGTTAAAAGTATACAGTCAAGAAAGCGTGTCGAAACAGTGAGCTCTTCTTAGCAGTCTCACTTAAAACATGTTTTAATATAATGATGAACAACTTCCTACATAGTTAATAACAAAGCAGGAAAAAACCCAACCAATATACTGTGTCATTTCAGACAGACTTTATTATTTTGTTCTACAATAAATCTGGCAACTGTTTACAGACTTTGTTTTATAGTTTCAAACAAGTGTCTGGCAACATTATCAAGCTAATGGCACAATTCAGATCTTTTAGAGTAATTCTAGTTAATTCCATAAATCAAGATTGGATTTGTCCTTCATTTTAATTACTGATTAGGAGCAGCCTCCTTAAATTCCTGGTACATAATAGTCCTTTACAGTAATTCTGTTTCATACTCGTGCTTCCCAGAATACACAGGGTATATTTAGGAAGGGGGTGTTTGTTTGACAGTGGAATTACTTCTATATCATGGCTTTCAAAGGATAGATAATGCATTCCATAATGTAAAATGCTGGCATGGTGTTAACAAGAGATTGTGTTGCTCTCTACGTGTATATTCTCAACACCAGTCATTAGTGAAGGAATGGCAACAATTACTTATAATTGTGCAATTTATAAAGTGTCCTTCCAAGAACATTTAAGGAAGCATGGAAGGAATGAAGCAAACTGAAATGAATAGGAGTCGTCAAAACATGTCCTGGGAGGCACAAACGCAGTGGCCACAGCTGAGGCATGCTGTGTGCGCTGAGGGGAGCAGAGGACTGCCTTTCTTTTTCACAGAGCGTCGTTGGATTTAAGGGGAAAAAAACTCCACAGTAGAGGTGATGGGAAAATCAGAGACAGGTTGGAGGATTCCCAGAGAGAATGAGCTGATAGGTTCGAATCAAAAGAAACCCGTTACAGTGGCTGTGTGCAGGTATTTTATAATCTGTGATAAAATAGCATTTATTTTTTGCATTCTAAATTAGAATATAAGTAATGTGGTATCTTGATACCAATATTTGAAATGGTACAGCTGGAAAAGATTGTCTTCCCCTTTTGGTTGTGATCATCATGGAGATTCCTCTCTGTGTTTAGTATATTCCTAGTTGAATGTTGAATATATTTTGAAGACTGCATTCTTAAACAACAGCTTCTCATTGTGTGTGCAATACCTCACTCTTAGTAGATCGTATACTTCTGCAGATGTCATTGTTTTGTAATTATTTTCTTTTTCTAAAAGAAAAGAGACAATGTACAGAAGTTTTTTTATATAGAAACTGTTTTGCATGTTCATGGCATTACTGTGTCCCACTTCTACTGACCGTCTCATCCTCACTTAGCAAGATACAAGGGTGTTTTTTTTTTTTTTCATTACCTGCATACTGGGAATACTTAAATAATAATAAAAACAATTAATTATGAGGTTATTTATCACAAGGAGCTTCCCATGTAATGAAGCTCACTTTATTACTTTGGCTGTTATAAATGCTTTTCTTGCTTTCAGTTCTGAATAGATGAATTGAAGCCTAAAATTAAAAATCTGCTTCTGTACAATACCTGGCTTCCCATACCTCCTTACTAACACTTTTCAGGAAATGCTTAATATCTCCTAAAGCTCAGCCCTGCATACTGTTTCCTTGGCTTGCATAGGACATTTCAAAGTATTTTTGCATTGTTGTGGCTCAGCGTCCAGCCTACTGTGCTTTGCGTCTTTTTACAAAGACTAGGTGTGATGAGAGGATGGATCCACAAGCGAGCACTGCGGTGGAAAGCCCATAGCTCTTCTAAGTCCCATCAAGGCTGGGAAATGAGGTGCCCGCAATCACTCCTCTACTAATGGGTCTTCAGGAGGCCCTGAACTGGCGAGGATTGGAGGGTTGGGAGGAAATTCAGGAGATCCAATCTGGACTCAGGGGGTTGCAATAGACTAAAAGTTTCCCTTTGAAAGCAGATCCAGGGCTGAGGGACCATCTGTCCTACAGCGGCACTGAATGCCCTGAGGGCAAATAGCTACTTTGGCTGAATTTTGAGGGAAGCCATGGATTTGATTTAGAACAGAAACAGTAAAGTAGCAGCTTAAATGTGTAGAACTGTTTTTAAAATAATGGTTTAGTTCTGCCAGTCTACTCTTTGTTAAGATTGATGAAGATTACTGGAAGGATTCTTGAAGGCTTCCAGTTTTCTCCAGATTTGCAGAGAAATCTTTCTTTCTGTATCTACCCAGCCTCTTTGCAAACCTAAATTTCTGAACTGCACCATAGAAAACCCCAAACAGAACAAAACATATAATTACAACATTGTAGCTCCAAAATGCACCAGATCTGCTCAGCGCATTTTCCTTATTTCTGAATAAGCAACCCTGGGTAATTTAAAGAAGCTCTGAACATAATTTATACAGACACATAAATTTTCGTAGACCCTATGGTCACTTTTTTGCCTCAGGATCAAAATGAATTGCTCATTTATTACTGTAAGCAGCAAGATGCCTGGCTACCTGCAAGTTTGTTCAAACCTGTTCTAACACAGTTAATAATAAAGTCCTTAAAAATATGATTTAAATTATCACATCTGTATACGTTTTGGAGGTTAGATGTCTCCGTTTTGGGATTACTAAATGAATAAGACTGAGACTGTTCTTTGCAAACAAGGCATGCTTCTTGCATCCCAGAAAATATGCAGGGGAACTGTTATCGGTGTCTTGAACTGTCTACATACTGAAAAGTCCAGGGAATTATCTCGAGCTTTATCAACCTAATCTCAAATACAGGGTTTTACACAGAAATCATTTTGCCTGTGCTCTGGAGTAAGAACAAAGCAGCTTTTGGAAGGTACCTCAGGGGATCTCTAGTCCAACCTCCAGCCCCAAGCAGCATCAGTGATCAGGTCAGGTTGCTTAGGGCTATACGCAGTCTGGTTCTGAAAACGTTCAAGGATGGAGACTGCCCAGCCTCTCCGGGCAATGCCTGGCTGTCCTTCTGTCCAGTCAGAAACTTCTTGTTTCAATTTAGTTTTGCCGTCCCCTTCCCTCCAGCCACGCTGCTGTAAGGAGTCTTGCTACCTTGCCATAGCTATTGGAACGCAGCTTTTTCCCTGTTTGAGACGAAATTGGAGACAGATTACTCACGCCATTAAAAAAGATCAGAAACTGCTGATAGGTAGATTAGCACTTAGGACAGGACATCAAGGTTTTCTTCCCAGAAAATTCTGTAATACGTTTTTCTTTAACAGCAATAAATAAGCAGATACCATTTGATTGTGATCCAGTAGATGTTTACAGGATTATATTACTTGTTGTGTGTTTTCCTGATGTTAGGAAAGAGAGTAACGGTAACTGAGGGAAATGTGTCACGTACTGAATCTGTGTCCGAGTCGCGGGAAGCTGCGGGACATGTGGTGGCAGAGAGGGCGAGGCAGCAGCGCTTCAGATACTGCTTTGGAATATTCTTGAGTGCCTTCCCTGGTATGACAGTGACCAGGAAGAGGCCCAATCGCGCGTATAGTGTTTACATCCCTCCAGCCTCTTCCCTGGAGAATGGGCCAGGAAGAGCAGAGGGAAGGAAGCAAGGGATGATTGATAGGTTTTGAAAAGCTTTTCCCTGCGAGGGGAAGGTGTGGTCACTCTTCTCATCTCAGCTAACAAAGCCCTCCTGCAGGTATGGCAGATGTAAGCTTCATCCCCCCCTTTGCTGACCAGAACGTGGTCCAGAAAAATATTGTTCCTATTTTGTGTTTGGGAATACAGATTTGAGCAGGAGAAGTAGCCTGTCAATGATAGAGTTTATGCTGCTTTAAGACAGTGTTTCAGCACTGAATCTGATTATGTCATCTGTGACCATGGGGCTACAATAAGTAAGACCGGATCACGGCTCGCTTACTCTATGTAGTACATCTTGGGATGGCATGAAAACACAGCTACATTTCTATCAAATTAAGCCACAGGTACATGAACATACTAAGCCAATATAATGTGATACTGCTGCCAAAACAAGCGGTCATATCCACCCTCTCGCCCCTGCCTACTTTTGCTGCCATGCTACCTCCTCCATCACGCTGGCACAAGCAGTAGCACAGCCACATGCTGAACCAGACACAGGAAATGATCTGGAGGAAAACTAACCTGATCAGAGAGAGGAAAAAAAGATTTCACCCAGAATCACTTGCCAAACCATTGGTTTTCTTTCAGCAGTGATGCCAGCTGATGTTGTAAAGCAGACACGAAGCTACAGCCTTAACCAGACCAGGGAATGTGAATTTTTTCTACCTTTAAGCCTCTGTGCTAAATTTATGCCAGCGGTGGGCATACAAATGATCCGTGATCCAGTGTGAAGTTAAGATGGACTGGTTTGGCATAAAGTCTGGTTTGGCATATGCCTGGTTTGGCATAAAGTCTGCTCGTACAAACTTATTTCATCAAACGTATTTTAATGGCAGTGATCACCATGTGGCTGCAATGCTTTTCATCCAGTGTTAGCAGCGCTGAAACTTGTGTTATCAAATCAAGGCCAAACTGAATGAGATCCATTTTAGGACTTGAAAGAGGAAAAAAAAAGAAAGTTTTGCAGAACATAGTTCTGCCAAGCAGTGGTGCTTTCTTACCATCGGCTGTACTCAGATGGGCTCTGATCCGTGGTGGTAACGTATTAGGATGCCAAAATAGTTGGTGATTATTTTTAGGGAACTGAGTAATTTAAGATTGTGGCTTGTGTAGATACTAGCACTGTCAGTTGCACTCTTACCCCGCCTTTCAGTAATGAACTACCTGGCAGTTTTTCTGTTTCGTCCCAGCTGTTTCCCATTGTCACGTTTGTGTGTGCGAGATTGGTGCCACGGTATTATCAGAAAGAGGAAGAGAAACCAAAAGGTGCCTGATGATGCCTGTCTGTACCAGAAGGTCTTCTGAGGTGTCACCAACCGAAACTCAGTGGCTTGAGAGAACTCTAGTTCTGGACTTCTTAAAACCTAGATTACCAGCATCACTGGGTAATGTAACTGTAATAATGTAAACAATGCAGAGTAACAGCGAGTGCAGTTGGAAACCCCTTTTCTCCATCTGTCCCAGACTTGTTGCCTAAGAACTGTAACGTTTCCCAGGCCCAAATTTTGTGAAGAAAATCAGAGTTTCCCCATTGCCCAAATATTGCCCTGAAGCACTAACGAGGGCTTTCACCGGATGCCCGTGCCCCCCTCCCCATCTCTAATCAAGAAAAACTCGAGAGTTCAGACCTGCGTATTTACAGCACTCAGAGCACTCGGCCCTGCCGCTTGGGGGGGGG